>JARHVA010002015.1:1250000-1850000 GCA_037957365.1 Torreya grandis
ATGTGTAGGATCTCTTTGAGTTCAACTCTATGCCTTTGTCATTAATATATGCACATGGATTTATACTTGAGCACTAAACCTCTTCTTCTGTAATCTTCTTGATAGACTTAATGACTCCTCAAGTTGCCAACATCACTATGCCTTTGTCATTATCAACAACACATTTTGCACATACTTCATTTGTCATCAATGACAATCCATGACAATCAAATTGCCAATAATCTCCCCCTTTATCATTGATGGCAAAAACAATATCCTCTACTATAAGTTAATCACTGATCTGCACCTCTGTCTTGAACATTTCTCCCCCTTTGACATTAATGACAAAGCATCTCTATCGTATGTCAACTAGCTCCCCCTGAAAGACACTTTTTTAGGTATGTCAAAGTTCTAATCCTCAGACATGTTAGATGAAAATAAAAAGAGAAGCTCCCCCGTAGCCCATGACTCATATGCCTAAGCTCTTTTTCTTCTAGGAATTAGAGATGTTTCTTGAATAACACCTCCTGGAGATATATCTGATTACCAAAAATTAGTGATGTGGTGTAGGAGCCACCACTCCTAGCTACTATCTTAGATATCCAAATTGATCTTTAGATAGAGGCTTAGTGAAAATATCTACAATCTGATCTATTATGTGAACATATTTTAATGTAACTTCTTGATTAACAACCTTCTCTTTTATAAAGTGATAATTAATTGATATATGCTTGGTCTTAAAATGCATCACTAGATTTTTGGAGATATTTATTGCACTTGAATTATCACACCAAATGTGAATTGGTCCTTTAAACTCTACCTCCATGTCTCTTAGTGTCTATTTCATCTACACCACTTGTGTTCAACATGCCACTACTATAGCATATTCTACTTCTATTGTAGACAAAGTAATTGACTCTTATTTTTTTCCTTAGCCATGAAACAAGTCTATTACCAAGAAATAATGCACCACCACTTGTGCTTCTTTTATCATTTGTGATGCCTACCTAGTTAACATTTGTATATGTTGTCAAAGTGAAATCATTAATTAAAGGATACCACAAACCATAATCTATTTTAACTTTAATATATCTAAAGATTCTTTTTATTGCATTTACATGAGTTTCTTTTAGAGCATCTTGGAATCTAGAAACCATTCATATAGCTTACATAATGTCTGGTCTAGTAGCAGTAAGATAAAGTAAACTACCAATCACTGATCTATACATAGTATGATTTACTTTAGGAGATTCATCATTTTTTCTCAACTTACATCCAGTTATCATAGGAGTAATAATTGGTCGACTATCTTCCATTCTAAACTTCTTGAGCATCTCATTTGCATACTTGGTCTAACATATGAATATTCCTTCATTAGATTGTGTAACCTGTAGACCAAGAAAGAATGAAAGTTCTCCCAGTATAGACATTTCAAACTCCTTTTGCATTTGATTTGCAAATTCTTTGCACATATTTTTGTTTCCACCAAAAATGATGTCATCAACATAAACAACTATGATCAACATATGTTCATTTTCAGATTTAACATACATATTACTATCAACATAGCCTTTGATAAATCCTTGATATTGCAAATACTGATTTAGCCTTGAATACAATGTTCTAGGTGCCTATTTTAGACCATATAACAACTTATTTAGTTGGCACATGTACTATTCCTTATCATTTAGCTGAAAGCCTTCAGGTTGTTCTATGTAGACTTCTTCCTCAAGCATTCCATTCAAAAAATCAGACTTAACATCCATCTGATAGACTTTGAACTTATTTTTAAAGACCCATTTCATGCCTATGACATTATTATTTGTGGGTCTTGGAACTAGTTGCTAAGTTTTATTCTTTTCTATTTGACTTAGTTCCTCATCCATGGTCTTTTGCTAATTCTTATCCTTACTAGCCTCAACATATTTTTTGGGCTCAATTTCAAATAGTAAGGCAAAACTTACCTATTCTTTGATCATTGCTACCCTTCTCCTCATTTGGACTCCTTCATTCATGTCACCAATGATTTGCTCCTTAGGATGATCCTTTTGAATGTACTTGGGAGGTGTCTTATCATTTTTATTTATCTCTTCTTCATTATCTGATGTTTCATTCTCATCTTCTTTTAGCTCTTCAATAGTGATCTCCTTTATAGGTTCAGTCACTTCCTTGAGTGTCTCGTCAACTTTAACATGAATGCTCTCTACTAGTTTATGAAGTATTTTATTGTAGCAGATATAAGCTTTTCTATGTGTAGAATAACCAAGAAATATTCCCTCATCACATCTTGACTCAAAACTACCTATATTTTTTTCCTTCCTTTGAATGTAGAATTTGCTTCCAAACACTCTGAAGTATTTGATAGAAGTAAGCTTTCCATACCATAGTTTGTATGGATTCTTATCACTGTTAACTCTCAATTGAACTCGGGTCAAGATGTGTATAGTTTTTTGGATTGCCTCTCTCTAATAACTATCTGAAAAATAAGATTCTTTCAGTATTATCCTAGCCATCTCCTTAATGGTCATGTTCTTCTTTTCAACCACTTCAGATTGTTGAGGAGTTCTTACAGTTGAGTAGTGCATTTTAATTCCATGCTTCTCACATTACTCTTATGAATTCATTTGAATCGAATTCACCACCTTTGTTAGATCTGAGGCACTTGATCTTTCTATCAATTTCATTTTCAACCATGGCTCTAATGATATTGAATCTCTCAAAGGCTTGAGACTTGTCCTTTAATAAAGTTACCCATGTTATTCTAGTGTAGTCATCTATGAATAACATGAAGTAATACACTCCTTTTGAACCTCTTGTCTAAGTTGGTCCACAAAGATTAGTATGAACTATCTGTAAAGGATTTATAGTTGCATACTCTTTAGATTGGAATGAGACCCTAGTTTGCTTACCTAGTTGACACTCTCTACAAGTAGTCTCTACAATCTTGGTTATCTTTGGCATGTGTCTTACACATTTGTTAGAACTTACTTTGACTAAATTGTCAAAGTTAACATGGTCCATCCTTCTATGCCATAACCAGCTCTCATCAATATTTCCCATGAGATAATTTGTATTATTTACTTCAATCAAATTATGTATTACTTTCAGTCCTCTTTCCTTGAGTAATTATTTTAATAGACTTTCTTAGCTCACAACCTTCAACATCAAATATGACTTTATGGCCATTGTCACACATATAGATAACACTCAATAGATTATGTTTTAGTCCTTTATCATAAAGAACATCATCTGTAGGGTGATTTCCATCAATGTGCAATGTTCATTTACCTCTAATTTTGACTACTGTATTTTATCCTAGACTAACAGTCCCTTCCTTGTATCAGCTCAGATTGGTGAACTTACTCTTGTCACCTGTGATATGTTTTGAGCAATCACTATCTATGACCCACATATTTTTCTCTTTAGCATGTAAAGTATTTTGAGCAATCATTGATTGATTCTTATTTTTCTATATCTCCTTGGGCTTCTTGATTGTACTTTTTTATGTTTTGTTACCAATATGTGAACCTTTGTTCACTTTGGGAGTTTTGACCCTTTCTGCATTGTTAGACTTTGATTTGAAAATCTTTGCTCTACAATGTTTTTCTATATACTCAAAATTATTATAGTTATAGCATAAAATATCTAGATCTAGCAGAGGGGCAAATGAATTTTTACTAAGGAAACTTATCCTTCTCTTAGGCACAATCTTAGAATCATTAGCTTTATGGCCAAATTGATTATATCTATAATAATAACCATAAAATGATGAAGAGTACCTAGTTATCATTCTCCTTTGGTGATATAAAGAAGGTATCCTTTTCATGTTCCTTATTTTTATGTTGCTTTGTTTAGAAGCAACCTTGGACTTTATAGGAATAGAGTTATTGATATTCTTCTTCTCTTTAGGAATGTGATTTTATTCTTTTCTTATTCTTGATTCTACAGTTGCCTTGGAGTTTTCATATAGATTCTCATTTGTACTTAACATGGGACTCTTTCCTTTCTCATATCCAAGACCTAATTTTTCTTTGAAGGGCTTTTGTGAGATGATCATCACATCCAGTATTACAAATCCACCTTTTAGTTTCAAGCCTTTATCAATTTGTTCTTTGGCCTTTTTGAGCTTTTTTCGTAGGTTCATGATTTCTTACTCCATCTTCAAGCATTCTAAGGACTTTTCTTGAAAATTAGTTTTGAAAAAATCCTCTATTCTCTTTGTTTCCTCAACTTGGGTTTTTAAACTCACTATTATTTGATCAGATTCCCCATTTATTTTATTCAATTTCTCAAACTCCTTTTTACTAAGCTTCTTTTGTTTAGAATTTTCTTTTATAAGCTTATCAATTTCTTTTAAAGCACAAATAAGTTCACATTCTAGATTGAATTCTCCTTCTTCTTCATCATCATCTAAGTCCTCTTCTTCTTGGCATAAATAAGTTGATTCATAAGTCATGAATAGAAATTCATTTTATTTAGCCACAAATGCATTATCATGCTCATCACTTGAGGAGCTACTATTGTCGTCTACCGAGTCACTCTCCTCTTTTGAGTACAACCCCTTTTTATTCTTAAAGAAGCATTTCTTGTTTTTAGAATAGGATTTATCTTTTTGATTCTTCTCAACTGAATCATAATCTTCTTTCCTTTTATGTTGACACTTGGCAACAAAGTGACCTATCTTAACACAATTAAATCACTTGAAAGGTAACTTACCTTTGTATTTTCCTAAGCCTTTCTTCAATTTTATGATGAAATTGGATTCTACATCATCTTTAACCTCCTCAGATTTTGAATTCAAATCTTCCTCTTCTTCTGCTTAATTAGAAACTTTAAAAGTAGCTTGTCTCTTGGATGACTCATCATCTCCCATCCTCATCTCATAAGCAATGAAAGTTCCATGTAACTCATCTATTGTTAGTTTGTTTAGATCTCTTACTTCTTCGATATTAGAAATTTGGGAATCATATTTTGTTTTCAAAGATCTTAATACCTTCTTGATAATGACTACTTCATCTATTATTTTTTTGAGTCCTCTGATGGCATTTACAATCTCATCTACTCTAAGAAGGTAATACATAATCTTCTCATCCTCACTCATCTTGAGACTTTTAAACTGTCCCTTATGAGTTTGGAGCTTTGCTTGATTTACTCTATCATATATTTCATAGATGCTCTTTAATTTGTCCCATATGTCTTTTTCACTTTGGCAATGCATCACTTTTACAAACTCACTATTTGATAGTCCACAAAGAATATCATTCTTTGCTTTGGCATTGTTTTCACAAGTCTTTTTCACTGCCTGATCAATCAGAGGAGTAGTAAGGGGTGTGTATCCATTTACAATGGACATCCAAATATCAAAACCCAAAGAAGTCAAATATGCCTCCATTCTTATATGCCAAAAATCATAGTTAGTCCCATCAAACAATGGTGTTTTGTTTGATGAAGTTCCTTCAAGACTAGTCAGTCTATGTTCAAATCTCAAGATTCACCTAAGCTGTTTAAGCCTTTTTATAGGAATCCAATGCTCTAATACCAATTTTTGAACATGCCTATCTATTGAGATGGGGGGGGGTGAATCAGTAGATCTCAAAAATTAGTTACTTATAACTTTCAAAAAGAATTTTAAACATATGCAAACATAAAAACATGGAAGAGCAATAACATAGTCACAAAATCACAACACACAACACCAGATTTATACATGGAAACTCAAAGGGAAAAACCATGATGAGAAAGCTACTAGAATCTACTATTCTAATCTAGCCTCATAAAGTTTGTCTCACTGACACTCACTGGTTACATTTCAGGATACCCATCCCATGGAGACACAAATCCCTTATTTTAAGAGCACCAACTCTTAAGAAGCACCTACTCCCTATTTTGAGCACCAACCCAATTTAATCTAATGACACCAACCTATTAAACATTTACAACTCAAATTAATGAATCAAATTAATAAAATAATCCAAGTCTCTATTCTTTGTTACAAGTCTAATCTATAACTACTCATTTCTCCTTCAACACACTTTTATATGTCCTTTACTCTTTTTGCATCCTTTCTCTATATTCAAATTTATTTGTTTGACACTTAGATATTCTCCAATTAGATACTACTACTCCATGCTTAGACAAGTTTCATATTTTTGCACCTATGGCTCAAACTCCTCTCATTCTAGAAAAAATGATTATTTGTCTTTCCTGTGCTTCATCACTTTGGAATTTTGCATCACATGTACAATTAAGATCATATTCATGCCAAATGTGACACTCCTCATCTGTGAGAAGTGTCACATTTTCCACTTAAGAAGATCTTATTAAAAGGCAAATGTAACACTTCTCATCTGTGCATTAGCTTGGAGCTTTACTCTACCTTTCTTTTGACCATATTCTTTGACAAATTTTAAAACATATTCTTTGGGAAGTTCTTCAAATTCACTCAAAAGTGTCCTTCAAAAAAAGTGAAATCATCCTTCAAAAATTTACACATACCCTTTAGAGACTTTTGAAAAGATCCTGTCAAAATTCTTGAATAGTCTAATTGTCCTTTAGATTTATTGAAATGATCCTTAGACTTCCTTGAACGGTCCACTTGCCCTTTGGACTTTTTGAAATGTACCTTTTGGGAACTTTGCAATTGATCACATAACCTTCAAACTTTTTGAAACCATCCCTTCAATTTTCTTGATTGGTCTACTTTCCCTTCAGACATTTTGAACTGTACCCTTCAAGTAAATTGCAAGTGACTACATACCCTTCAAATTTTTTGAAACCATCCTTTTGACATTTTGTTCAAGACAATTTTCCCGATGAGGATTTAACAATTTTTTTGAAAGAATTCTCCAAGACCATTTTGGGTTCTACAGACTGCATGAATTATAAGCTTGAAAGAAGTAAAGTCATTCCAAAACACTTATTCACCCATCTAAACCAATTTAGGTTCTTTAACCTACTTAACTTATAAAAATGAAATAAGTTAAGTCACTTTGCAACCTCAATCCACTAATCTAGACCAATTCAGGGTCTTCAACCTACTTAACTTATAAAAATGAAATAATTTAAGTCACTTTTCAACAACGATCCACTCATCTAGACCTATTTAGGTTCTTTAACCTACTTAACTTATAAAAATAAAATAAGTTAAGTTATTTTGTAAACCTAATCTACACACCAAGACCAAATTAGATTCTTCGAGTCATTTTGGAAACTTGATTGCCTCTACTAGACTAAGTCAGGTTATTATAATTGCTCAACTTATAAAATTTAAACAAGTTAAGTTACTCCAAAAACTCACTTTTTTCCATTCAGACCCAATCAGATTTTTGTGATTGCTTTACTTATAAAATTTTAGAAGTAGTACTTTGAATTGACAAACCTAATCAACACATAAGTTAAGATCTAGTCAGGTTTTTGAGAGCTACTTACTTGTTACTCATAAATGAGTAAAAGCAATAGTGATTCACAAACTTGATTTGTTTCTGAACTTGTCTAATCCATACTTTGCTCTTCTAGGATATGTGTAGGATCTTCTTGAGTTCAACTCTATGCCTTTGTCATTAATATATTCACACAGATTTATACTTGAGCATTAAACCTCTCCTTCTTTGAGCTTCTTGATAGACTTAATGACTCCTCAAGTTTCCAACATCATTATGCGTTTGTCATTATCAACAACACATTTTGCACATGCTTATTTTGTCATCAATGACAACCCATGACACTCAAATTTCCAACACATTGAATGTTTAAGAGTGAGTGAATAAAATAGATGCAAATATTTATATGTGGGAAGCCTTGTCCACACCTAGATAGATGGACATATTTAAGAGCTCTCAAATAACACTCCATCTCTTTTAAATCAAATGGAAAGGATATTGAATGGAGAAATAAAACTAATGATATTATAAGATTTTATGAAACATCAATTATAGAGGCTAAAATTAAGACAAAGCCTCCTCCTTTTTATATGTCTCTAATCATTGAAAAATACACTGCTCATAATTTTATGATAGATTCAAGTTCCATTAGCTTAGTGATGCTCAAGAAAATTGTTAATGATTTAGGTATTAGTTAAACACTTGATATTAATGGAGGTGTCTAATTGGATGGTATTTATTGTGTGATTACACAACACACCCCATTTTTAGGCTTAAAAAGGGACTCTCTTTATTTTGAGCTAACTTTCGGTGATATATCTCATGATTATGTTTTTCATAGAAAATTGGATTAATATTTACAATGTTTATTAGCCAAATCTTCAATAATCATGATTTTCTTTACAGTCTATCACTCCTATATTTTAGATCATTTCTATCACATTTTCCATAGACTTTATATTATGAATAATTAGGCTTGATTCTTAAGTTTATTCAAATAAATGGTTTCAATTCATATATTTAATGTTGTTTCTTGCATAAAATTCACTTGTCAAAACTTATTTTTTATAAAAATCTTTACTTAGTCAAAACAAAATTCTCGTAGGTTTTCAAACATTCCTAGATCCCCCTAGATTCTTACACACATATAAATATCTTGGATGCATGGATTTAAATCCAAATATTTTGAAAAAATGGTAGGTCCTTTTAAAGTCCCAGGGCCCTAAGATTTCACCATGCAACATAATTCTGGTGACCTGGCCTAATAGATATCTAAAGGCATTAACAAAGGCTAAGAACCTTGGAACCTATGAATCTTAGAACCTTAGGATCATTAAGACATTAAATAAAAATCCCATGATTTGATTGACATTGGAAAAGGATCATAGCCTTGAGGCCCTAATAAGACACCATGTGGCACCCTCTTAAAAACCTGGGAGCTCAAAGTTATTACAACATTAACCAGGGAGATCAAGGCATTGTCAATATTAGTCTTGTTACACCTAAATTTTAAAATATATTCAAAGTATTTTTGATCCATAAACATGGAGATGTAGGGGTTTAGGATGAGCATAGAATACCATGACATGGAAGAGAATGGCATAGAAGAGATAAATAGGGGATAGCAATGCAAAAGACCTTGGCATGGATGGGTGTTGTGAAATATAAGGAAATAGAGAATAGGACAAGGGTACATGAAGCAAAGGAATTTACAAAGCATTTAAAATAAGTATCTAATATTAATGGGAGTGTGAATCTAGCACTAGCTTGCAGAAGAGGAGGAACATAAAAGCAAATATCTAGCATAGAGAGAACATATAAGGGTTGTTGGGTTTGATTCAAGAGGAAATTGATTATAAAAGCTTGTCATGACTTATTTATTTGAAACATTCATTGGATTAACATCTTTAGTGTATTAATGATGCAACCTAATAATGTATTTACGTATGTATAAATACCCTTTTAAATTTGATTAGAAAGTGTTGTTAAATATAGATGTGTTATTACTATCAAGATAGATATAGAGAGAGATTATGTACTGAATGAAGTAACTTTTTAATCCTATCAAATTATATCAATGGAACTAAAATCTTGTGAACCTTGATGTGTTGAATCTATTTTATGTTAACTCCACTTTATGATACTATAGTACTTGCACTATGTGAATACATTAAATGGTTAAATCTAGAATGATGTTTGTAATAAAAAAGATCAAATATGTTAACTCAAGTGCCTAAATAATATTTTTTCATTGTCATCACATGGCATAACTATAGATAAATGGTCTAGGTTGCATGCCTCAGGTTAGTGTGCAAAGTCAATTGTGTGATATGCTAACATGTTAGTACATTGGTTTCTAAATTCCTCTAAGAATGTGATTAATACTTATTCATGCAGAATTAAGGATAGAAAGAAACCCAAAATTTTGGTTTCTTTGTTGGAATACATTATATTTTTTAGCATGATTGTAGAAAGATGCTCGAGTGGCTATTTTTGGAAAATGTCAAGTGTTGGGTTGGTAGTGTGGAGGATAACTTTGCACTTTAACATATTAAACCAAGAGTTTATATGCACACATGGGAAGAGCAATACATGTATGACTCTATATATGAAGCAATTTTTGTATAATTATCCATTCACTTGTATGTTTGGCTTTCAGCATATGCATAAGACCATTCAATAAATTATGGACCAAATGCTACTTGGTCAATAAAGCATTATATAGTCTTAGAAAAGTTAAAATCTACTTGGATACATGTGGTGGATGTATGGTGGAAAGGATCACTCAGTAGCTATATTTTGGAATGAGTTATCTCTACATACTCTTGTCTAGAGGAAGCACAATTCAACTATTTGAGGGAACCATGTGGGAGGTATCTCAAACAATTTCCTTTAGAGATTAAGAAGCTTATGGTTGATTTTGGATTTGATAACTTCCCCATGGATGGATAAAGTCTTCCACACATGATCAACATGAATGGTGGGGAAATAGTTGGGTATGCATCAGTATGGGATTGGTAATTCAACAAAGAAGTTAGAAAATGATAACTACAAAAGTGTAATTATGGTGAAGTAGACATAAGGCTATATGAGGTATCACTACTAGAGGAAAATAAGAGGATACTAGAAATGCCAAAAGAATCCACAAGAGGGAGAAAAGTCACTATGAGTACTCCCTAACCATGGATTCATGCCCTTCACTGGCATAGGTACTCATGGAAGAAGCATGATAAACATTGATAACATAACCTAATCTAAATAGAACTAATTTCTATACCATAACACATGCTCATATATTTGATTTTGACAAAAGTATTGTTATAAATTTGGATACTGATAATTTGGAGTCTGAAGTTGAATCTAAAATTGAAAACATAGAGGAATCTCTAGAAGTACAAGATTAAGATAAAAATTTACCATTAATTTATACCTTTCCATTTCAAGACATATGGATCACCTTGGAATGCCCGGTGGACCAACTATAAATAGTGGGTAGACTACAAGCCCAATAATAAATAATCATCCTCCCCTAGCATGCATTATCTTTTGCGTACCTATTATTGCAAGAGGTGTGAGAGGGAGTATTGGTTGTGGTTCTACTAGAGATAGAGGATTAGGTGATGGTAAAGGAGGCATTGAAATACCTACACATCAAGATTCAAGATGAACTAGAAGAGTACCATAAATTGGTCCACTACAACCATCTAGTATACCTACAACCTACTATAAGATGACACTTCACTTTCCTAAATATCAAGGTGTTAAAAATGTTGTAGAATATGTTCACAAGTGTGAACTCATTTAGAGAGTGTGGGGTATCACTTCTTATGAGTAAAATGAAAATAAAAATTTCATTACTTTATTAGATCACGTGCATAAATGGTACAAAATTTTTTATCCCAACAAGCAATGTGAATTATGAATTATTAAAGACTACTTTTCTCCAAGAATTTGATATCCTTGAATTTGAGCATTAAAGTATTGATTCCTTAAAATATATCAAGCAAGAGCTCACCAAGAGTGTGCACACATATGATGCACATTTAAAAACACTTATTTTGAAGCTATTATTTGATATTAACCTAATGTAACATACCCAGTGGTTTATGGGAGGTTTATTATTTCCATTTTTATGATCCTTATTTCACAAGACTTTCATTAAACCACATAAGGCATTGAAATTTTCACTTTGTACCAAATCTATGGGAATTGTAGATACATGGATCAAACCCTTAATGGAGGATTAAATAACTATTATGACTTCTTATCTAGATAATATTACAAAAAATAAGTCTCGTGACACCCACAATGAATTGTGGTGTGTTAACTGTGAAGTGGAAGGCCATAACAAGAATAATTATCCACAAAAGAATGTTCATGCTATATTGAAATAGTCTTATGAGAGTTTTAATAAATATCATGATGTAATAGGTTTCCCCTTACTTCAACATGCCACCCAAGCTAAAGTGTTTCTATATTGTAAAATATGTGATGCATATATGCATGATACCAATGATTGTCAGGTCATTAATGAGATTCATGAAGTTCACACATGAGGTATGCACCAAAAATACATAGATAAAAACTAGGAGTATGGTGGAAATAAATATTTTAAATGTCAAGGGCATGAAAATGGACATGGAGGTGGTCATTTTCCACCTAAGACATGTTACAAGTGTGGTTCTCTGAACCACTACCAGTGTGACTACACAATCTATCCAAGCTATGCCTTTTATAAAAATGAACATCACCTGGAAGAATGTATGAATTTGTATGTTGCCATTAAATAATATTAGAATTACAAGGGTGTTAGGATGATACATGTTGTAAGAAATCCAAATACTTAGTGGAGACTATGCCCTACCACTCCACTAGTTGGACCTAAGGGAAATATTACTAAATGGAGTAGTTCTTATTCCCAACTAGTTTCAAATCCAAATAATGAAAAGGTTCAATTTGAATAACCTCATGTGCAACACCATACCTATGATTAATGATATAAATATGTGTTTCATGACATAATATCTTTATTCCAAGAATGATAAGGTAAAATTGAGTTCTTAAAGGATAAGGATGATAAAATGTGTGTTGAGATTCAAAGAGATACATTACCTATAGACCCAAGACATGATTATTTCTAAGAGATGTGTAAAATCTTCCTTAATGAAGACATCATTCCTCTCCTCAAGAATTGGTTATGATAGAAAATGATAAAACCTTTAGAGGACCTTCATTTAAACCATGCACGATGAGAAGAGGCCCATATTCAACCAAACCTAGAATGTGATAAAAATATCCTTATCAATACATCCATTGATGGTTGGATGATCCATGACATCTTGGGAGACAATATCATAGAGGTTAATTTTCTAACCAAAAATTCTTAAAAAAATATGGGGAGCCTCACTTTTCAACCCTCCCCATATGTCTTTTTCATGGACAACAAGACTTATGCACTACCCATAGATGTTCTTAAGGATGCCACTACCAAATTCTTAGGATTTGTGTTCAAGGGTGATTTTGTGGTAATTAAGCTTACTGAACTTAATGACTTCTTTTCTCTTTTGGGTCAACCCTTGTGCTATGCATATAATGTTGACTTAAGTTTTAATAAGAACCATATCATTTTTAAGAATGACACTTAGTGTGTAGTCATACCTCTAATTAAAGACCAAGGAACCCCATTTATAGAACCCATTGATGTTGATGATGTTATAACATTAATTCTCAAACACATGAAAATGCTACACATGATGGCATCTTATGATGGCAAGATGCTCAACCTATTTTTGACACTACCAATATTGCTTGTGACCAATGGGATCAAGGTGTATATGATCTAACAAAGTGTGTATGTGGTGTCTTAGATAGATGCCTAAGATACTTTCTAAAGCTCTCTCAATTCCATAAAACTATTCACCTCATTGGTGGATGCTGGATGGTTGGACCACCCTTATAGTTGGACCAGGCTCCTAGGTTTCATGGTCAGATGGAGGTCTATGAATACTTATGATAGTTAAAGGATTACTATGTTAATAAGGATGAAAGGTTCCATGTGATACAATTTATATTTCAAGGTTAAATTGCATGATGGTGGTCTATGAATCCGTACTAATTGGATACATGGGAACAAGTATGCACAACCATGCATAATTGCTTCCACTATGATAATTATGTTCCACTATGTCAAATTATGTGCACATCAAACATAGTCTACTTACCACCTTTACATTTTCTTTACCAAGGATGGATTTGAATTTGTCTATGCAAGTGATCCATCATGTAGTTGTACATGATAAAGTAATGATTGAATATTGATATGGCACATGCATATCATAATTGAGAACAAGTTTTCCATCTTACAAGAACCTGATATGAAAAGGAAAACAAAAGGTTGTGTACCAAGTTAATGAAGGTATCAATTCTAATATTTTAGATACATAATTTGACCAATTAAATCTACATATATAGTGTGGGGCATGTGATATCATCTATATGATGTAGTTTGAGTATAAACCATATTCCATAACACTTAACTAGTTTAGTAGAACATTGGAATGGATGATGCACTTAAACTAGCCACTGTGAGGAATTACTAGTTTGATGTTGAGATAACCAAGATATTTGACCTTTTGCATGAGTACTAGGATGCTTTTCCATGAAACTACATATAAATGAAAGGAGTGCATCCATAGTTGGGAAAAATTCACATCAAGTTGGTTGAAGGTGCTCAATTGATGACGAAATGACCATACCAGATGAATCCAAATTTGCATGTTTGGGTTAAAGATGAAATCAATAACATGTTGTGCATTGGAATTATTACTCTAATTAATGTATCCAATTGGATTAGTCCTATGTTGATTAGCATCAATAAGGATGGTTGCATTTGAATTTGTGTGGACTATAGGCTACTCAATAGATATTTGTAATGGACCCTTTCCCAACACCTTTCACAAAGGAAATTTTGGAAGGTGTTATTGGGTGTGAGATCTACACATTCATCGATGAATTTTCTAGTTATCACCAAGTCCAAATTTATGAATAAGACAAGGCAAAGACAACCTTTGTAACTGAATTGGGTTATTTTTATATAATTTTATGCCTTTTAGCCTCAAGAATGTTCTAAATGTGTTTTCACACATTATGGTGGAAGCTTTCAAATATTTCATCCACAAGTTCTTTCAGGTGTACTTGGATGACTGGATTGTGTATGATTTAGTGTGTGACCACTATGACAATCTTTTATTCATTCTAAAATATTATTGCCAGCTTCATATTTCCTTGAATCTGAAAAAGTGCATCTTTTCCACCCTATTCTAGATTCTATTGGGACATATTATTTGTTAGGATGGACTATTGGTGGATATGACTAAAATTATGGTCATTTTCCAACTCCTAGTTCCAACCACTTAGTGTGAGGTTTGTGCCTTCTTAGGTCACATGGGGTACTATTGGAAGTTAATACAAGGTTATGCTAACATATCCCCCCATGGAAGAACTACTCAGTATAATGGCCTATTCCTATGGATGGCTCAACACCAACAAATAATTAAGGCCCTAAAAGAGAAATAGGTGACATACCCATTCTCTAGTTCCTAAACTAGAACCAACCATTTCATGTGCATTTCAATGCTTCAAGCATGGTAGTAGGTTTTATCCTAACACAACTTAGTGAGGGGAGCCTTGACGACCCTACTTATTTTTCTATTCAAAAACTCACACCAGTAAAATATAACTACTCTAAGACATACTATGAGGCCTTGTCTATGGTTTATGTGCTTCAAACTTTTCACCAATACTTGTAATCAACCCCATTTATCTTTTATATAAATCATGAATCACTCAAGTATTTGGTAAATAAGCTAGTCTTATATAGACACATCTATCTATGGATTGTTCTTTTTTAGGAGTTCTAGTTCTCTATGGTTATAAAACTAGGAAAAGTTAATTTCATAGCTAATCATCTCTCACATATTCAATCTGGTGAACCGTCATGCATCAAAGATGATTATTTACCTAATGTACAAATTTTTCAAGTTACGTGTGCACCTGAATAATTAAAATAAATTATGGATTTTTTTACAAGTTCTACACTAGACTACTTGAGCACCCAAGAGAAAAATAATTTAGCTATAAAAGCTACCCCTTTATAAATTATTGGAAAATGCCTATACAAATTTATCTAAGATGAAGTAATATGAAGGTACATCATGCAGCATGATCACATATAATTTATTTAAGAGGTCCACAAGGGTGTTGTAGGTGGACATTATGCTAGTGATGCCACATCATGAAAAGTTATACTAGTTGAATTGTGGTGGCCCACCTTATTCAAAGATTCCAAAGCTTATGCATGTCGATGTGATATATGTTAGTGTGTAAGTAAACCAAATTGATGGGATGCTATGCCTCTTCATCCAATACTTTCTCATGAACAATTTGAGAAACGGGTTATTAATTTCATTAGGCCCATTCAACCAGTTATGTGATGGATTAGTGTACAATACATCATTACTGCCATAGATTATCTCACATGTTAGGCTAACGTCACACCCACATGTGATTGTACTAATGTAACCACTTCTAGACTTGTATGGGAAAATATCACCACAAGGTATGGATGCCCTTTAAGTTTAATGAGTGATCATAGAACTCACTTTCTCATTGAAATAATGCACATCCTCTTGGATGAGTTCATGATTTCACACCATAAAACCATGTCATACCACCCTTAAGCATTCAAATCATTCAACAAGATCTTGGGTAACACACTAACCAAGATTTACAAAATTGATCATGCCAATTGGAATGATCAAAATTTTGTCATCTTATGGTCATATTGGACCACATATAGAATGTTAAACACGAGTATTCATTTTAATCTTGTCTTTGGCACTAAATCAATTTTACCAATAGAGTTCCTTATGCCCTCTTTATGTATTATGTGTGTTAGCAGATTAGATAATAAGGATTCCCTAAAAGTTCACCAGGATGTTCTACTTAAGTTGGATGAAACATTCTTTCTCACACACTAGAGGCAAGGAGTTGAGAAACAAAAATAGAAAGCTTGACATGATTGACATATCAAAACCAAAGTTTTTCACCCTGGTATGCTTTTCATAGTCTATGATTTAAATTTTGTGCTCCATTTACGTAAAATATAGATCTGGTGGCATGGTCTATGTATTATTCATGTTATTCATCCAATTAGATCTTGTATATTAAAAATATTAGATGGACAATTCTTATGAGGCCATTCCAATGGTTATCAGCTTCAACCCTACCATTATATGCAATTCTTCAATTCAGTGAATAAGGCATATGCTCCTAAGTCAGTCTAAGATTTTGTTTCCTTTTTAAATAATTGTGGCATTGGTTATGCACCTTTTTGAATTAGATCAAAAAAATTTGAAACTCTTTTGGTGTTTATCACTCTATTTTGTCTTTCCTTTTGGCATAAATTTCACTAAGTTATGATGTGAAAGACCACACATAGATTTTAATATGGGTTAGGTTTTAAGGATGGATAAGCTAATTAATATAAAGGCACATCTAGGAGGCTCACATAAAAGGTGCATGAATAAAAAATATAAAGGAAACATGTAGAGGAGGCACATAAAGGAAATGATGGAAAACCCATATGAGATCAGAGAACTTAGAAGACAATGAGGCAAGAAAAATAGGGAACATGAGGGATGCATGCAAAAGGTATCATAAGGTGCACAAGAGGTGGTGTATATCCCAATTAAGTAGAACAAAGATGACAATTGAAATACCATTATAAAAATGGGAAAAATTAGAGAAGGTAGTTTTCTATGAATAGAATGAGAAATTTGAATTAATATAACTAGCATGCACTTTTGGAAAGATGCACCAACTCATAAAATATGGGACATGCATTTATTAACAATAGAGTGGTATAAATAGAAATCATGCCCAATAAACATAAAGGCAGGCCATTTAAAGCATTAAATGGTTGAAGTGATAGATGGCGGTGTGGAGGAATTAATGTGAAATTTTAGGATAGACTATAAACGATAGCGAGACCTTCCATTTTTAGTTTTATTGAAAACTTATAAGCCATTACTTAGCTTAAACAAAGAATGAACAAGTGACAAGAGAAGGTGACTATGTAGTGTTTTAGTGATAAAATTCAAATTAGAGATTGTGGTGAAAAGCATTCAACAAAAGCAGTGGTAAAGTAACCATAAGAGTGGGTGTGGGAAAGTTTTAGGTTGTAGGCATCAAATTTTACATTAGAGGAGGTTAAAGTAGGAAGCCAAAGCATTTTAAGGCTAGATAAAGAGGATTCAAAATGTATTCATTTGAGAGAGTTGGTCATCCACATGTTTAACTTTACGAACTCTGATCGATGATGCATCCAAAGTGAAATTATAATAGGATCAAAGAGCCATTACCAACCATTCCCAAATTATAAGAGTACAAGGGCATAGAAGAAGGAAGTATTATTTATATCCATGAATAAGGATCTAGTGAACTTAGTGTGTGAAGCATAGACCCCACCAAGTTGGAGGAAGGGACATCTAGTGGAAAGGTCCAAGAAATGGTGCACATAGAAAATAAGGCTACTACCACACTGCTTCCCTCTCCCATTTTGATTGAGGAAATATAATACCCAAAGATAGTTCTGTATGTGGATGATTGGTAGTCAAAAGTTTCCACTTATCGGTTCCTTGATTACAATCATTTATAGCCTATAAACAAACTCAAATTACAACATGACTATCAAGTGGAGTGATAGAACACCAAGAATGATATCACCTATGATATCCTATTATATAACTTACTCAAAGATACAGGGGTGCTCCAACTCTTTCAACTACCTTATTTTGGGAAACTATAGGAGGTAGTTGACTTTCTAATTTTGTGTATTCATGAAGATTAACTTTACTTTATTGGGCATGTAAAGAGAATTACCCTTGAGTGACTAGTAAAGTAATAGGTTTAATTTTTTCTAACATTGATGTTGGTATGGATCTTGAGGATCAAAAGGAAATTGATAAAATGATAACAATACTATAACATAAAAAATAAGGCCACACCATGTACATCACAAGCCTTACCAATCCCATAATTTGAGTAGATGCAAACATGGACACAACCAAGCTAGAAATCATAGATAGGTAGAAGGAGGTGGATATGGTCTACCTCTATGTCACCAACCAAATGGATAAGGGAAAAAAATAAAATTAATCACTATACTTTTCTAAGAAAATTAAATGATATGCTAAGAAGGTGCATCGCCTACCTAACTATAAGTTCCCTTGGGGCGTAGTTTTGTTTTTTCTATTTTTTTTTATGAAATTAACATCTAGGGGTATTCCATCAAGAAAATAAAGTGGGTGTACCCACCAAATCATAAGTCCCCTATTGAAAGGTTCAAGCAATTCACCTACTTTGATGTCATCACACCCTCATATAAATTAAAGATAAAGGGTTAGTTTGATGATATGAGGGAGGCATTTTGGAATGAATGGTGCATACCCAAGGAGTTTCCCATAGAGATTGGAACTTATGCTACATTTTTTTAAATCAACACTACTCCCTTATGTGAATCTAGATGGAAAGCACTAACAACTTATCATCATGATTCCATCTACCCTACACATTCACTTATAGATATTTCATGGAATCTATGAATTAAATTAAGGATACACTCCCTATAAATATTGATGCAGATAATATTAATGTTGATATCCACACTCTTTAAAATATTTATGTCTATCCACATAGGCACTCATATGTAGAGAGGCACGAGAGTGATAAAATTTACATTAACCTATAAAATATAATCATGTAAGGGTAGATCTGGGTGTTTTTTTATATGTTCAATCCTTAAAAGAGAACATTAAGAAGCCAGGAAGTGAAAAATGAACCGTTCCCCCCTCAACCAAGAACACACACATAAAAAAGGATGCAAATGAAAGATAAGAAGCCAAGACCAGAGGCCACCAACTCAAGTAGGACACAAAAGGAGTAGCCCAGGGCTTAGCTCAAATGACAAAGGTAAACCACATCACCAACAAGATCCTAGGGGATACCTATAAAATATAAATATGACATGCCCTAGGTAGATCCCTAGCATCAACCACCTCGAGTGGTAATTCTAGACATAACTGAAGCATCTCTAGATACACATATTATAAAGGAGACCACTCCTAATCCTAGTGAATAACAACCTATTGGGCCCAATGAAGAGCATCTTATTGATGAGTAACAATTGGACATTAGAATTCCAAAACTTGAAGAAGCAAAAAGAGGGAAAGGACCTAGCATATAGGACCTTGGCACCAATACCAATGAGTAATAGGAAAAGAGCCCTAAATTTTTTTATCTAGAGCATAATCCCAAAAAGAGTAAGGAATATATGAATGAGGAAAAATAATAATAACATAAAAATAAATAATTTCCTATTCATTATATGTTCCAACAAGACACACTAGACAAACAACTATATTTGTGGGGTTACTTCCCTGAGCATGAGTCAATGGAAAAAACTTAGTTTGATATGTCTTTTTAAAAAGAAGTGTATCATGATGAAATGTTTGAGATTCCAAAGGCTAGCACAAACATAAGCCTAGAGGTGGCCAATGTTTAAGACATGATTTGGGTAAGTCCAATTAATTGAGCTCTAGCACAAATAGGTGCAACCCTCATCAAGTTTTCCCTAGAGGTTTCTAGGAAAAACGTTTTCAATAATCATGATGTGGTCCAAATTTACTAAAAAAATTGGGAGGTTATTTGACTGTATCAATAAGAGAAAGAAATAAGGTGCAATCTCTAAGAAGAAATTTAAGAACTTAGGTACCAACTTGATGTAGTTGAAGTGTTTCAACCTATGACCTTGGGACTTTGCCAAATAATTTTGAGAAGTAAACCAAAACTCACAAATGAATTTCCAATTATTGGTGAATTAATTAATAAATTATAGATTCTCATGGATCTTTTGTTAAAGAAATCTAAAAAATGGTGGATCTTAAACAGGAGAAACCATGGGCTACCACATAGTTCATTGAGGCCATGGATGTTTGCCATGAAATTTTGAATAAACCGAGTGCCATTATTCCCATCACTAATGAGATTTTGTCAACTTGGAATGGTTAAATAAAAATTTAGAAGTGTGACTATTGCCTAAGGAAAAATAATGCTAACAATTGGATGAAAATTTTCTAAGAATCAAGGACAGGACCCAACATCCAAAAGTGTTCTAGGATGTTGAAGAGGTGGAAAAATAAATAAGTGCCCATAGATAATAGTTGAATGTTATTTTCTTAGCACTTTGAGGATGAATTTTGATGGAGGTTGGGGCACTCAAGGATGCTCATAAAATTACAACCACTTATCTTGAAACTTTGACAACTTAAGCATATACTTTTCTTGAGCAGCCTGAGGACATGAAATGATTGAAACGAAAAGTATAAATTATTACTTACAATCTTCAAACATCCCTCAACTAGTGGGAGGAGATACAACACAAAGTTAAGACGTATATCCTAATTTTTTTTCAATTGATAAAACTATACCATAGTTTGGTATGGACTATCAGTTTAATCCAGGGTAAAATTTAGACCTAAATTTTGTAATATATTCTAATTATTTTTTATCCATAACCATGGGGATGCAAGGGTATGGGAGGAGTGTAGAAGAACATGGTGTGGGAAATAAAAATGTAGAAGAGATAAATAGGGGAGAATAGCAGGGAAGACCTTGGCATGGATGGATGTTGTGAAAGACAAGGAAATAGAGAATAAGGAACATAAGATGCAGGACTCAGAGAAGCACAAGAATAGGATAAGGGATTAAGAAGCAAAGGTAGTTATAAATTAATTCATGGAAGTATTACATATTAATGGTAATGTAAATCTATCATTGGCTCACAAAGGAGGAGGAACATGAATGTAAATATCTAACATAGAGAGAGTATATAGGGGATTTTAGACCTTGTTTAATAGGAACTTAATTGTAATGTCTCACCATGACTTATTTATTTGAAACAATCATTGGATTTTCATATTTAATGTATTAATGATATGACCCAAAAATGTGTTTGATTATGTATAAATATCCCTTTGGCTTTGATTAAAAAGTGTTGTTGAATATAGATGTGTTACTGTTGACAAGATAGAGATCTATAAAGATTATGTACTGAATGAAGTACCTTTGTAATATTATCAAATGATATCAATGAAACTAGTATTTTATGAACCTTGATGTGTTGAATTTGGTATTAATTTAAATCTATGATACTAAAGTTCTTGTACTATGTGAATGTGTTAAATGGTTAACTCTAGAATGATGTTTTTACTATCAATGATTAAATGTGTTAACTCAAGATCCTAAGTAATATTTATCCATTACCATCACATGATAGAACTAATGAGAACTAATCTAGGCTATGTGCCTCAAGTGAACACACGAGGTCACTCACATGATATACTAGTGCACTAGCACATTGGTTTCTCCATTTCTATAGGAATGTGACTAGTACTTAGTCATGCGGAACTAAGGATAGAAAGAAACCCAACAAGTCCAAAACATGAAGAGCCCAACAAGTTGAGAATAAGCCACATGGCCATAGAAATAGAAAAGGCAGATAATACAGTAATTCTTGGGGATGATGACAAGTTGTTAAGTGGAAAAGTGGTACTTGATGGGCAAAACCAATATCATATCGAAGGAAAAATAAATCAAATCCAAGAAAGAGTTGTGTGGTAGTTATTGCATCACAATTGATGAAATTAATATTGAAGGCCCATTCGATCGTCAAATCCATAAAATCTATGAATATGTTATGAATTTAATTAAATAGTGTAAGATCAAGTTACAAAGGTCCATATAAGACAAAGAAAAGATAAAAGATAAAAAATTTACCTTTAATAGGCATAGACTCTAATTACAAGGCATGAATCAACTATAAAATATATTAGAATCCCAACTACATCTTCCAATAAACATTGATGTTTGTAACCACATTGTAAGTGGGTTGAGTTGGAATACGAGGCCATGAGTTGATCAAATTGTCTATATAAATGGGTTAAATTTCCATTTTAAAAGGTTGGGAGTTTTAGGTTGAAGAGCTACCGAGATTGTGTCAATATTACACCCACCTTCCCTTGGTGTTTTAAACTTGACTGCACATCCATAGGTGGTCAACATTTAGGCATCAATTTTTGTTAGAATTGGCCTAGATTACACAAGCCTTTCTCCCATGCCTTCAACCTTAATTGTCTTTTAGGGGGTATTGATTGTAACATAATGATTTTATAATGCTAAATACATATTTTTTAATGTTTTTTTTCATTTAGTGTCTCTAAGATTTTTATTTAATTGGTTAGTTGGTGTTAGGATCGTTAATGTGTTTATTTACATATGATTACCTTAGTTATGTTATGACATAGATACCATAACTAGTATTTTGGATTTGTTCATGATTTATTTTAGACTTCTTGCATTCATCATGTGTAATAGCTACAGAGTGCAAGATATGCTACATTTAGAATTGATTCAATAGATCAATGGCTTTCAAAATTATCCTTATAAGCTTTCCCATTGGGTGGCTATAAGTTTTTGTAATTTATATACTAGGCACATAGTAGTATAACTATGTTCAGGCATGATTTTCAGTTTTGCAATACAAAAAAACTCATTTAGAACAAAGACACCCTCTCTTTTTTGCCCTACCCTCTCTCTTACTTTTTTTGGATGATGTCCTACTCTATTTTATGTTATGATAAGAATTGTAGTGAAGTAGATTATTATTGTTTTATTAGTTGAATCAAGTAGAAAACATGATATAGGCACATAATAAGCAAGCAAGTAAATGACCATGAATGCTCATATCAATTGAACCTCTCATAGTAGTAGTTTTTGCTCTCAGACTAAACTTGGTTAAACTACTTGGTCCTTGGGTTGAACTAACATCAATCTTAAAATTAATGAGGGGACATTTCATCCCATGATTATTTCCTCCCTTATTCCTCTCAAAACGATTAATCTAATAGACATTTTTTGGGTGGGTCAGTTGGGCTTTTCAGCCTAGCTAGTAGTAGAGAAAGGCCTTGAGTGGGACCATAGGTACCTCTATCAGGACTATAAAAACCTGGATGGTATTAGAAAAATGACCATGCCATCCCTTCCAAGCTTAATGACCAAATTTTCCCCTCTCAAAAGTTTTGGTTACTTAGACAAGCTTAAATTATGTCATTTAAATTTAAGAGCTTTAAAATAATCAATCACTTTTACACACACTGATGGTCTAAGGTTGAATTATAACTTAGTATGTCAAATGTTGAAGAAGACTTTAGTGTCTTCATCTTATTGATTTTCTATAACAAATTATTTGTAGTTTTTTCTTGTTATCTAGGTGTGAATATTTATAGTCTAGGTTTTAAGTGTTGATGCAACATTCTCTCCATAGAAGTCACTATTTATGGTGTCCCAACATGCCCCATATTAAAATTTGAAATAGGTCCCCTCTTATTCCATTTGGTCTTTGGTTTACAGGTTTCTATATGTGAAGTTATATCATCTAAATGCTTCATTAATATTAACCAGGTCTGAGTTCTAGCCTTTTAAATGTAATAAGTTCCATTTCTAATCTACTCAGTCTAAATAACACCTCTAAAATGTTTTATTTTAATTTGAAAATTTGATAAAGTCTTTATAATTTCCCATTAAAAAGACTCCATCGATATTCCATTTTAGACTTGGATATTTAGAAAGTTTTCAAACTTTGAAAATAATGTGAATTCTTTGCTATAGATTGACAAATCCTATTATGTGTTCAAGCTCATAAGCTAGCCTTTATTTACACCTTGGTATATTTTCTCATTTTTTTGGCTAACATGCCAATGAATTTATTTGCCTTAGTTCTTTTATTTCTTTATTTTTTCTATAGATTTTCTCCCTGGGCCCTCTATATTACTATGATCATGATATGTGGCATGATCCCATTCCCCCAAGCACTTGGGGGACTTCAAAACACTTAGATTTTTATTTTAAATTTATCAAGCCTCTAGGCCCTAAGATTGCACCATGTGTCATGATCTTAGTGACCTAGCCTGATGAATAATTAAATTCATTAGCAAAGCCTCAAAACATTAGAACCTCATAACCTTAGAAACTTGGGGTATTACAATATTAATTTGGAAGCCCAGGAGTTGAATAGTATTGGTAAAGGCTCATGACCCTAAGGCCTTAAGAAGACACAACATGGCACCCTCCTAGGATCTTGAGAGCTTGGGTATTAGAAACATTAAATCAAAGCATGAAGATACTAGAAATCTAAGAATAAGACATATGGCCATAGTAATGATAGAGAAAAATAGAAAAGTAAAACCTAGGGTTGATCGCAAGCTGCTAAATGGAAAAGTGGGACCCAACAAGCAAATCAAATAGCCTGACAAAAGAAAAAGAATGTGAAACTGAGAAGAAGACATGTGGAAAATAGATAATATCTTGAGGCCAACAAAGCAAATAAGTAGACTTGAGTAATTGAGAGGAAGCTAATGTGGTCGAGAAATATGTCTAGGAGACTATGGATGAGCGCCAATGGAAAAGAGATACGTAAGACATAAAATAAGATGAACTTGAACCACATCAACTGACTGATTCATCATAAAAGGCACATACTTAAATTTAATGGCCTAGTAAAACATCATAATGGCCTAAAATTAGGAAAACAATAGAATAATCAATTGGGCTAGTATTTAAAGGGTCTGATTACTCAAAGGAGGTACGTGGATTGAAATGGTGGATTCATGACCAAAAATTCTCTTAGGTGGGATGAATAAAAGAATCATTCAAAATACTTGGTCCAAAAGAGAGAAGTGGGGGATCATTTTAGCTAGATAGGTGTCACAACCATGGAGAAAAGGACAAAATAGAATTTGGTTTTCCTTTGAGAGTGAAGGGAATATTCTAACTAAATGCAGTTGTAATGGCCTAAGGTGGTAATCACGGATAAATATGGGAGCCTTGTGCTACTTAGAGTCAAATAAAATTCTCTTTTATATAAAATGTAGTCCACATTCTTATAAAAGGGGGAGATATTATGTACCAAAACTTTGCAAAAATTATGATAGGCTTAGTCCTCTCTTTTTCTTATTTTGTTTTAGCTTGTGATTGTCTACCTAGAGGGCACACTTAAATGCCTTTGTAATAACATTGGAATAGATACTAGTCTAGTTTTAAATTCATGTTTTTATTTAGTAATGTCCTTTATTTATTGATTTAATAGAATTCATTAATGCCAAGAAGATATTTCCATGCTTGTTTACTAATGAATATATAGTTAGATTATGCAATAATTAGTATACTTGTTTATGAATTTCCATTTTGTTTAACTTGAATTTGTGTCAAGCCATTATTTGTATTAGTTACATGCCTTTCATATCCTTATATTTAATATAATTTTAGGGTAATATGTTTAGTTAATTCTTCAAAATACTACCCATTGAGTTTCTTTAATTTGTGCTTCAACTAGACTTGGTACAAAATGATATAATTATGATCAAGCATGCTTTTTATTTTTAGCATTAAAAATCTTGTTTCAGTCAAGGAACCATTTAATTTATTATGCTTCTATTTCTCTCTTCTTTTATCCTTTTTATGATGAATACTATACCCTTTGTATTATAGTGTGATACCCATGTGAATGAGGAAGAAAAATAACTTAATCAAACATCAATAATAATATTTAGGCAATACAAAGTGGATTAAACTTCTGGTGGTTAATTTCCATTACTCATCTAGCTAAATGTTTGGAAATTTATTGGCCTTTGGATTTATCTAACTATACCCTAAAAATGAGTGTACATTATGTCCCATGTGTTTTTATCTCCCTTTGTCCCATAAAATTAGTTAATCTAATAATTGATCCTGTTGTGGGTCATAAATTGAGATAGACAAAAACTTACACTAGGAGGGTCTAAAGGAACTATTTATTGATTGAGGCTTATTGCCCCTCCTTTACAATTTTTCCATTGTTTTGTGCTTAAAACACACACACACAAATAAAAACTGATTCTAGAAGGAGGACCCAGTAATTTGAGTACAAATATGTTTAATTGGTCTGAATGGTTTCCCCTCCTTTATGCTTTCTCCATTTTTATGTGTTTCAAACACACACAAAAATAGAAACTGGTACTAGAAGGAGGGTTAATACTTTCTATTTAGTTTGAAATTCCAAATACTTTGTGTCACTTTGATTTATTATGTTTTTTCAATTTCCATATTATCTATATTTCGTGTTTTTTAGTTTAAGGTTATTGGTTTGAATATCTCTAACTCATATTTCATATCTTAAACAATCTAGACCCTATTGAGTGAATCAATAGATCTTAGGAATTCAAAGGTAGATTGATTGTATGCCCACTAAAAATATTTATAATATCACAAAATACTAAAGGGAAACCAATACATTTATTCACCCCTACCAATTCATCCTCTTAACCTAAGCAAAATAGACCCCACCTATTTTTGCACCCATGGATTGGTCAGCAGGGTTTGCAATAAATGTTCTAGAGAAGGTACATGATCTACCTAGGAACCCTGAGAGGTAGCTTCCAAGGTTCACCCCGAGTACTAGGAAGATAGTGAAATAACATATCACATTGTACAAAACTACCCTTAGGTTATTTAATGTTAAACATGAAGATGTAGTCTACAAGATATTCCATTTCACCTTGCTTGATGCAGCCTATGACTATTTCCTTATCATGCATGAAAATTCAATTAGAATCTAAAATAAATTGAGTAGCATGTTCTTAGCCCAATTTGGTCAGGTGGTATGCCCAAATGTTCTATATCAATAGTTTACTTACATGAGAAGGGATCTTAATGAACCTATACACAATTTTAATGCCCACTTTTCAAATATGTATAGTAGCATGACAATCCTATATATACCAGATGATCAGTTAGCATTGGAAATTTTTAAAAATTCCTTAGACCCATGGATAACCATGTTCTTGAGGAATGATAAAACTATCACAGATCTACCCCTCACCTATGAAAAGGCAATAAAAATGGACATGTAGCTCAATCCATAAGGACAAACATTGGCCCCTATTCTTAATATCCTCCAAAATATTCTAGTATTAAACTCAATCCCACCTATAAATCAAAATTTTCTAATTTTATAACCTCTCCCAAATATAAATCAACTCCCTCTACTCCATGCCTCTCTAAATTAGAATTTCAGATTTCTAAATCCTACTGTTAATGAGGCTATGCCATAAGATTATAACCAAGTTGTAGTCCTTGTTGTGACTAATAACACACAAAATTACAATCAAGAATCAACCAAGCTTAAGGTGGACATAATCGAAAAGATGGTCCAGAGGTTGAGTATTGATTTCCTTAATTTTAAGAAATAAGTGGGCATTTAAGTAATGGAAATTCTACCCTAAATTTCACTTATCAATGTAATTACAAACATAATAATAATTAATACAAACAAGTTGAGTCTCCATCTTATAGATTTCCTAAAATCACATCATGGAGGTCGCCCTACCCAATTGGTGTCATGTGCATAACACAACCCATCTTGTGTAACTTAAATGTGTTGAGTTTTGTAAAGCCTTTGAAATCCTAAAAAATGAGATTGAGGAATATGAGGTTGTTTTAAGTAACCAAAATACTGTGGGTCACCTTGATGTTCTTAGTCTATCAAAATCACCGACACATCCATGGTTTTGGAGAACCTAAAACTTCCTAGTGAAGGATATAATGAACCTAGTAATAATATTAATGATATTTAGGTTGTGAAATAGTTATAGAGGGGAATTTATACCCTTAGGAGTAGGAAATACCAACCCTTGAAAACATCACACTACCTAACAATGTTGCTACTCCTCTTGACCCAAAAGTTAGGAATGATCCAACCCCATCAACTTTAGGTGACATTCATCATACCACTAGTAAGACTAGCTACAACATAGTCAAGGATATGAAAAGGATAAAAGTCAATATAACCCTCCATAAATTGGCACAATTACTAAATAGAGGGATTTACTCCTTAAGTCTCTCACATGTAAGAGCACTTAACCAAAAAATAAAGTCATGGCCAATACCAACATTGTGATACACAAGGACAAAACTGAGGTTCCACCCTTGTTACTCATAGTCTAAATCTTTGGAAAGAATTTACATAATTGCCTATTTGATTTGGGTGTCTCAGAAAAAGTAATGCCTACTAGAATTTGTATAAAGTTAGGACCAGTCCTTGTAAAATTAGATAAAGTAGGGGTTTAGTTAGATAAGTCTGAAGTCAAGGATGTAGGGGAATTACTAAATGTTCACATACAATTACAACCTGAGTTAATAATACATCATTTCATGTAAATAAAAGTGGTTGAAATCCCAAAGGCATATGGCTTGTTGTTGAGTGGGGATTTGTCCAAATATCTTAATGGTTATATGGCAACAAACTTCTCCCATATGTGGCTACCATCTAGAGGAGTGAAAAATTAGATAAGGATTTATAGACAACCACACATGTAGTTGATGATTATAAAATAAAATGTGGTTAATGAATAAGTCAATTTTACCTCTATGGATTTAGGTGTCTATACTTTGACCACCAAACGAATGAACAAAGAAAACCCCAGCCAAGACTATAATTTAGGTATGTGATCTTTGTATTTTGATGGAGCATGATCTAAGAAATGATCAAAATTAGGTACTATACTTATTGATCCCTATGGTAAAAAACATGTAGCTACATATAGATTATAATTCCACTACACTAATAACATAGTAGAATATGAGGTGTTAATTTTGGGATTGTAATTCACATCCAAGTATGATGTCCATAAATTGTCAATTAGGTAAGGAATAAATTTTAATGTAAGCTTTATCATTTGAATAAGTATAGGCATAATGCTTTGGATTTAATGGAATCCTTCAATGCATTTAACATTGTTACCATTCTTATAATTGACAACACCATGGTAGACTCACTAGTTATTTATGTTACTAACCATACACCTTTAAGGAACACGGATCTATAAAAGTTTTTTGTCAGATTAGTTTCATGTACATTTTTACTTGATAATGTGAAGAAATTTAAAGTGTTTGATGATGATAGACACATTTTTTATTTCCTTTCTAATTCCAATGCTTTTGATATGAAGGTGGTTGATGAGGATATGAAGAGTGATCTAAATGAATAACATTGTGATGATGATGAAGTTATAAACTTTAAGGATAATAAAATTCCAAATAGAATGATATCATTGCAAAGGTTATTCAACTTATAAAGGCCTGTAGATATTTTTGAAAGAGTTGTTTACCTCAATCATAGGTCATGAGTTATTAACATGGGGATGTCTGATCATCCTTGGAACATCACTATAGGGATAGAATGTAGTGATGAGGAAATGCAGAGTTTACAAATGTTGTTATTATGTTACCAAGACATCATTACTTTGGCATATGGTGACCTAAATTGATCCTAGTGTCATTATGCATAATAATCCCTTAAAACTTGATAAGAAGCCATCCAAATAATGCCAAAGGCCAATTATCCCTATTATTGAGCCGCTCATGTTGAAGGAGGTTCAAAAGTTTTTGTTGGATGGCATAATATTTCCTATGAAAAATTCAACTTGGGTATCAAATTTAATGTCAATCAGAAGTAAAAAGGGATAAATTCATTTCTACATACACTTCACAAATTTGAATCAAGATTTGGACAAGGATAATTATCCACTAGTATCCCTATATGATGTCATCTAAAAGGTCATGGGATCTGAGATGATGTCTTTCCTACATGGGTTATCAAGATACAATCAATTTTTAGTTGACAAGGAAGACCAATCTAAGACAACCTTCAACACAAAGTGGGGAACATTTTCTTACAATAAAATGCCAATTGGACTGATCAATGTAGGTGCCACTTTCTAAAGAGCCATAGACATAGTATCTAAATGATTGATTGGTACGTGAATTATTATGCATATGGATGACTTAAAGTCATTTATAAATGTAGATTAGACCATTTAAAACACTTGTATAAGATATTTGAATGTTTTTGTAAGTTTGGTATTTCCCTTAATCTAAATAAATATATTTTTATGCAACTAAAGGTAAGCTCCTTGGTCATGTAATTATGAAATAAGGTATAACAATTGAACCTAAAAGAGCTGATGCCAATTCTAAAATTCAATTACCAAATAGTAAGGATCTAAATTTTTTTTTGGTAAAATTAATTTCATATAAAAATTCATTTTAGGTTTTGCTAAGATAACTAAACCATTGAGTACTATGTTAAATAAGGAATCTAAATTTTAGTGGACACCTACTTCAAATAAATCCTTTCAATAAATTAAGGATGCCATAATGTAGGTCCCCATTTTGGTCATCCCAGATTACACAAAATATTTATACTTGTATTCATTTGCATTTCATCATACCATCATTGAATCCTTACTCAAAAATTGGAAGATGGAGAGAATACCATAGATTTAATGAGCATTAATTTTAAGGAAACTAAATTAAAATACTTCAATCTGGACAAACAAGCTTATGCACTAATAAAGGTAACAAATAAATTAAGACATTATATTCTAAGGAACAAAGTTCATGCTATGGTCTTGGATCTTATTGTCAAAATGATGTTGGGGCATAATGAATTTGGAGAAATAAGGGTACATTGGTTTCAAAATTTCAAGAACATGACATTAAAGTTGGTTTAAGGTTGAGGTCTATCACAATTGATCTCTAAAATTGACCCTGGTATTATTTTTGTCTAAGTGAATTAGTCAGTGGTACGACTCTATTATTCATTACTTATATGGTTCTTCACTAGATAACCTGGATAGGATATAAAAAGGAGCATTAAGGTTGAAGGTATCTAATTCCATTCTTAATAAAGGTGTCTTATATCATATAAATCATGAAGGTATTTTCATAAGATGTTTAACATAAAAGGAAGCACTAGATGTCATGACTTCCTTCCATGATAAATTAGGCAGTGACCATCCTTTTGACAGCATGATATCCCACAACGTCTTAAATTTTGGTTATTGTTGTCAAACATTATTCAAGGATGCTCATAATCATGTGAGATATTTTCATATCTTTCAAACCTTTTTAAAAATAGAAAATTATGATTTTATACCCCTTCAACCTGTAATTGAGGAGAGTCTTTTTTATTAATGGGCATGGACTTAATTATAACCATAAATCCAAACTCCTAAACTAACCATAGATTCATTATTATAGTGAATGACTATTACACAAGATGGGTTGAAACAAAATAAACTAAGAACAACACTATGAAAGGGGATTAGATTACTTGACAAGCACATTACAACTAGGTTTGGCACCCCTATGTGATAGCCCAAAACATCTTAAAGTTTGGTTATTGTTGGCCAACATTATTCAAAGATGCTCATACTCATGTGCGATCTTGTCATATCTATCAAACCTTTGTAAAAAGGGAAAATTATTCTTTTATGGCCCTTAAACCTATAATTAAGGAGCATCTCTTTGATTAATGGGCATGGACTTCATTATAACCATAAATCCAAACTCTTAAACTAACCATAGATTCATTATTATAGTGAATGACTATTACTAAATATGGGTTGAAAAAAAATAAACCAAGAATAACACTATGAAAGGTGATTAGATTACTTGACAAGCACATTACAACCAGGTTCGGCACTTTTGTGTGATAATGGTCTTGCCTTCCAGTTAGCTAAGTTTACAAAGTGATAATATGCTACACCCTTAACCTTTGGTATGTCTAGGGATATGTGTGGTTGACTTGTGGCTTACATACCTATTTTATATTATTACATTTATCTATGTTCTTAGTTAGGTCATCCTATGGAATAACCATGGCTAAGTAGACTATATAGGAAGTAGTGCTTAATCTTTGATCATCATATGAAGTATTCTGATCTTATTGCATTGTTTTGGAGGCTTCCCCCTTGAAGTGGCTCTCCTATATTATCTAGTATTATATGTTGGGACCATTTATAATCAAAAGTAATTTATTAATTAGTTTGTTTTTAATTTGTTTATGTTTTTGTTTATTGTTAGTTGACAGGTTGGTTATACCCATGAGTTGGTTTTCCTTAACCAACTTCTTCTCTTATAAGCTTTTTAAGCTTACTCTTGTATAAACATAAAAATGTAAATTTACATTGAATGCATTTTCTAATTATTCCTCTTAATCCTAGTTGTATCAATGGTATCAGATCCTAGAAAAATTGAAGAGTAAAAAAAATTGCAGAGTCATTTTGAAAGAAGAGAAGCATTCAGAATTATGGTAGCAGACCTATATTGTGCATGAAAAGAGGTATCAGTATGATGATTAAATATATAAAAACACAATGATACAATCATGACACCATTTGATATGGGTTAATTTCAATCGCCAAGTGGGGATTTCGTAATACTTCCCTAAATATTTGGTAATAGTGGATAAGAATAGTGTGATGAAAGGCATATTCAAGGCCAAGGGCTCAATAATGATAAATTATAATTGTTTATAGCATTAAAAATTAATATTTTCTAAGAATATTTCCTATATTTTGTCCATCAACATGTATGATGACAGCGAGACACATTGCTTTGAATGACATAAAATTTAGAGCATATAATAAAATATAAAGAGGAGACAAACTGCCAACCAGTTGTAGGGTTATTTTGATTGATGAGACTCCACATCAGACTAATATGATGTATGAATGGTTTAATAAAATATATAAAAGCAACAATAGCCTCAACCTTAAATTGTAGACTTATACGGTATAGAGTAGTGCTCATATGGCTCAAGGATTATAAAAAGCCTTCAATTTATTTTTTCTTACATATTGTGTGGGCTCCATGAGGCAAGTAAATGCATTGATATTTTTTATACATAGTGAAAACATTTGATCAAAAAAATTTACATTACTACATGTAAATTTCCCTTTATTTTTTCACATTTAAAAACTCATAAATTGAGTATCTTATTTTTTAAAATTCAATATTGTTGAAGGCAAGTCAGTTATAGGGGTTTTTATGGTCACTTTCATACAAGAAAATTAAAGGATTCAAAACCTTTTGGTATTATATTTTTGATCAAAATTTCTTTTTGATCTCTTTTAAACTTGTAAAGGAGTTATAAGGGGTGGAAATTTTAAATTTTTGGAGGTGTAAGGTGTGATTAAATTTTGTATATTGAATCTACTTATGAGGGTCAAGGACTTGAGTAGCATTCATCTTGTTTTACTTCTTTTCAAGTCATGGCTAAAATTATTAGTCTCATATCTAAAAATGGTAAATTGTCACCTAAAAACTACAAAGAATGGAGTAGAAACATGGAGAACACTCTAATATTTATTGATTTGTGGGAAATTACTGAGAAAGAGACCACACCACCAACTAAAGTGATGAAACTAGTTGAATAAAAAACATGATAAGTGTGGACTTGCACTTTTGAAATCATCTTATACTGAACATGTTATCATTCACATTGAGGCAACTAAAATTGGTGCATGGAAAACATTAAGATAATTATATGACAAGAAACCTACATACAAGAATATTGACCTTCTTATGTAACTTTTGAACAATAAACTAGAATATGATGAAGATGTCTTTGAATATCTTTCACACATGAAAACTCTAAAACAAGAGTATTATACTACAGGGAGAAAAAATTATGATGACATGTTGATTTATATCACATTTAATGGACTTAATTCTACATACACCAATTTTTTTAGAATGTTATAGCTTAGTGATAAGCTTAATGGTGCCAAATTTGACTCTAGTTATGAGTTATTAACTCAACATGAGAGATAGTTTACAAGGAAGAAGAATACACCTACTAAAGAGGCTCATTATATAAAGAAAATTCCCATCATATAGATCATCATCATGTATAATGACAATTTAAGAAACACTCTTCGAGTCATTCTCTAAGGCACTTTCTACACCATTTTAAATGGTCTCCACAACATTCACATCGACACTCTCTAGGGTCTTCCAAATGCAGGCATCACCATAAACACTCTTCTCATAGTTCTTCCAGTGATTTTGGTTCTTCTAGATCTCACAGACACAAGAAAGAACCCAGATGTTTCAAATGTGGTCGTATTAGATATCTTACAGATATATGTCCTTCTCAATGAACATGTTCTCCATGCAAAAATAAATTTACATCAAATTATGTGGGTCATTCTAGTAGTATGTCTTTTGGTTTCTTTATTTATTCAAGATATTCTGATACTTCATATGATTAAGAGATGTCCCTCATAGCCAAGGTCTATGGTCCCAATGGACCTGACAACATATTTTGAGTGATCAGTGACTAGAGGTTGGAGGATTAGTTAAATCTTGAAGGAATATTCCCTTATCCAGTTATCTATTCACTTAGATTTTAGGATCATGCTTGAATATAATTTTGGTTACGATAGTTTACTTATTTTAGTTTTTTCAATTTTGGCTTTCTCTCATTTACTCTTCATAGCATAGAGTAGGTAGTGTTTGTTTGATTTTGTTTTTCTTGATGCACAAATTCTCACCTCTCATCTGATAGGGGGAGTAAATAGCATTTTTTGGTTTTTAATCATTCATCAATGATATATGAGTTGACAAGGGTTTCCAGAACCTTCAGTGTTGAGTAAATATTATCAGTGTTTGTTAGACATCAAGGAGATGTTCCATACACAATATGAGTTTATCACTTAGATGGGTTCTTATGTGGGACCTTATGTGGATTGATGTATTTGGATAGGCTTTGATTAGTTTCTACTATAGTATAGTAAGATGATCATAGGGGATGAGTAGGCTTAGATCATGTTTATCAACCTTTTATGCCACAACTCATAAGGCAGGGTTATGTATGAAGCAACATTGGTTTTGATTAGTACCAAGAGGTATATTACACCACTTTTAATTTCATTCATGTTTCCTTTGATGACTTTAGAGTCATTTCTCTAGTTATTTCATCACCCATTTGGATGAAGGGGGAGTTTGTTGGGATTAGTTATGATCCAAAGTAATATATTAATTAGTTTTTTTTTTTAATTTATTTATGTTTTTGTTTATTGTTGGTTGACAGGTTGGTTATACCCATGAGTTGGTTTTCCTTAAGTAACTTCTTCTCTCATAATATTTTTAAGCTTACTCTTGTACAAAAAAAATGTAGATAAACATTGAATACATTTTTTTTATTATTCCTCTTAGTCCTAGTTGTATCATTCTGCTATGCTATCAATTATTACTATGTGATCTCTTATATTTGATTATTTTATGTGATATATAATTATTTTTTTCAAACATCTAAGTAATTTCCTTACAAGTGGTATTAAATATTTGATTTGGGTGATTTTTTTGTGGCTTTTTTTTTTGGATCTAGCAAGGTGTGACTTCTATGAGCGAAAGGAGTGAAAAAACATAACTTGTAATCCAGAATGAATTAATTTTTTCTATCATTGCAATATTTTTCAAAATGATTTTTTTTAAAAAAATATTAAAAAAAAGTCAAGAAATAAATTTTTCCTTTGTACATTTACAATTGTTAGATTCATTTCGATGAGATGATCACAATGGTATATTTTACTGGTACACTTTTTTGTGTTGAAAATTTTCACCCTAGTGCATAAAAGTAGTTGTTGGATTCATTTTGGTGAGGCAATTGAAATGGTACCATCTCTTGGTATACTTTTTTTGGGGTAAAAACCCTCCTAGGGTTTATGCATGTTGGGTCCTACTACTTGGGGGGAAAAAGGGGGGAAAAAAACTCCTAAGACTCCTAAGTATAACATGGAATTTGAAACTTTAGATCTAATGATTTCTCAACTTTATGATAAAATAAAGGGTTTGTTGTGGCAAGATGAATTTGTTTTAGTTCAAACTGATGTTTTAGGGATACACAGAAAGAGTAATGGGGTGCACACTTAATTGCATCAAATCATTACATAATTATCTACTATTTCATCTCATCATTTAGGTCCTCTCAACATGAGAAACTCCAATCCTGGTGTGAAATTAATGTTACCAAAAGTAGACATGTGTAAGTTTGATGGTAAGGATCCTCTCACTTGGATTACCCAAATTGAGAATTTATTTGATTTACACCAAACTCCTAATTCTTAGAATGTGATAGCGGTGTCTCTATATTTAGAACCTGAACAATTTATTTTGTATCATTGGTTATGTACTCAAAAGAAAAAGAATGGTGCTCTTTTTACATTATTTATTTTCACTGATGAGTTTTTGTCTCATTATCAGAATAATGCCTCTGAGAACTACTTTAACTAGTTAGCCAAACTATGTCAAAAAGGAACTATGCAAGATTATATTCATCAATTTTAGAATCTCTCTTTATGGGTGGAAGACATCACTGAGGCAAATTTGACTGATATTTTTATAAGTGGACTCAAATATAGCATCCAATTGGAGGTTTAGATGTTTAATCCATCATCTATATTATAATATATCCCAAGGGCATGCATGTTATAATAAAAAGAGTTAGTCAAACAAAAAACTTTCACTATTGGTCATGATTGCACCTTTCTAACACCATCATTTCCTCAACCCACTAGATTAACACCTCAGTAAATTGAGGAGAAGAGATTCAAAGGGTTTTGTTATGTGTGTGACAACAAATGGAGCAAAGGACATCTATATGCTAAAAATAAGTTATTTTACATCAAAGGTGTCAATGAGGATGTAGATGGACTTGAGGAGGAATCTAGAGAATTTCAACCTATTATTCCCTATCATGCCCTTTCAGGTGTTAACACTCCCCAAACTATTAAGGTGCTGGGTTTTTTCAATAAATATAAGGTCACTATTTTTATTGATTCTAGGAGTGCACATAACTTCATTAACATTAAGTTGGATGCTCATTTGAACTATTTCATTTATCTCACTCCAAAATTTTAGGTCATGATTATAGATGGTGGTACTATCAACTATTCAAGAAAATACCATAATATTAAGCTGGATATGGGAGACTACTTGTTATATTCTCCTATGTTTGGTATTCCCATGGGTGGAGCTAACATTATTTTTGGAGTATAGTGGCTCACCATTTTGGGCACTATTGAGATGAATTTATAAGAATTATTCATGTGCTTTCATTCTGAGGGAAAGATATTTGAGTTAAGGGGATTAAGGGATAAATCTACACAACTTGTTAGATCCCATAAAATGACCAAGATTATATGAAAGGGTGTTGAAGGATTTGAGGCTCACTTGTTTTCTATTAAAGTCCAACCAAATCAGCCATCTATACCTCTTAATCTACAACAAGTGATTGATGCCCATTCTATTATTTTTGGTGACATGCCAAAAGGACTTCCACCTAGCCACATGCATGATCATGCCATAAAAATTATTCTTGGTAGTTCACCACCCAACATCAATCCATATAAGTATCCCTATGCCTATAAAAGTTAATTTGAAAAGATGGTACAAAATATGTTGGATGCAAGAATCATTCTTCATATCCAAAGAAAATATTTTTCACCAATTGTCATGGTGTGAAAGAAATATGACTCTTGGAGGATGTGCCCTGACTACAGAGAGATCAAAAAGTACACTATCAAAGATAAGTTTCCTATTCTTATCATTGATGATTTTCTATATGAATTGAATGTTTCTCTTTATTTTACCATGTTAGATCTGCATTTTGGGTATCATCAAATATGGATCCATGATGAAGACATACCTAAAATAACTTTTAGAACTCATGAAGGCCATTATGAGTTTATGGTTATGCCTTTTGGTCTAAAAAATACACCATATACCTTTTAGAGTTTGATGCATACTATTTTTAGGCCATTTTTTAGGAAATTTATTTTGCTATTTTTTATGATATCTTCATTTACAATAAATATTGGGAAGACCATTTGTAGCATGTGGAACAGGTACTCTTAATTTTGGAACAACATCAGTTTTATGCCAAACCTTATATATATAATTTTGGAGATCATGAGGTTGAGTATTTGGGTCATATGGTTTCACATAAATGAGTACAAGTGGATCCTAAAAAAATCCAAGTAATGGTGGACTGGCTGTATCCTAAGATACTCAAGCAACTAAAGGGATTTCTAGGGATAATTGGTTACTATCACAAGTTTATCAAAAATTATGGTAGAATTACATCCCCACTCACCTCTTTGTTAAATAAATACTCATTTTTTTGGATTGATACAAACACTAAGGTATTTGAATGATTTAAATTTGTTATATGAACCAATCCTGTGTTGGCCACTCCTAATTTTCTTAAGACTTTTGTGGTTGAATGTGATGCATCTAGATATGGTATGGGTGTTGTGCTCATGAAAGAAGGAAAACCACTTACATTTGAATTTTCCAACTCAAGGGTAAAAATAAGCTCAAGCCCATCTATGAGAAGAAAATGATGACCATTCTATATGTAGTTAAACCTTATTTGATGGGTCATCACTTTCAAGTAAATACTAATCATGATAGTCTCAAATATTTTTTGGAACAATATTTGTCATTATAAGAACAACAAAAATGGGTAGCTTTGATGTTAGGATATGATTTTGAAATAGTCTACAAGAAAGGCAAGGAAAATGTGGTGGCAGATGCACTATCTAGGAAGGATGAATCAGTTAAGGCATTGGTATGTACCATGACCATTTGAAAGATAGATTAGCTAGAGGAAGTAAGATCAGAATGGGAAAATGATAGTTCTACCCATGATTTGATTTAGAATCTTTATTAGGGTTTAGGTGGATTTGAAAAATTCTCATGAAAGGGTAATTCATTATGGTATAAAGACAAATTATACCTATGTAATAATTCTCTTCTCAAACAAAAAATCCTTCAAGAACCTCATGCAACTCCACTTGGGGGTCATTTAGGATTTTTGAAAACCTATCATAGAATCAAGCAAGAATTTTTTGGGAAGGACTCAAAGGGGATGTCCAAAAATATGTGGTTGAATGTATGATCTATCCAAAAATAAAGGTTAAGCCATCAAAACCCTAGGTCTTTTATAACATTTATCCATCCCTAGCCAATGTTAGTAAGAGGTGTCTATGGATTTAATTACAAGGTTAACAAGATTTTTTGGTAAAAATATTATCATGGTTATTGTAGATAATCTCAATAAGTATGCTCATTTTTGTTCTTTATCACAACCCTTTATTGTTAGTATAGTAGCTTCTACTTTTCTCAATATAATTCAAAAATTGCATGGTACTCCTAAGATCATTATCAGTGATAGAGATCCCATTTTCACTAGTAATTTTTGGACTAACCTATTTTCATGTTTGGGCACCAAGTTGGCTCATAGCTCATCTTATCATCCTCAATCATATGGACAAATTGAGGTAGTCAAGAAATGTCTAGAAGGATATCTTCATTGTTTTGTTTCTAATAAGTAGGATAAATGGGTTCATTGGGCACCACTTGCTAAATGGTGGTATAATACTTATGTTCATAGTTCTTCTAAAATGTATCTTTTTATGGCCTTGTATGAATACCACCCTCCATACATCACTTCAACCTTAAAGGTCCATCCTAAGGTTCATATAGTTGAGGAACATATTCACCATCAACAAGAGGTCCTTACAAGTTTGCATGAAAATTTATCCATGGCCTAGAATCACATGAAGCAACAGGCAAATCAACATAGGAGTAAGAGGCATTTTGACATTGGTGATTGGGTCTTTGTTTTCTTGCAACCATATAAGGATATATCTTTGAAGAAATAAAAAAAGGATAACAAGATGTCCCCTAAGTATTATAGGCCTTATCAAATCTTGTAAAAAATTTGTAGTGTGGCCTACAGGTTAGAGTTTCCTTCATCCACTCACATACATCTAATATTTCATGTATCATGCTTGAATAAAGTCATTAGACATAAAGTTGCTACTCAAACTAAGTTACCAAATTTGGATGAGGAAGGGAGAGTTATTCTTGATCCTGAGGTAATCCTTCGAATGCATACTAAGTAGCTGTAGTCTAGAGTGATTAAGGAGTACCTAATCAAATGGAAGAATCTACCATGTGAATATTCTATTTGGGAGGATGAATCCTTTGTGCAATAACATCTAGAGTTGATTCAATGTTGAGGATAACATTGTTGTGAAGGGGAGGGTCATGTTATGCCCTTAACCTTTGGCATGTTTAGGGATATGTGTGGCTGACTTATGGCTTACATACCTCTTTTATATTCTTTTTATATTTCTCTATGTTCTTAATTAGGTTAGCCTATGAAATAACCATGTCTAAGTAGATTATATATAGGAGGTAGTTGTTAGTATTTGATCATCATATGAAGTATTCTAATTTTATTGCATTATTTTAGAGGTTGCCCCCTCAAAATGGCTATGCTATATTATCCAGAATTTTGCTCGATTGTTAATTATTGTTTTGTGATCTCTTATATTTGATTATTCTATGTGATATATAATCATTTTGTGTGAATATATAAGTAGTTTCCTTACAACATATCAAAATATAATTGCATTGAATTTCTCTTCAGTCTATTACCCTCAAGGAAATGGTTTGGTTGAGTCAAAAAATAAGAACTTGATGAGTGTCATTAATAAATTCGTATAAGAGAACCCATGTAATTGTCATATTCTAATCAAATATATTTTATGGGCTAATCAGATAAGGGATAATAAAAGTCTCAAGAACTCCTCTTTCATACTAGTTTATGCCATAGAACCAATATTTCCAATGACACTCAAAAGACCCACGTATCAATTCATCAATGACTACATAAAAACAAATGAGTTAGGTTAGTCTAAGTTGTTGGATCTAATTCATATGGATGATATGAGAGATGAACCCTTGTATAATTTTAGTGAGCACTAGGTAATTGTGAAAATATGGATTGATAGAAAAGCACAAGTAAAATGCTTTCATCTTTTAGACTTAGTTTTATTATGGGACTGAGCCCATGAGAAGAAAGGTCAACATTCTAAGCTAAGTCCTCTTTGGACCGATCCTTGTCAAGTTACAAAATTTATAGGATAGAATGCTTTTGGATTGAAATATCTACAAGGGAATGACCTATAGCTGTCAATCAACATATAGTTTCTGAATCATTACTTCTCAGTTGCTTTGTCCAACACCATTTCAAAATGAGAATCATGCTATTTATTACATGTATATACTGTACATTCTTTCATGTTTTCTTAGTTTATTTTTTATTTATCTATTTTCTTTATTTTTATTTTTTATTTTATTTTCCCCCAACTCATATGAGTTAGCTTTTTTCATCTGAGCCCCTGGTGTCTTTTCAATGTGTTTATCTAAATTAAAATTGATTATCACTAATTACTTTCCATATCATGGAAAATTAATTTCATTAGAGGTTGTCTCTTGAAATTATTATTTCAGATTTTCTCTTGTAGCACATTGACTATAATTTTATTTGAAAAATAAAGCCTACACACAACAAACATTACATCAAAACTTAGTCTAATAAGAAGTAAAAAACAAAATAATAGTATGTTGAAATTAAGGTTTTCTAGGGATATTTTGGGCTGGTAATTTCAAATGGTGAGTAATTACATGAGGATCATTTAGATTTCATAAGTTAGGTGGTATGTATTCATTTTTAATAACTCTACAAACTCAAAGAAATTATTTTATACACTTTATAATTCTGAAGGCCAGTGATTCTAAACAGAACTTGTAAATTTTTTTAAAATTTATTTAGTTTGAATTTATCTTAGCAATCTAGTTTTTTGAGTCTATCATTATACCCATGGCTTGGTTCCCAACCCTTACCAGACAAAACTGCAAAAAAAATTTAAGGAAAATTTTAGAAGAATCAAAATAAAAAATGCAAAAATTTAAAGTCTTCCTCAAAAGGGTGATTCGGGAAACCTCCATCATAGGTTTTTCAGCCTAGATGGTAGTGGATTAAGGCCTTGAGTGGGACCAAAGGTATCTCTGCCAAGGATATAGATGCTTAACTGGTAGTAGAGTAATGCCCATGCTAGTTCTCCCTGAGCTAAATTTCTAAATATATTTCCTCTCATAAGTTTTGGTTGTCTAAGTTGGTTTGAATTACTTTATGTGAAATCTAGAGCTATAAAGGAATTTATCACTTTCACACATATATAGACTTCAATGGAATTGGAACTTAATATGCCATAGGTTGAGGTAGACTTTAGTTCCTTCATCTTTCCAATTTTTTTTAAAGAGAATTGTTTGCATTATTGTTGGTAAAAATTCGAGCACTTTTTATATTTCTTGGTTTTACGACTCACCCAATGAAAAACAATACCAATTTTCCAACATTTAGATAAGTCAATGTAGTGAATGGTGATTCTTCTCTATAATTGAGAGGGATGTTTCCCTCATAAGATATGAATATTTGGGGGTTTTTATGTACTTTTTCCTTAAAATCATGAAAAAAACTAAATAAAAAAATAGAAAAGAGGGAGAAACCTACAGTAGGCTAAAAGTGGAGAACCATCAGAATAAATCAAGAGTAAATAGTAGAAATTAAAATCCTTTATATCACACAAGAATGAACATAGAAGTATCATAGGTTTTGGGAACAAAAGGCATGCCTAGAAGCATAAAGTCTCCTCACAAAATTGATTACATGCACTTGGTACAAGGTTTTAATAAGATTAAATGTGCATAAACTTGTGGACATTAAGAAAGCTTATGCATAGGTTTTCAACACAAATTTTGGAAAAACCACAGGTTGCATATAATAAAATTAATGTATAATTTTAATGGAGTCTTCATCTACAAAGATAAATTCAAAATTCATAAACAAAAGATATTAAAATCTACAAACACCCCAAAAGAGTCTCACCTGCTTGCTTGTATTTCATTACTCCAATATGAAAATAACATGGCTCCACATAAATTTATAGTTAACTCTCTCTAAGAGCTTGAGAAAAAGAATAACCTATATAAAATCTAGATTTTTCCCTTTGGAATATGAAAATTCACTCATTTGCCTCTCTTTTTGCTTTTCTTTTTTATTTATCAAATTTACAATATTCAAATGAACTTTTCAATTTGCATTTACACAATATTAATTCTAAAAAGAATTAATCTATAAAATGACCAAAACAAATGTATAGTCATTTTATGACTTTAATTAATATTAATTAATTATAAAATAATAAATAGAATAATTAAGTCAATAAATTTCCTGTTAAACCCACAAAATTAAATCTACAACTTACTCTATGTAGGCTAATCAAACACATTGCCTTGTCCATTGGGCTATGGAGTCCCGTGAGATACTATGAAAAATAAGACAAAAGGAAAAATGTCAGGAAAATTGTTAAATGGTGTAGTGAAATTTAGATGGCCAAATTTCACAAGTTTATACTTGTATTTGGGTATGAAAATTTGCAGTCTAACTTTGGAGTACTTTAAATAATTTTTCTAGATTGTGAATGATTAACAATATTCTCTCCATAGAAGTTTCCATTTATTGTGTGCTTGCATAACACACCCTATTTTTAGGCAAAAATAGGGACCCTCTTTTTTTTTAACTAACTTTGGAGATATATCCCATGATTATGTTTTTTAGGTAAAATTATCTTAATATTTCTAATGCTTCTTATCTAAATATTCAATAATCATGATGTTCTTTGTAGTCTATGACTCCTCTATTTTAGATCATTTTTATCACATTTTCCATAGACTTTATCTTATGAATACCTAGGTTTGAATGTTAAGTTTATGTGAATGACTAGCTTTAATTCCTATATAGAATGACTAATTCTCATATAAAATTCACTTGGAAAAACTTGGTTTTTTTTAAATATTTACTTAGTCAAATGTATTATTTTTTCACAAGTTTTCAAAGATTCCTAGAGCCCCCCAGATTACTCAACATGTCTAAATCTCATCAACAAATGGATTTAGTGTCAAATCTTTTGAAAAACAACTAAGTCCTTTTAAATCCTTGAGTCCCTGAGATCATGCCATGTAACACAATCTTGGTAATCTAGTTTGATAGAGAGTTGAAGGCATTAACAAAGGCTCAAAACCTCAAAACCTTAGGGGAATTAAGGCATCAACCTAAAGGCCTAAGAATTGATCAACATAGGCAAATGCCCATGGCCCTAAGGCCCTAAAAAGATGCCATGTGGCACCCTATCAGAAGCCCAAAAGCTCAAAGAGATTACAAAATTAACCCAAGAGCTTGGGGTATTGGCAATATTAGTCCAAAGCATGAAGATACTTAGAAGTTGATAAGAAGCCATGTGGCCATGAAAATGAAAAAGGTAAACAATAGAGTAAAGTTCAAGAATGATGACAAGTTGACAAGTGGTAAAGTGGGACCTGATGGGTAAAGCTAATAGCCTATTAAAGGAAAAGGAAATTGAAGTCAAGAAAGAGCCATATGACAGCAAGGACATCAAAAAGTGATGAAACTAAGATTGACAACCTATCTAACTATAAAGGTAATCAAATCTTTTAATGAGATATGCATTTAATTCGATGATACAAGATCAAGTTGTAGAGGTTCATATAAGATAAAAAAGAGATAACAGACAAAATTTATACCAATAAAAGGCATAGAATCTAATTGAAAGACCTGGCTTAGTTAGAAAATATATTAAAATCTCAACTAAATCTTCCAAACGTCATTGATTTTTAGAACCACCTTGTTAGTGTGTTGAGATAGAAGATGAGGCTATGAGTTGATTAAATTTTCTATATAAATGGGTTGGATTTCCATTTTAAAGGGTTAGGACTTTTGGTGTCAAAGCATTATTATGATTGTGATAATATTTCACCTACCTTTCTTCAATGTTTTCACCTTGACTAAGCATTTATAGGTGGTTGACATGTAGGCATAAAATTACTACTAAAATTGACCTGAATTACACAAGTCTTTCTCCCACTCCTTTAACCTAAATTTATTACCAAGGGGTATTGGTTTTAACATAATGATATTAGAATTTTAAATACATATTTTATTATATATTTTTCATTTAGTGTCTCTAGTATTTTGATTTTAATGGTTAATTAGTGTTAGAATTGTTTATGTGCTTATTTGTAGATGTTTTCTTTAGTTATGTTGTGCCATAACTATCATTACTAGTCTTTTGGATTTTTTTCATGCTTTATTTTAGACTTCTTTCATTCATCATGTGCAATAGTTATAGAGTGTAAGATAGGCTATATTTAGAATCAATTAAATAGATCAAGGGCTTTCACAATTTTCCTTAAAGTTTTCCCAGTGAGTGGCTATAAGTTTTTGTAATTTCTAGACTAGGCACACAATGATATAACTGTGGTTAGTCATGTTTTTCAGTTCTACAGTACCAAGAAATTTGTTTATAATAAAGACACCCTTTCTTTTCTACCCTATGCTCTCTCTCCCTTTTACTTTTTTTGGATGGTGTCCTACCCTAGTTTAGGTTATGATAGAAATTACAATGAATTAGATTCTAATTATTTTATCAGTTAAATCAAGTACATAATAAGATATAGACAACTAATAAGTAAGCAAGTAAATGAACATGAATGCTCATATCAATTGAACCTTTGATGGTAGTAGTTAATGCTCTCAAAGTAAACTTGGTTAAACTACTCAGTCCTTGGATTGAACTATCATCAATCCTAAAATTAATGGACATTTTATCCCATGATTATTGCCTCCCTTTGTCCTCTCAAAATGGTTAATCCAATAGCCATTTTCTAGGTGGGTTAGTTAGGGTGACCAATAGTATTTTTTTCAAAATTATTAGTATAATTAAATACATAGTGCTCACCATGCAATACTTCTCTACCATTGTTGTACCTTAAGATATCTCAGTCTTTAGTTTTCCACCAAATTTTTCCCTATGCTTATCAAGAGACTTTAAAACAAAGATAGGACGTTACTTGTCTTTAGATTGATCACACATGGTTCTTAGGATGAGATATGGTACAATAATTAATATATTAGTCAAAACAATAACTAACTATCATGCAAAATAACTTGATTCTACCCCCTATAAAAATAAATATATTATTCAAGATGGTCAGTAAGAATATAGTTTTCAAATAAATGAGCTACATAGATAAATAATCAATGAATCTCTAGACTATTAGGCTAAATAAAGTATACAATTTGACCCATTTAAATTTTTTGATAAGACATGGATGGGTACCTATTGCACTCATGAATAAGGTTCACCACTTCCAAAAATATTATAATAAAATAAGGATGTGGAAGGCATCTTGGAAATATAATTTAATGGAGCCAAATACAAGAATGGTGCAAGAGAATGAGTGGTATTGATATCACCAAAAGGAGATAAGGATATGATCTTTCATAGATAACAATTCAATTGTACCAACAATATAGATGAATATGAAGCTCTAGTGCATGGCTTGTAGATAATTGAAAAGAATAGACTTAAGATCATTAAGATCTTTGGAGATTCTAAGATAGTAGTCAAGCAAGTTAAATCTTTATGCATTGTAAAGAACCCATTTTTAAAGTATTATAAACATAGGGTGTGGGACCTAATAGAATATTTTGAAGCTATCAATATTTAAGATATTATAAGAAAATAAAATTCACAAGCTAATAAGATGAATATAATAAGATCTCAATTCCAACCTCCTAAGGATATGTGCAAGAATAAAATTTAGGTCAAACTTGTGATCAAGCCTATAGTTCCAAAAAATCATCATCACTAGGAAGTATTTGATAGTGATCTCCATATTGTGTATATTATTTTTCATGAAGCATAATTTTTTGATGAATTACAACCAAAAATAGAAAATTATTATGATAAGAAAATTCTTCAATTGAAAACAAATAAGTTTCCTAAAAGACTAGTCACTCTAAAAAACATGTTCAATCTAGATGATCAATTCGTGGTAAGATAAATATGCTACCTAAAGATGAATATTACAAAGAAATAATGATATCTACTTATAAAAATATCAATCATGGTAACATATGTTATTATTATGAAGAAGCATCTATTAGGATCTGCTATAAATATGATGTCATTATAACATGAAATTATAAATGTCTTACAGGTTATGATAAAAAAATTATTCAACACACCATTGAGATTGAGATAAATGTCTAACTCATTAGATAAATGCAAATATTATTAATTCCAAAGATTGAGCCCCTTATGAGTAAAGAACTAACCAAGATTATAGATGCTCATATAATATTTTTATAAAGTATTCAGCATGATTAGCTAACTTGGAAATTTTTCAAAATAATAATGGGGATATCCTCCTTTTGTGTAGACTTCATAGACCTCAAAAAAACTTCACTAAAGGATCATTATCATTTGCATTTTATAGATCAAATCCTACACACAATACCTTGTTTAGAAAGGTTCTCAATGCTTAATGGATTTTATGGTTTCAACCAAGTATCAGTCAATGATAAATACCAATATAAAACTACTTTTACCAATAAAATGGAACATATGTTTATCATAAAATACCATTTAGATTAACCAATGCAAGAGATAATTTATGAAACTCCATGGGTATGGCATTCAAAGGAATAATTAATGACATGATTTTTTTATATCTAAATGGTATTATAGTATTTTCCAATAAGTAAGAGGATCATGTAGTACACTTAGAGATTATTTTTAAATATGTAGATAATTTGGAATATTCTTGAACCCTAAAAATAAATATTTGTAATTGGTGAAGGTAGATTTCTAGGACACATTATTTTTAAAGATGGGTTAGCTATTTATCCAAATAGAGTTTCATATATTTTAAGCTTAATCTAACCACATCATAAGAAATATGTACAATATTTTCTTGGAAAGATTAATTTTGTCAAAAAAATATAGTAGATTTTGAAAGCTTATTCAAACCCATAACTCTTATGTTGAATATGGATACTAAGTTAAACTATATTGTTAAAGGAAGAAAAGGATTTGAGGAGATAAAATAAGTAATGTATATATCCCTTATTTAGATAAATCAAAATTTTGACAAGCCTTTTATCTTGTATCCATGTTGACAATTTAGCCTCTCAAGCTAAATGTCAACCCCTACAATCAAAATCTTCCTCATGACACCCACCCAAGCTTGCACATGGTGATGTCTTCTTTGGTCTCATTTTGAACCTTTTAAACACTTTTAGAGGTGTCATGGCATGTACTTGGGCCTGCTTGTGAACCCATCATGTCATAGCCTATTTTGAAGTCCTTGAGTAATGCACTAAGTGGTCATGTGGTCATTAAATGAGAATGAGAGTGTCAAAATGTTGTGTATGGTCTAAAAAGTGGTTTAAACCCTATTTGATAAAATTAAGGATATTTAGCAAAAGTTAAGGTAGTTTGACAAGATTAAGGTTATTATTTTTCATAGCTTTAAGCCTATTTAAGCCATTTCAAGAATAGAGAGATTTACCATCATGATATGAGGGTGTTAAATCCTTGTTTAAAGTTATGACATGAATTAAAATGATTTTTTCAAGGTCATTATTCATGGCATACCTTTCCAAGCCTAGTTCAAACCTAGATTCACCCTTTAAACCACCAAATTATCCACTAAACATATTATACAGGCCACATTACATTTTAAACCCTTTGGAAAGGCTAATTTTTTAGGTGTCTCATTATTTATAAGGTCTTAAAGGGGTCCCATTCTCATCATATAGTCATAACTAGGTGGTTTCATATCCATAATGGTCCATTTCCAAGCTCAAATTCACCTTTTACTCACCAAATGGGCCCCACACATGGGAAAGTACATCCCTTCATCTCCCCCAAACCATAATACCTATTTTAAATTAATTTTAATTTCATTTTCCTTCATCCTACCCACCAATGGTGTCCCAAGGTTATAAGCTTGAAGAAAAATAAGAAAAGAGGGTGTTTGTAGGTGTTTTTACAGGTTGTACAGGCCTATATGGATAGTTATGTATAGGGGAGGATCAAATGTTCCATCAAGGCTCATGTCAAGTATTAAAAATAAGTTTCATGATTAGAGGATGAAAAATAAGCCTAAAAATGACCTCTCCCTTCCATCTAGCTCCTTGGTAGTCTAGATAAGCTCACAGGTTTATGCTCAGCTCGTATAGGAGAGAGATAGTGAGGATCAAAGGTTTTGGGTAGAGGAAGGGGGTATCTTGACCTTCCCATTATTTTTTTTGGTATTTAAATTTATGGATTATGCTCTATGAATAAACATTAAAAATCTAGGCACTCAAATGGTCTTCTTCATCTATGTAAGTGTCAAATTTGCATCGATTATGGGGCACTCTTGAGAGGGTTTTACAAATATGTGTTTGTGGGTGTGTTCCATAAGTCCTTAGGGTAATTCCATGGTATTCACCACCCCTAATTCACATGTGTGAGGGTTTGGGAGAAGACAAAGCCCCATATTTCCACTTTTGTAAACTACAAATAGTGTTGCTTCTTATTGCATAATCCTCAAAGTGTGATAATGTAAATGGTTAATAGTTTGGGTTGTGTGATAGTATATTTTAATCCACTTAGAATTCTCTTCCTATTAATTCTTAGTATAACCATTAGACCAAACATCCCCTTCAAGTACTATTTCTAGTATGACTATAATGTGTGTGTTGTTATCTCATTTGTAAAGTAGAAACAAGGTAGGTGTAGATAGTCATCAAGTTTTTATAGGACACATATGTTCCTCATTCATTCTTTTGATGTTTCCTTTATGCCCCTCTATACCTTTATCCTCAAATACCATCCTCACCCTCAGCCTATTTTACAATGTCAAACCCTCACTCAATCACTACAAACCTTTCAAAGTAATCTAAGAAAATAGGGTAGTCACTATTGAAATGGGGTATAGAAGGGTGAGAAACTTAAAATAGAATAAAAAGTTTCTACAAAGACATGGTAGATGAAAAAATTAGGGGCAATTAATATTGACATTATCTCAACCATCCCAAGATAACTGTTGGTGTTCTAGATTTGCACCTTAGCTGAGAAGGGTATTATTCAGGTCTTCCTACTCAAATATAGTCCAACATGGCACTAATCCTAAGATGTGGGTATCCTAATAATGGATCACACCTCCAAATAAGGCCAACTTCATTTTGGATCTATCACCTATATTAAACCCAAACTAGTACTTTCTTGGAAAAGGGAGAAAGATTTTGATAATAACTTATAAAAGCATGTAAAAGAGGTGATGCACCAATGATTTGATCACTCAAACTCAAAAAATACACACTATAAAACACTTTATAGACCAAATAATATCAATCTCACATAAATATTTTAGAATAAGGCATTAATCAATCATCAAATTAGTAAGAGAGGTCAAATATCCACTTTCAAACTTAGACAATAAACTATAAATTACACTTATAATGACCTGTAAGAAGTACTAAGCACTTCCTAAAGGTGATAAAAACTCTATAATAAGAAAGGAACATACATTCACTTAACCATAATACATGAATTCATGGAACACACTTCAATCCATCTTAAAAAATGATGAAACTCAATCTTCATTGCATCAAAAGGAGTTACAGTACAAATTTTAGTAGAGTCTAGTCATACCAAGAAAGAGGGATAGAGGGATCCATTTCAAGCCTTATAAGCCTGTATTTATAGAAGAGAGAGAGAGAGAGAGAGAGAGAGAGAGAGAGAGAGAGAGAGAGAGAGAGAGAGAGAGAGAGAGAGAGAGAGAGAGAGAGAGAGAGAGAGAGAGAGATGCATTGGAAAAGGCCCAACCACTTTTGATGGATTATCACTCTCGAGGAGTTGACTCATGACCTTATCAACAAGGAACAAATTATATAAAAGAATTAAATGTCCATTGCCCTTATCCAACCACTAGGTCTCTTTTTGGAACTCTATGATATCATCTAGTGATCTACTGATGAGGATCATGTCTTGGAATTGATTGAATTGTGCCACATCTGCATTAAGTGGCCATTTATACCTATTTATTGAAAATGTGACTTTAATGATAGGTGAGACACTCCTTTATGATCAAATTTATGTATGTACTAGTTCTAACTCAAAATTGGGTCCATTTATAGATTAAAAAACCAATATTGGACCATTGGTTTTCACACAATCATAATATTCATGAAAACCAACAAACTGCTTGACTTTATTTCATAATTATTGGTTCTTTGATCTTTATATTTGGTCCAACCACTTCTATTCTACCCATATGGAGTTTTGTTGGTAATGCTTGGTCCTTATTATTTATCCTAGTTCAACTTGAGTAAAGATCAAGCTCAGTTTCATGTTTTTTTGCTAGCTCAAGTCTATTCATTTTATTTTCCTAAGTTGAACTGCTCCATCAACCTTAGTCAAAAATGTCCTGGATCAGTCCTTTATTCATTTTTTTTTGAAATCAACTCAGATAATTGACTTTTTGACTCAAATCACTCCATTGATCCTTACTCATATAATTGAGAGAAAGAGTCATGGATCCTCTGCCAGTTCAACATGGTTGAGACACTTTTCATTTGCATATTTTGTCCTTTGATTTGCTTGGTCCCACTTATGCCATCCTTACCCTCACTTTATTAAATTTTATAGGTATGAACAAACATGAGCCCTCAAATCTATCTTTAAAATGTCAATTATGTCACCACTGGTGCCACTTGGAAATCCCACATTGATCTTTAGGATCTTATCAATTTATAGCCTCATGCACTTACTCCACATGTCAATCTCTTGATCTCCTTGATTTTTTGACCCATCTCACACTATTGGATCAAGATATATGATCAAGCAAGGACCATTAGATCTATTGGGACCCAATATTTGAAAACCAATAGCTACTTAATGAGATTAAAAATGACATCTTCACTCCTGTCAAATGGAATTCTCATGATTGTCATTGACTTCATGTGATCATCATTAACATTCACATTATTGTCAAATTTAATCTCAAAAGGATTTATTTTTCTTGAGCTTAAACTTGACATTAACAAGAATGTCTTATGCTATAGTTATAACTTTAGAAGCTTATAACTTGAGTTAGAAAGCTCATGTAGACTTAGAACTTTTAGAGCATGTTCTTGGCATGTAGAACTAAAATTTCACATGATCCACTAGTCACGTGAGGATTTTTGAGAAAGATAAAAATTTCACAAGTTAGCTGGTCCATTTTCTCCTATATGACATCTTGGTGACAATCTAGTAAAAAATGGCCAAGTATGAAAAGCAAAATTTGTTTGAGAATCCAACATTGAGTCTTCATATCTTCTACTATGTTTAGTTAGATGACCTAAAACTTGGTGCATATGTTCTTGGGACAAATATGAATAGAACCATTTGACCATTTCTTCTTGACTCATTCATATGTGGTAATGATGGTGTTAACAAACTTCCTACTAATAAAACTTGTCACTAGACCCAAAATGTCTAGATTAATACAAAGAAGAACCAAATGAATGTTATGCATTCCTACACTTATTCCAAACACTCTTGACATCAAAAATGGTCTTTACAACCTATCCATCTACTCATCTATTATTAACTTGATACACATGTGTACAAGCTTGGTATGTGGGCCAAAAATGACCAACATCTTTGGTGATTTGGTTGGGCAACATGCCTATTATGCTTGATAACTTAGACCAGATACATGACTCTTGGATCATTTATATAATACATGGACCATTTACATTAATAAAAGATAGCCTTTTGACTTACAAAAGAAAATAATTCCAACAAATAGGGAAAGAAAATAAATGAAAGGGAAAATAACCTAATAAAGCAAAGGAAACTAACCTATCCAATAACTATGAAATAGAGAAATTATTTAGGACAAGACAGAAAGGAAACTAATGTGTTATAAAAAAATTAGAGAAAAAACCAAAACAACTAACTATGTACAAGGAACTGAGCTTCTTTAATAATAGTGTTTTAGATATATCCCATTAACTAGGATAGGAAGCTCTTCACCATTCATCCTTTTGAGTTGGAAAGTATTTTAGGACTTGCAACTGGAGATTGTATATGGACCACTCTAGAGAGAATCAAATTTTGTGTTCCTTCCTGGCTTAGCTCTATCCACATCCCACTTGAGGACCAAATATTCATCTTGAATAAGTTCCTTTGTCAAACAATCTCTTTACCATTGCTTGATGAGCCTCCATGGCTAATATGGACTAATGCCTTGTATTTTCTATCTCTATGAGCTCAACATATCTTATTTTCATTGGATCATTCTCCAAAAATCTAAAGTTAATGCATTAATTCCAAAATAGGTAATTCAAGAAAAATAGACATTATTGCTTCCTTACCATATACTAGCTTGTATGGAGAATTGGAAATTGACCTCTTATAGGTGATCCTATCAGCCCATATAGTTGACTTCAATTTGATATGCCATGATCTCTGATTGTCTTCAAGAATCCTCCTAATGATCTTCAACAAATTCTTGTTAGTGGATTCAACAAGGCCATTGCTTTGTGGATAATAGTTTGATGAGATACTGAGGAAAACACTATGTTTAACTACCCACTAGCTGCTCTTATACCCTATAAATGCCATAACATTATAAAAAATTATGGTTGAAGGAACCCCAAATCTGATAAGTAAACCCTCATAGAAGTCTAAAACATTGGTTTTATTGGGCCTCTATCCATATAGTAAAATAATCTATGGTAGTTAGGATCCACTTGTGTCCTAAGCTTGAAGGGGGATTAATAAGACCAATAAAGGCTAATCCCCATTAAACAAAGGTTTGATTTAATGAAATTGGTTGGAGAGGCAAGGCTACAAGCTTCACTTTTCCAACAAACATGGCACACTGTCTACATTTCCTAATCCATGCATGATAATCACCAAATAAACTTGGCCAATAATACCCACCTTTCATGATCATATGGGTTGTGATCCTTGTCGAATAATGTCCTCCACCATGTCCATCATGGAACTGATCAATTAATCTCTATGCTTGACTTGGTTCTATGAATCTTAGTAGTATGCCATTGATATCCTTTTTCAACAATACATTATCAATAAGAAGAAAATGAATTGACTACAATATAAAATATCTCCTCTTTGAATGGGTCAAATAAGAAGGATAAATACCATCCTATAGATACCTTACCATATCTTGGAACTAGCTAAAAGTTGACTCTTGATCAGTTACAAGTTCTTCATTTGACATCATAACTATCCCATTAGTCTCCTACAAGTCTTGGGTTGGATGTCCACAAAGTCCTTTGCCTCTAACTAGCTTTGTGTCCTTGATCTCAATTTCATATTCCATTACCTTGGTTATCCATCTAGCTCTCTTGTCATTTATATCCTTGTTTAAGAGGAAGTATTTGACACTTAGATCTGCAACCATAAAATTTATCTTATTATTGGATAGTAAGTACCTAAACCTTTTAAGAGACCTTATGATTGAAAGTACATGCTTCTCAAAAAAATAATAACCTATTTAATATTTTTCTAAGCTTTGACTGAAGAAGGCTATTGGCTTCTCTAAAGTATCTTTATTCTAATTTATGAGAATACATGAAATTGTGTCAATGTTAGCATAGTTGTATAAGAAGAAATCCTTTGTAAATTTAGGGTTCAAGAGTGTAAGAGCACTGACTATAGCTTTCTTGATTCTTCAAAAAAAATTAATCCTTCTTTGGACCAACTGAAACTCTAACCCTTCTTTAGCATGGTTGTGAGTTGCCTAGCTAAAGTAGAAAAATTTAAAATGTATCTTCTTATGAAGTTAATCTTTCCTAAAAATCTTTGTAAAGCTTTTTTTTCCTTAGGCAATGAACGTGAAAGAATTTATTATATCGTATCAATATCTATGCTTTTACCATATTTTGAAATGACATGTCCAAGAAACCTACCTTTATGAATAGAGAAAACACACTTTTTAAGATTTAAAGACACTCCAAATTCCCTAAACCTTTCAAACACTTGTCTGAGATGAATCATATGCTCATCTATACTATTAGAGAAAACTTTTATGTCATCCAAATAAACAAGAATGAACTTGATGAGGAGACCCTAAAATGGATTTCCATGGATTTCTAAAAAGTGGCTCTAGCATTGGATAAACCAAAAGGCATCTTTCTGTATGCAAATGTCCCCCACTTTATGGTGAAGGTTGTTTTGAACTAGTCTTGTTCTTTGACCAAAATCTAGTTATATCCACTGTAGCCATCCAATAAAGAGAACCTTTATGAACTTGTAACTAGATATAATATTTATTCCATTGATGGAAATGGGTAGTGGTATTTAAGAGAGGCCTTGTTCAAGTCATGAAAGTTAACACATAGCCTTATTTCACCATTTTTTTGGTACTAGAATAAGGTTTGCCACCCAAATTGAGTGCTTAATTGGAAATATTATAGTTGACTCAATGAGCTTATGTAGTTTAGCTCTCATTAAAGGTTCAAGCTTTGGGTTAATAGGTCTTTGTCTCTATCTAACTGGCATAGTCTCATATTGTAATTCAATGGTATGTTGAGCTAAACTTGGATCAAATCCTTTAAGGTCATTGTACTGCCACGTAAAGACATCTACAAAACTTGAACATAACTTAACAAAAGTTTCCTTCTCTGAAGATATGAAAACTTTGCCTAGATTTAAACTCTGACCAATTGCAATCTCTACATTTTTATAATGTTATTGTTTGGTTGATAAAGCAAACTTTTATTTTCTTAATTTGTCATCTTTGTTATATATGTTTTCAAGGGTAACCAACCCTTTAGGTAACTTGTTTGTCTTCAATTACACAATATGGTCATCATATTACTACAAATGCTTATCTTAGTTTCTTGAAGAGAATTTAGCTTCCTCTTATAATAATATGATAATATGACTATCATCTTGAAATACTTGCCAATTATCATGGTTGTATAGGATAGAAGGTCTCACAATTACCTTGATGTATGATTGAACTTTTTCATTTTTTATGTCATTTGAGATACTAAATTGTGACCCAATAGTATCTAGTCTATCTACGTGCTTGTTCTTATTTATTGATATGGCCTAAATATTGAAAGCTTAAAATTATTCAAATAGGTCCCATAATCTATGCTTATAGGAATTAAATAGTTGGTTCTTGCATATATTAAGTCCCCTTAGTGAACTACCAATTCACTATCTCCAAAAACTTATAAAGAATTGACCTTCATCTTTCTTGCCCATTGTAAACCATGCACTAGTGCTTCATATTCAGTAACATTATCAGAGCAAACAAAGTAAAAATTAAGAGGAGAGAAATAAATTTTATTGGCTAGAGAAATTAACATCATTCTGACTCCAGTGTTATGTTTGTTCCTAGATCCATCAAAATATAGTTGCCACAAGCCATCACTAGGTTGATCATCTTTCATCAATGCTAGAATTGGTGCATCATTTTCATGAAAATAATAGACACCAAGTCCTTATTCCTAAATTAAATTTTAGGGATCATTTACATGCAAATAAAAGGACCATTCATCAAGGAAAAGATTTGGGACTCCATATAGAGTTGATTCAGATTCCACCTCACTATTTTCTAGTACTTTATTTGAAATAACACAATTAATGTTTACCATACTTGGAATATATGGATCCAAATGAAATATTTAAATAGGTTTAGAATTTATTATTACATTAGTACCATACCTATTTATAAACATTAAATAGGTCTAATCAGTTGATAAATATCTTCCAATATTTGAATTAAAGTCTCTTGACAGACACATGGCAAAATAGGGAGGCAAGTCCACTGCAACTACATCTTGTTGAATAACAACATTGGGGCAAGCATGTAATGTCAGTTTAAGATCTTTGATTATGCCTAATATTTTTTTGGTGAGCCATATAATTACAATACTCTTTTTTTATTTGTATCATAGACAAGACCAAGCTTGTCTAAAATTTGTTTGGGCATGACAATGTTATTAGCTCTACTATCTACCATACAATGATGGATTAAGCAATCACCTAGTAAAAGAGAGACAAAAGGGAGGGTTTTTTTTTTATTTAGCATTGGTTTTGTCTAACTTTTTCATGTTATATACCTACTGATCAGGTTGTTTGATTTGTTGGTCTGAATTGGCCAAGACAACTCCCTATTTCTCAACTAGTCTTTAGCTACCTTAAGATCTAAAAGTTTTTGAATAAGCATGTCCTTTTCTCTTGGGATGGAAAGTGAATACCACATGATAATTATAACATTTGATTTCTTCATTTGTTGTGTTATGATAAAATATGCTCCACTAACCTTTGGATATATCTTTTGAGCTATTGGTTATTCTCTAGTCAGAGGCATTTGGGGAACCTTCACTGTCTCTATATTCTAAATCTTTTGTACTATAAGAACAAAAACATGATCCTTGACACTCTTGGACACAAAATTAGTAATAATAGAATTATTTATCACATCTTGATCTTCCTCAACTACTCTTCTTTTAACTATAATCAGAGTTTCCACTTGACCATTTGTGTTACTAGTTTCACCAACTTGGTTGAATGTAATATGATAATACAATTTCCAATTAACATTGATAACATTAGGCTGCCCTAAAACTTGTTGATCTTATCTTTAGAATGTTATATTCATGTCTTGATACAAGCCACCTTTAAGAGATAACTCTTCTTGTGTCATTTATGGCATAGTAATATCTTGTGATACCAAAGCTTGATTTTGAGTGTCATTTAGATTAGAAGCCTGCCAACTTGGATCTTGCATCAAGTTATTTTGAGGAACAATAGATTTTGAACCTAAAGGTACATTATAATCAAGGGATGAATATGGCTTAGTTTGGGTTATGGCTCCTTGATTTTGATAAGGTTTCCTATTGTCTTTGAAACCTTGATAAGGGGGTCATTGGTTATTGAAAGACTGATAAGTGTTTTGGTTTTACTATTGATAAGGTATACCTTGGTACTGTTGTCTCTTGAGTTGAAAAATCTCATTTTCAAAAAATTATGACATGATTTTCAAGTCACCAATGTCACTAGATTGATTAGGAGGAGCTATAACTTGGAATTTTGGAGATAGAATAGGAGCTATAGATATAACCTAGGGAACTTGGGGAGGAGGAACATGTTGCAATTCTAGGAATATGGGCATTAAAGGGCTTGGATCAAGTTCACCATCCTGTATTAGGCTATTTTCTACCCTTATAACAATTTTATAGGCATTTGGTAAGGTATTACCACCCATAAACTATATCATGACACTTATATCAGAATTAAGAGCCTTAAGATAGTATAAAAATGCATACTCTGGGGATGGTCTAACCAATGCAAGGATCATAGTACATGTCTTTTGGAATCTAAGGTTAAAATCAGACATGAATTCATGGGGGTACCTTTATATGGCAGTCAATTGTTTAACCAAAGATAGATGATTAGACTTGTCTTCAAATTACCTAACTAAAGTTGCACCTAACTCATCCCAAGTAGTAATGGAGGTCAAAGGGAGATTATTATACCATTGAAATATTTTTCCTTTGAAGGAAGCGACAAGTAATCTGATAGCCACATTATCTTGAGTCACATTATGAATAAAACATAGATTGGAAACATCTTGGATATGCTTAATAGCAGTAGTTTTATCCCATTTTCCTAAGAAAAAAGGGATACTTTTTAGGGTAGACATAGGAATGTCATCATATTGGGATAAATTTAGGGGAATTCCCTTATTGAATGGAATAAACACCTGATATATGATAACCATTTGGGAAAAAGGGATTTGGATTATGGGGACAATAGATTAGATTAAAACAATAGGTTGAAAAAAAATGAATGTTGCTTTAGAGGATGAGGTCTTGTACTATTGAATCTTGATCTTTTATAATAAGTATAAGGCAAATCAATATTATTAAAATGAGTACCCTTACTTGATGTTCTTGTTGTAACCTTGGCATGAAAGCACTATCTAGAAGATGCTATGAACTCTACAACTTGAAGGATATTTAACTTTTGATGATGGTAGGTCTTTCTTGCTACTACAATTTATTTTTCTCATCTTCAAACTTTAATTATGCCAAAGACATGAGTCCCATCAGGTGTGCCATAACTATTGGTGTTCTAGATTTGTACCCTATTTGAGAAGGGGATTGTTCAGGTCTTCCTACTCAAATCTAGTCCAACATGGGACTTATCCTAGGCTGTGGGTATCCTAATAATAGATCAAACCTCTAGAGAAGGCTAGCTTCCTTCAGGATCTATCACCTATACTCAACCTAAACTAGCACTTGCTTGGAAAAGGGAGAGAGATTTTGATAATAACTTATAAAATCATGTAAAAGAGGTGATGCACCAATGATTTGATCACTCAAACTCACATAATACACAATAAGAGACACTTTTAAGACCAAATAATATCAATCTCATATAAATATTTTAGAATAAGGCATTAATCAGTCATCAAATTAAAAGAGAGGGTAAATATCCACTTTCAAGCTTAGCTAATAAACTATAAATTTCACTTATAATGACTTGTAAGAACTACTAAGCACTTATTTAAGGTGATAAAAACTCTAACATAAAGAAGGAACATACATTCACTTAACCACAATACATGAATTCATGGAACACACTTCAATCCATCTTAGAAAATGATGGAACTCAGTCTTTATTACATCAAAAGGACTTATAGTACAAATTTTGGAAAAGTCTAGTCATACCAAAAAAGAGGGATAGAGAGATCCATTTCAATTCTAAGAAGCATGTATTTATATAAAATAGTAAGAGATAAAGTTGTGTATTGGAAAACACCCAACTAATTTTGATGGATTAGCACTCTCGAATATGTTAACTCATGACCTTATCAACAAGGAACAAATTTTGTAAAAGAATTAAATGTCCATTGCCCTTATCTAATCACTAGATCTCTTCTTAGAACTCTATGATATCATCTAATGATCTACTAATGAGGAACATGTCTTGGAATTGATTTAATTGTACCACATCTACATTTGGTGGCCATCTGCACCTATTTATTGAAAATGTGACTAATAATAGGTGAGATACTTCTTTATGATCACATTTACATCTTTAATAGTTCTAAATCAAACTTGGGTCCATTTTATAGATAGAAAACCAATTTTATACCATTGGTTTTCACATAGTCATAATATTCATGAAAATATACAAACTGCTTGACTTTGCTTCATAATTACTATTTCCTTGATCTTTTTATTTGGTCTAACCACTTTATTCTACTTATATGGAGATCTATTGACAATTCTTGGTCCTTATTATTTATCCTAGTTCAACTTGGGTTGAGCTCAAGCTTAGTTCCATATATTTCCCACTAGCTTCGGTCCATTCATTTACTTTGCTAGAGTCAAACTACTCCATCAACCTTAGTCAAAAATTTCCTAGCTTAGTCCTTTATTCATTGACTATTAAAATTGACTTGGATCATTGACCCTTTGATGCAGCTCACTTCATTGATCCTTCCTTGTACGATTGAGAAAGAGTCATGGATCCTTTATCAATTCAACATGATCAAGATACTTATCATCTATGTATTTTCTCCTTAGATTTTCTTGGTCCCACTTATGCCATCCTTACCCTCACTCCATTGTATTTCCCAGCTATGAACAAACGTGAACCCTTGGATCTATCTTCAAAATGTCAACTATGTCTTTGTCAGTGCCACTTGTCAATCTTACATTGATCTTCAAGATATTATTAGTCTACAATCTCACACATTTATGCCAAATGTCAATCTCTCAATCTCATTGAATTTTTGATCCATATCGCACCATTAAATCAAGATGTATGATTAAATAAGGATCATTAGATCTGTTGGGACCAACTATTTAAAAACCAATGGCTACTTTATGAGCTTAAAAATGATGTATTCACTCTTATTAAATGATGTTTGAATGACCATCATTAATGTTTATGTGACCATAAAATTTAATCTCAAAAGGATTTATTTTAATGAAGCTTAAACTTGATGCTAGCATGAACATCTTATGTTGTAGGTCCAAATTCATAAGATTTTAACTTGAGCCAGAAAGCTTGCATAGACTTGGAACGTTTAGAGCATTTTTCTAGCATGTAGAACTAAAATTGTATATGATCCATTAGTTTCATGAGGATTCCTAAGAAATATAAAAATTTCACAATTTATTTGGTCCATTTTCTCCTATGTGATGTCCTGGTGACAGTCTGGTAAAAAATGGCTAAGCATGGAAACTTAGTGAAATCTATCTGAGAAGCCAAATTTGAGTCTTCATATATTCTATTGCACTTAGTCAGATGACCTAAAAATTGGCACATATGTTCTTGGGATAAATATTAACATACCCATATGACCATTTCTTCTTGACTCATCCACATGTGGTAATGATGGCATCATTAAAATGCCTACTCAAAATTCCTGCCACTAGACCTAAAATATCTAGATAAATACAAAAAAGAACCAGATGAATGCTATGCATTCCTAAACTTATTCCAAGAACTCTTGAAATTTAAAAGGGTCTCTATATCCTATCCATATAATAATCCATTATTAACCTAATCCATATGGGTATAAGCTTGGTATGTGGGCCAAAAATGGCCAACAATAACAACTCAAGCAAGGCTTGCACATGCAACAATGTGTTGGAAAATTTAGGAGACCTTGATGGAGTGTTGAATGATGAAATAGAGTCTTGGAGACATTAAAAATAATTTGAGAGTCCTATGACATATTAGGTATGGATATAGATAAAACAACATCAAATCAAGGATTGATAGTCTCAACTTAGTTCTAAGAGCACAAACTTAGTTAAGTATCTTATGAGTATACATAGGACTATAGATCTTATGTTGTAAAGACACTAAAGGAATGATGAAGTTTAGGTAATTTAGAGGGAAAACATAAATAGGAAGAGACCACCAACATTATAAGATCACCCAAGGAAAATAGTGGAGCATCATACTCACCTTCTCAGTGGTCACACATAGTTAGGCAAACCTCATTTAGTACCTACAATCAGTGTTATAAGGAGAACTAGTGTCTTGGAATTTGCATAAGAAGTGAATGTGATAAAAATAGATAATTATGACTTGTTTCCTATAAATCCTTAGTATAATTTCAATTATTTTAACCTAAGATAAAGAGCTCATTGTTAGGTTGTGGAGCTAAAAGCTTCACTGATGCAGACATGGAGGAGGTTGCTGAGTTACAGAGAAACCAGCGTCGGCAGCGTAATCGACGTCGGTCATCTTCAGTGCAAAGGGCAACCGACATGGGCAAGAGTCGGCCAATGTTATTCACCTCCAAACAGATAGGGACCAATGTCGGTCTCCTGTGCGGTTCCAGAACTATTCATTGCATGAACAGTTAGTTTGTTGAACTCATTATTTGCATGTAAAGACTATTTCGAGTCTTGAGCTACATTTCTAATTATTGTAAATTAGAAGTCTAAGTTATTGTTTAGTATGGGATCTATTTATAGACTCATTGGCATGTATTGTAATTAAAAAAGGATTAAGGCAAGGAAGAGATCCTTCCAATTGTAAGATCAGGTTGATCTGTAGGTTGTGTAAGATCAGGGAGAAGATCTACATGGTAAGTAAGGTCATTGATTTGTAGGTTGTTTCAAGATCAAGGAGATCTACTTGAAGTACTTTGAGTACTTGGACTGGTAGTATTGTTACTGACTGGTGGAGGTGAACAACTCTGTGTTTGAGTTAATTGTTGTGACTATTTTTGGTAGGAGAGGGAACTCTTGAGGGAAAGAGATCTATACATCTGAGAGGTGTGGAAGATTGTGGCATCTTCATTGTATTTCCTTCTAGCATGAGTATTAATACAAGATTGTGTATTATCTCTCATATTCTATGTCATTTGTGAATTCTAGTTACTTGTTAATTCTGGTTTAATTTTGTGATTAGTTACTCATACAAGGTAATCATATTGTACTCTTATTAAGGAGTTGGATCCTGAAAAGTGGTATCAGAGCTTTTGGTTGGGTTACTAACAGGTTGTATCAGATCTGGTTAGTGTTTGTTGATTATAGGTCACTCACAGGGGTTTCTATTTGAGTGGGAATATAGCAATGGCAGAAGAAAGAAAGCTACGAATGGAGAAGTTTAATGGCAAGAATTATCAGTTATGGAGGATGCAGATAGAAGATTATCTGTATCAGAAAGATTTGTACTTACCATTGGGTGGGGTTGCATGCAAGCCCATGGATATGAAGGATGAATAATGGAAGTTTCTTGATCGGAAGGCTCTAGGATCTATAAGGTTGAGCCTTGCATCGTCTGTGATTTCCAACTTATCACAGGCTAAGACAATGGTAGAGTTGATGGAATCTTTGGTAAATTTATATGAAAAACCTTCAGCTTCAAATAAGGTATTTCTTATGAAGCAATTATTTAATTTGTAAATGTTGGAAGGTGGATCTGTTCATAGTCATCTTAGTGATTTCCATGGTTTGGTAAACCAGTTAAATTTAGTCAATATTATTTTTGATGATGAAATTAAGGCTCTCTTAATCTTATGCTCATTACTTGAAAGTTGGTAAGTTTGGTAATGGCAGTTAGTAATACTGCGTCTGCTTCAAGAATCTTAAAAGTGGATGATGTTGTGAGTGTAATCTTGAATGAAGAAATTCATAGGAAAAGCATAAGTGAATCATCAGGGAATGCTTTGAGTGTTGAAAGCAGGGGAAGGCAAAGAGAGAAGATCGAGCATGGGAGATCAAGCTCAAAGACAGGCAAGAGATCTAAATCCAAGTATGGTAGAATAACCTGCTAGAAATGTAGAAAGCAAGGGCATGTAAAGAAAGATTGTAGGTCAGTTGAAGATTAGCATGAAGGACATGAAGAAGTAGATGTTGTAGATTTTGTTGTACAGGATGCTCTAGTATGTTCCTTGGATAAAGTAGAATCTTGGGTTTTAGATTTTGGTGCCTCTTTCCATGCATCCCCAAATAGGGAATTTTTTCATGAATATGTCCAGGGAGACTTTGGAGAAATTTATTTAGGGGATGGTAAGCCTTGTCAAATGGTTGGCAAAGGGAAAGTGAAGCTGAAATTACAGACGAGCAACACATGGGTGTTGAAGGAGGTCATGCATGTCCCAGTCCTGAAGCAGAATTTGATTTCTGTTGGAAAGTTGAGTGATGAGGGTTGCATAGTAACTCTCACAGTGGACTCTTGGAAAGTTTCCAAGGGTGCACTTCTTTTAGCAAGAGGTAAGAAAGTAGGTACGCTTTATCTATCTACTTATATTACTGATTCTCCTTCTGGTTTATCTACTTCAGCTGTAGATTCAAAGATGTGGCTTAATAGGCTTGGTCACATGAATAAAAAGGAGATGCATGTTCTTGAGTCAAAAGGTATGCTTTCAGATTTGAAAAGCATGGATCGATATTTCTGTAAGCAAAAGAAGAAAGTGACGTTTCTTGACACTAGGTCAACAAAGAAGGTGGTAGCTTCTATTGGAGGACCACAGTATTGCAGAAGGAAGAAATTTGATGTTCATGACAAGAACAGGAAAGCCTTGGTTTTCAAGGAGAAGATGATGGATAGAGATTAGTGTAAGGGGCTAAATAATTCTGAGTAGAGCAAGGTTGATTTGGACAAGGTTTTGATCCAAAAGGAGCTCGTGGGTAAAAGTCATCACTCAAAAGTAAAACACAGAGACCGACATCGGTTAGAAAACTGACATCAACATCTAGATAGGGACTGATGTCAGCTATGTATAGATTGATGTTGGTGACTCCAGATAAGTAACCACCAGTGTCGGTTAGGGAACTGACATCGGTGATGAGGTCAGTCACATGGAACTGACATCGGTTGGGTGCAGACTGAGATGTGACTAACATCGGTCACTGAGACAGATTTTGGGTGAACATCAAGCTGTCAAGGAGTCTCAAATACCCATATGGAGGACTGAAAGGGTAAGTAAGCCTCAAATTCATCATTTCCCTTCTTTACACTACTTATTGCTCACTGATGGTCAAGAACCAAGAAGTTATTAAAGAAGTAGAGCAGGTAGAATCGAGGAAATAGTGGGAGCTTGGCATGGATGAGGAATGTGATTCTTTGGAGAAGAACCAAATGGGAGTTTTTTGGTAGAGTTGCCGACTGGAAGAAAGCACTAAAAGACGAATGGATTTTTAGGATAAAGAAGAGAGGGAATGGACACGTGAGATGGAAGGCCAGGGTATATGGTCTTGAGTAAGCTGCAGGACAATGGAGGTTTAACCATTGTGTTTATCTTTACCAGGTTGGATAATATTAGCTACATTATCTTGTTACTATATGTTGTGCTTGTTGTAGGGTCACATATGTAGGGAGTTACTGAACTAAAGGTAAATTTAGTTCAGAGGTGTGTCATGAGGAATCTGGGAGCAGCAAGATTCTTTGACATGAGTGTGTTTTAGAGACATGGAAGGTCACAGGTTGATTTTGTCTCTAGATGATTGTGTGAAACTGGTTAGCACACTGATGGTTAGACAGTTCTATGAACAATGTCTTGATTCACATAATGAGGTTGAGTACATGTGTACTAAACCTGAGGTTTCCCAAGCAGTGGGAGCTGTCAGCAAGTTTGGAGCCAATCTAGGAAAGAAGTATTGGAAAGTAGTTCAGTGGATTCTCAGATATCTGAGAGGGACCAGCAGTAGGTGCACATGCTATGCAGGGTCAAGTTCTTTTCTACATGGGTTTGTATAGGTGGATGTGGTAGGTGATTTGGATGATAGGAGGTGCACCATAGGATTTGTGGTGGTTGGTTTTCAAGATTGATCTTGAAGAGGGATACATAGCCAGGAAACAAACTAGATGATGTATAGGTATAGGTACAGTTGCAGCTATTTATCTCCAAGTGGGAGATTGTTAGGTTATGGAGCTAAAAGCTTCACTAATGTAGACATGGAGGAGGTTGCTGAGTTACAGAGAAACCAGCATCGACAGTGCAACCGACATCAGTCATCTTTAGTGCAAAGGGCAACTAACATCGGTAGGAGTCGGCCAACGTCGGTCACCTCCAGACAGACAGGGACCGACATCAGTCTCTTGTGTGGTTCCAAAACTATTCATTGCATGAACAGTTAGTTTGTTGAACTGATTGTTTGCATGTAAAGACTATTTTGAGTCTTGAGCTGTGTGTCTAATTATTGTAAATTAGAAGTCTAAGTTATTGTTTAGTATGGGATCTATTTATAGACTCATTAGCATGTATTGTAATTAAAAAAGGATTAAGGCAAGGAAGAGATCCTTTTAATTGTAAGATTAGGTTGATCTACAAGTTGTGCAAGATCAGGAAGAAGATCTACATGGTAAGTAAGGTCATTGATTTGCAGGTTGTTACAAGATCAGGGGGATCTACTTGAAGTACTTTGAGTACTTAGACTGGCAGTATTGTTACTGACTGGTGGATGTGAACAACAACTCTATGTTTGAGTTGATTGTTGTGACCATTTTTGGTAAGAGAGTGAACTCTTGAGGGAAAGAGATCTATACATCTGAGAGGTGTGGAAGATTATGGCATCTTCATTGTATTTCCTTCTGGCATGAGTATTAATACAAGATTATGTATTGTCTCTCATATTATGTGTCATTTGTGAATTCTAGTTACTTGTTAATTCTAGTTTAATTCTATTATTATTTGCTCATATGAGGTAATCATATTGTACTCTTATTGAGGAGTTGGATCCTGACACTCATGGCTTGATTAAGCCTACTAGGTCTAAACAAGTAGGTAAGTGGGACCTTAGTTGGAATATAAAAGTGTGAGATACCAAAAATATGGTGAGATATAAATATGAAAATAGGTTTTTATAAATATTTAATATGTTCCTAGTGGATCATATTAGTCCTTGAAGACAATATTAGGCCTAAATGTCTTAGTTAGGCTTGTTAGGCATAAAGCTAGTATACAAGCATGTGACTATAATATGAGGGTATTTTGCATATTTAAAGGGTAATATGAAGATGGAGTATAAAAAGGTATTTATAAAATATTTATAGTCATATGATTCATATGAATCCATTTTTTAACAATATTAAATGCTAACTAGAGACTAATCACACCTACATACAGTCAGAATGCAAGACTGCAACCTACAAGCAGAGTAGGAGTTAAAGTGTAGAATCCAAAGAGGAGAAACATAAAAAGGTTTATACAAGGGTGAGAATATTATTTTAGGTAGGAATACATCCTAACCTAGCCCTTAGGGCCATATAGGCTTGACTTCTCATAAACCCTAGACCAAGGAGATGAGAAGGATGTAGGAAACAAGATTGAAGAAAGGCATATTCCAAGGGGATTACTAGGGAAGGAGAGAACATATTATAAGGTTAAAAAATCCATAAACATGATTATTGTAGTAAGGATATGGGACTAATAATGTCTTTACATTACTACTTTCAAACACTCATATTAGGTAGTGGCCTATTAGGCATACCTACAGGTTATGATAAAGGGGTAGAGATAGAATTTGGGTAAAGATAATTGAAAAGAGGTGGGAATAAAATGGATAAGAGTGATATAATGATTTTTAATACATTAACTCACCTATAGGTGCCTCAGAGTCATGAGACTCTATTTAGGCCTGTTAAGCCTAAAAGCCATTCTTAAGGCCTCAAACCCCACCATCACCTTGAATCATATCCAGACTTCCATATCAGATTAAAGTCTATGATAAGATGTGAATAGATGTTATAGGTCTATAGAGAGTGTTTCAGGTAGGGAAAAGTAACAAAGTTCAAATTTGGTCTTAAGGCCTAACTTGAGTTATGCTACCCTAGGCTACCACCTTGAGCTACTAGTTCAAACACTCATATCTCACATGATAGAGGGAATAAGAGCCAATTATCTTAGTAAGAGTTGATAATCCATATGGAATTAAAATACATGGAGGAGATACTTGGATTAAGGCTCCCACATATATGAATCATTGTTAAGACTGCAAGCGTGTCCAGAAAGCTTGTAAGAAGGCTTACAAGGAGCTTGAAGTTTGCCATCTTGTATTCATACCCCCACACACAAGATGAGTGGGACATAATTTTTTTAAAAAGACATAGGGCGTGTATGGGATATTTATACATGTCCATAAGTTTGGGATTGGAGGTCTATTCTTTATGAACCATCATTAAGATGGTGGACTTCCAAAACCTTGCTTAAACCCTAGTAATGACCCAATTGAGAAGATAATGAATAATTTGCATCCAATTTTAGTAGAATGACCCTAATAAAACTTAAATTAGAAATTAAACTCAAAGGAGACCCTGATTGTTGGATAGAATTTTTACCCAGTTAATACCAAATTCTTAAATCTGCTTAAAATTAATTATCAACCCAAGGTACGTAGGATTTTTAAGGATGTTGGCACTATATATGCATTATTTATTCATAGAATAACTTAATTTTTGGTTATAGTATAATGAAATTATCCTCATTTTTCCATATATATATTTATATACAAGGAAATGATTATAATAGAATGCAAAAGAAATTCACACTTATGAGTCACACATGCATCACACTTCATATAATCAAACTAGTAATGAAATTAACTCACACAACACACTTTAATTTAAGAAGGGTTAGGATCTTCACTAAAACTCCTTCTAAGGGGGCCCTACTTGTTCAGAACTGAGTTTTAATCCTTCTCTGAGAGACTTACATAATCAACCTTTTCACTACTCAGATCTATAGAAATTAAAGATTGCTATAGTAGATTATAATATTCCAAAAATCAGAATGCAATTACTTTCTACAATTCCATCCTCATAATCCAATCTAGGTTCTTCCATTAAATACATAAGGTAGTTTATTAGCTTCAAGCAAGAAAACTAATCTAGGAAAGGTACAAATACTTTTCAACTAACCCAGTCAACCTTCAAGTGGTTAGTTACTTATTTTTAGGCCTGATTGGGTAAAGGACAATATATGTTGTTTTGTTTTTTTGCTTCTTTCTCTCTTTTCTATTGTCCTTATCTTATTCATCCTTTGGTAGCACATCCAAGTTTCTTTGAATGTGAGGGGTCTATACAATTTTTATGGAGGATCCTCTTCAATCATTTACTTTGTTTTTAAGATAGTTAGATGTGTCCTTAAAAATCCAACTACTTATTATCAAAACAATGGTTTGTTTTATGTAGTGGATGTGGGCTCTTATAGGTGAAACCCTGTAGTTGCTATGGGCAACATGTAGGTGAAAGACTACAATTGATACAAGAATCATATAGGTGGAAATACTATAGCTTGGTAGTTACTATGGGAAACCTATAGGTCGAACCCTACAGCTTGGTAGTTGTTATAGGCAACCTATAGGTGAATGCTAATAGCTTGGTAATTAGTGCAGGCTAGAAGTCCCTTTTATTATAGGCTTCTCTATAAGTGTTGTGACCAAGTAAGATTCTTATAGTCTTATTTTACCATTCAAATTTTTGTTAAATAAGGTTACATACTTATACTCTAATCAAATAAAAAGCATCATTAATCCATAACATAACATGTATATATTAATGCACACATATAATCATTAATTCATTCATTCATTTACATAAGTCATGGATAGTTATAGGGATTCATATAAGAAAAAGATATATAATTGGGTATGGATGAGGTTATAAAAGGAATAATTAGTGGCCTCATCACACCCCCTACTTAATCTCTTACTTATTAATCCTTCTCTGCATTTTAAATCCACAATATTTCCTGAAAGCTAAGGGCTCAGTACAACCCATCCCTTCAAAGATATAAAAACCTTTAGCATCATCTATGCTTTTCTACCTTTTCTTCTCTACTTCTCTATCAACTGGCACATTCCCCTCCCAATCAAGAATTGGGAACCAAAATATGGGTGGATGAAACATCAACCCCAACTAGCTTATCCTTATTCTCTTAACAAGTTTAATGTGTATATATACTCTATGTATTGCCTCTATAAGGTTCTGAGGGGAATAAGGCTCTTTTATTTTCAAGGTGTCTAAAATCTCTTCCCATTTGTGCAAATAGGAAACACAAATATATTTTCCATCTCCCTCCATGAATCACAAGTAGTGGTTCTTGACATCTACTTGTTTCTTTGTGACCCATGCTCATGGATTATCTGTATTCATAAAGGCAATCCATTCATCTATTATTGCTTTGAATCAGAAGATTCACCCCTAATCATTAGGGTAGCCTCTTTTTATTTTTCTTAATAGTCCTCAACCTATTTTTTATTCTTTTTTCATTGAGGATGTATGAGGTAAAGGCATTCAATTGGACATCCCCTTGGTATATATTGGGATTCCAATTTATGTCATGTGGCACATCATATTGATGCATATAAAACTCACTCAATTGTACCTGAATATCAAGGTTAGAATGCTTATAGACCTCAAAGAAAGACTTAGGATCACATATCATGTAGGACTAATCACTATATATCTTGTCATATTTGAATCTAAGCCATCTTTCCTCTAAGTATACTATATATACCCTAGAGGGTGATCTAGATTCCATTAATATCTTAGTGGTTTCATGCATTTTAGTGATCTTCTCTTTAAAATAAGTGATCTTAGTCTTAGACTTTTCTAGGATTTATTTTAAATCTTCCTTTTGGTCCCTTGCTTCAACATATACTGTAAACTTGTTTATGATAAGTTTCATCATTAATAAAGTTTTCCTCAAGAAAAATCAAAAGGTCATCAATTTCTATTGGCCTAGTAGCTGAGATGTCTACATCAATTACTTCCTCTACTACATGTACTTTTACAGTGGTCCCTATATGAGAAAACCTATTATGGAAGGGTACCAAAACTAGAACATTATTCATTTTAAGTTCCTCTAGGGGTACACTAATGCCATTTGTAGGTAAGGTGGATGAAGCTACTCTAGGCACTTCTAATGGAGTTGTTGTAGGCTCCTCCAATATCCTTTCCTTGCTTGGCTCTTTTTCCATAGATGGCTCTATAAATTATGCACCCTCAAAAGTGTTTCTCTGCATCTTTTGCCTTTTAACTCTAGTATTTTATTCCTCAACCTATATATCTCTTTCATGATTTTTTTTCAAAGTTTGAAACTCTTGGTCATAAGGAACTATGTCTTGCTCTGTTGTTTCTTCCATGGTCCTTTCTTGAAGCAATTCTTCCTCTTTTATAGGATGATATGACATTATTATTTCTTCTTTTGTATAACCTATTTATTTGAGTATTTCCATGTCTTCTTCCCAAAATTTGGGTTGCTCAGGTGGCTATATTTCCTCTTCCTTTATAGACTTTTCTTTAGTAGACCAATCTATTATCTCAAACCCATCAGAGGTCTTATGAATTCTCGGCTCCTTATTCTTACCTTCATCCTCACTAATGTGTATAGGTGAGAATGCTAGGGTTGTGCTTTGTCTTTTAATTCTATGAGACCTCCTAGGAGGAGGTCTCCTTTTCTTTGATGTAAAGGTATTCTTCCTTTCAATCTTCTTTTTATTTTTAGGAGGGGAATCGATTGAAACCTTGTCTTCCTATGCAACTGGTGATGGAAGAACTTTTTCTCCTTTTGAAGGAGCCATGGTGGAAGAATCTATTTTTGTGTTGAAATAATTGGGATAATAAGAGAAGGAATATTCTACCTAGTTTTTTTTGTTGGACTTTCCTCCTCTATGTCCTTAGGAGGTAACACTAACTTTCTTCATCTTCTCTTGGCTGTAGTAACTACAGGTGAATCTTTAGTGGTTATAGGCTGATTAGCTATACTAGTGCCTATAGTATCCTCATATGTTTTTTGTTAGACATATCCCTTGGGAGATTCCCCCTCATTATTTTCCTCTTCTTTTTGAGGTTCACCAGTCCTTAGGGTTAGAAACTACTCCTAGTTAAGGTTAGGTCTAGTATTGCTTATTCCTTGTTTAACCAACAATCAAATCAAGCAATGATGAGACAAACATTTCTCTACCCCGCTTTAGTATTCTTTAGAAATTTTCTTTAGGATATTACACAAGTGGTTTAGGATGTTAATAGTCCTACCATGCCTTAAATTATTCAAGAATTTAAATTGAAGAGTATAGATCAAAGAGTACCTTCCTTTACATGTCATATATTTGATGATATATGAGGCCACTTCTCTCTAGGCTAGGGGTAGAATCAATCTCTATACACCTTTATTTAATGCTATCCTTTAATTATCTTGACAAAACTATTATTGAGCTAGTTGGCCATTAGGTTTCTCTTCTTAGTTTTCCCCTATTCTTGGCAACCCAGTAATCTAACTTACCAATTTTTCTATAATTATAAATGTGATGTCAAATACTATCTCTTGTTCTCTTGTAAAAGTCCTTAAAAATTATTTAGTGAGATGTTCTAAAAAATGCTATAGTTTCTTAAAATAGGTAGCCCATCCAACCCTATCGAAGATGGTCTAACTATCTAGGTCTCCTTGCAACTGTTTGTAGTCTAAGAGTTCCTTTCTCACTACTGAATCTCAAATTATGAGTAGTTTATCTTCCTATAAAAAATTTCAAATAAATATCCATTAAAAACACCCAATTTTACCTTCAAATTACTACCTATAGTGAAGCAGGTTTCTTCAATAATGGTAGTCTTGGTTGCAGTTATAGCAATGTCTAGCTTAGGTCTTTGTTTGAATGAACCTATGATCTCAAAGTGGAAAGCAATAAAATTGATTATTTTCCCCTATCATAATTTGGCATAATCATGGGCTTTCAATCTGTATTCATATATTATGTTGTGATTAATTTCCCATGGCATTCTTTCCCCCATGTGAAGTGTCACTCATCTCAAAGTGACATGGGACGTGTAGGATGCAAAGAGATATGATAAGGTCATTATGAGGGTGTGAGTGGTGATTTAGTATAACTCATGATAAGACTTGATGAATGGTGTTTTAATGATTAGATATTATTTATAATATAATGCATGATATATTAAAAAAATAAAGTGATTTACTATGACTAAAAGATACACTGTACCTTTTAAACCATTTATTCCTAGGGTTGTGGCATAAGAAATCTGCATGTGAGTTTTTTTTGTAATGGAATCTTAGCTTATTATTTCCTCATGCAATTATTACATAGGTATTCATGATTTTGTTGTATTGTTACCCTTAGGTAATTATGTGATCATAATATCTTGTCCATCAATTATGCCCTTATTAGCCTACATATAATCATGATGACCTATAAAGGATTGGAGGAGTGGTCTTCTAGTGGTATGAGAGACTATTTCCATCCTTCCACAAGGTGGTGGCTACATATCATTGTTTGTTATCCAAGTTAGATCCTTTATGAATATGGAGGAGGGTGGGCGATGGAATTTTTTTATCTTGATCTCCTCTACATGAGCCTACTGATGGCTTATTTCTCTTCTATCTTATTGCCAATAAATGATGATGTTTGTTAATGGAATCTTTATCTAGTGAACTTTTAATTTGGAAAGTAGTTAATTTATCAAACTTGGGACCTGTGCTCTAGAAAATATCCCAACTATTTCTTATTAATAGGGTGAAATTATTTTCCATGGAGTGACTAGAAGCTGAGAATGGTTATTTTTATGTCTCATAATCATAAATTCTGGTCTACAATACTCCAAATAGAGATTTAAAGTGTATGATTTTGTTGTAACACTTTGTTATTTAGGGGTATGGTCATTCCTTAGCAATGTTTGAATTTTCTTCTCTAATCTTCCTTCACTCTTCCTCTAGCTTGTTTGGTATTTTCCATGAATTTCTCAATAGCCCATATCCAAATCCATAGCTCATAGTTTGTGAGAAATTAACCTATAAATACTAGAGAGGTGTATATAGGGGTTAGGATATACCTGTAGCAACTATAGGTTGAGTCCATAGCCACTACAAAGTTGTGTCTAATGGTGATGAAGGTGCCTGTAGTAACTACAGAATATCCTATAGCAACTAGAGGAATTCCTTCATTGACAAAGGTACTTGTAGCAATGGTGAGGGTGCCTATAGAAGTTACAGAACATGGATATTGCCTATAGCAGTTATAAAGATGCCCCTAAGATCTCTATGGGTACCTATAACTCCCTTTTTTTAGAGTTGTTTCTTGCTCGTAAAAACTACAAGTTGAACCCATAGCTACTGAAGATTGAGGCTAGAAGCAACTAGAAGGAAAGATGTGTTATAGGAAGATGATTAGTTTTGCTCAAAATGATTCCATATTATCCATTTTTGGTTTTTTACCCCTAAATGTCTATTAAATTGGTTTTCTATTTAGGCCCTTTTTATAATTATAGGTAGCCAACAAGTTGGTTTTCTCCCCTAAATTTGACAATAATTCTCAAAAGGGTTTTCATTGATATATTTTTTTATTCTAACTGCTAACTACAGTAGAATGTTTATTCTAGGTCCTTACCATGTCAACTATGATTTTGACTAGTCAAGGACTATACAAAGATCTTAGTCCTCATGTTAGAGGAAGGCTAGAATGTCCTCCTCTCCTTCATCTACTTATTGGTTGGTTCTCCCTGTGGCTGGTGAGACATCATACTAATCTAGCACATCATTGAATCCATTTTGTAATTACTTGCATACCTACTTGGTAATGGCACCAAAATGTTGGACAAACTTATTACCCAGTTAATACTAGATTATTAAATATACTTAACATTAATTGTCAACCTAGGGTATGTAGGATTTTCAAGGATGTTATCACTATATATGCATTATTGATTCATATACTAACTTAATTATTGATTTTAGTGCAATGAACTTATCCTAGTTTTACTATATAGATATACAAATAAATGACTATAATAGACTGTAAAAATTCTTCACACATGCATCACACTTCGTATAATCAAACTAGTAATGAAATCAACTCACACAACACACTTTAATCTAATAAGGGCTAGGATATTCATTGCAACTCCTTCTAAGGGGGCCTTCCTCATTCAGAACTAAGTTCTAATCCTTCTCTGAGAGACTTAAAAAATATTCTTATAGAATCAACCTTTTTATTACTTAAATATATGTAAATTAAAGATTTTTATAGTATATTACAATATTCCAAAAATTGGAATGCAATTACTTTCTACAATTCCATCCTCCTAATCTAATCTAGGTTTTTGACATTAAATACATAAGGAAGTTTATTAGCTTCAACCAAGAACACTAATCTATAAAAGTTATAAATAATTTAAAACTAACTTAGTCAACCTTTAAGTGGTTAGTAACTTAAAGTTACTTGTTTTTAGGCCTGACTGGGTAAAAGACAATATATGTTATTTTATTTATTTCTCTCTTTTCCATTGTCCTTATCTTATTCATCCTTTGGTAGCACATCCAAGTTTCTTTTCATGTGAGGGGTTCATACAACTATTATGGATGATCCCATTCAATCATTTACTTTGTTTCTAAGATAGATGGATGTGTGCTTAAAAATCTAATTACTTATTATCATAGTAATGGTTGGTTTTGTGTAGTGACTACAGGCTCTTGTAGATGAAAGCTTGTAGTTACTATGGGTAACCTGTAGGTGAAAGCATATAGTTTCCATAGGTAACTTATAGGTGGAAATACTATAGCTTGATAGTTTCTATGGGAAACCTATAGGTGAAATCCTATAACTTAGTAGTTTTCATGGGCAACTTGTAGTTGAAAGTCTGTAGCTTGGTATTTGCTACGAGCTAGAAGTCACTTTTTCTATGGGCTTCTATACAAGTGTTGTGACTAAGTAATATTATTATAGTCTTATTTTACCCTTAAAATTTTTATTAAATAAGGTTACACAAGTATATTCTAATAAAATAAAAAACATCATTAATCCATAACACATGTATATATTAATGCACACATATAATCATTAATTCATTCATTCATTTACATAAGTCATGGATAGTTCTAGGTATTAATATAATAAAATGATATATAATTGGTTATGGATGAGGTTATAAACATAATAATTAGTGGCCTTATCACTGATCATGGTACTAAGTTGTACAGGCATGTGTACATACCTCCTAAAAATATGTTTTATAGGGTTTTATGATGCTCGTAGGTATAGAGTTGTTTATAAGGTTTCCAATCATTATAAGGGATGGTTTGGGTCGTTTTTTACCTTCTTAGATCATATAATACTCACATTCATTCCTAGAAACACTCTTATAAGTCTGCACCAAATTGGTAGTCCAAAATAGTTAGTAAAAGGTGACCTATTCACCTACTTTGGCAAGGTTGTAGATGTATATTGCTTGTAAAAAACCTATGTAATGGTATGAGACATTGAGACCTATAACACACTTATTCACCTGATCTAAAGGTCCTATTCAATTTCCATGGCCAATCAATCAACTAATAATCAAGTAACTAGGCTTAATGGCCTAATTAACCTACTTGGTCAGCATAAAGAGATGAGATTTGGTGTAGAGGACTATTGGCGGAGTCAATGTAGGACCCTTACCACCTTATAAATATCCCATGAAGTTAGGCAGATACAATTTTCATGTTCATCATGGGGAATAGGTAGTTTCTTAGCTAGGTTAACATGCAAAAGGAGGTGGTGGGCTACTTAATGACTCATGAGGGCTAATTAGAGCATAATACACCTATGCAAGTATCAAAGGGGAGAGATGTCTAGTAAAATTTCATTCTCATTCTCATCATGGAGTCAACCAAGCTTGAAGAAGCCTCCATCACTCTACCTCAATGCCTAAAGGGCCCATTGAAGAGACCAATGCATGGAGGGAGTATGAGGGACTCTTATAACTACTTGTAATGGATGATGCAGTAGGATATGGTCATTTATGACCTATTATGTGCACCTTAATGCCAATTTTAGTCTCTCTCTCTTTTGATTATTCTATATATTAAGGCCTTAAGGCCATTGTATCGATCCCTCACTTGGGTATGAGGAAACTCTACCTAAATTTGAACTTTGTAAACCTTTGAACTGTTAGTAGACTATTGTATATTATTCATGATTATTATCTAGTGTATATATGATTTTTTGATATGCATAAGTGGTGGAATTTCTCCCTTTGTAGGTCCTTACCATACCTAGATGCTAGTAGGTTATTTTATGCAGGTCATATGACATGTCAAAGGTTGGTGACCATATTTGAATTATAGCTTGGTTGGAAGTGTATCAAGATATGCCTCTCATCCATCACCTCCAAGTTGTATCCATCCACCATGACCTTCATATGAAACACTATTGAATATAAGCCTTGGATAAAGTGTTTTAGTTTAGGTTGGTTTATTAGTGTTGTTTGAGGTCAAATTGAGTGGATGAATGATATTGGTGCATCACCTCTAGTAGTATAGGTTTCCTTTATGCATTCTTTCTATTGATTTTCACCCTAAAATAGTAGGTCTTAGTGATTTTGAGCCATAATATATGAACTATTAGAGCCAGACCTATAATCTAGAGGTCTAACCCAGTCATACATCACTCATAGCCTTGGGTTATTCCCATGTTACCCCAACCTTAGAGGTAGACCTAAACAACCTCCTCCTAGGGTGAAGGTTGGAGTGATAACAATATCTTTAGAGGAAAAAATAGTATTGAAACCATTCTAACTCAAAAGAATAAGAAATATTTGGAGAATCCTATAAATTTTATGATTCAAACAATAAAAGACTATGAAACTAGATATAGTTTCAATGAGAAATAACTTTATGCACTACTAAAAGATCTTAAGAAGTTCAAACATATGTTTTCCAACAATCATATTCAAACTAATGTAATATATTAAACTATAAATAAATATATCATAAGAGGATAAATCAGTAAGAAAAGAGTTGGCTTGATCACTAAGATCATGGATTTTGACATTTAGATCAAGATAACTAATCTAATTAGAGGGAGATCCTTATGTTATAATCTAGCTAAATATTTAGTGAAAGACCCAAAAAAAATTTGCTTACAAGAATAATAAGTTATTGATGAGAAGGAAGAGGCTCTAATAGAGGAAGTCAACTTGATCAAAAACTTTACTAAGTACCTTGAAACTAAAAAATGTCTAGTAGGTTTGGATAGAATAAGAAGAAGACATTATAGGATCCCATATCTCTCATATATTTTGATCAATTTGTTACTATTAAAAAGAAACATTTATGGTGTGATACTCAAATAAATTGATCCTGAGAATGTTTAAAACCACTTAAAGGAATTTCACCAAGCGTTTTATACAGGATATTATTCTCCTGAAACTAAATTTGAAAGATTATGATAGTTGGTTACTATTGTAAATCCATGTTTTTAATGATTTTAAATGGTAAGAGAATGTAAATAATGTTTATTATTTATAGGATGAAATAATAAGCCAACCATGCCATTACAACCCATATTAGCTAATCATATAATTGTTCAATGGGGTTTAGACTTTATATAAATTATGAATACACCATATAATGAGGGCCAAAAATGGATCCTTATAGTAATAGACTACTTTACAAGACGGACAGAGGTAGTTACTCTTAAATAATTTATTGAAGGGTTTAGTTTTAAATTATTATAATAAATTGTGATAATATTTCAATTTACCCATACTATTATAAGTGATAATACTAAAGTATTTATGGGAACTAAGATTACTGAATTTGATTTCAAAATGACATATTCTTGAAAAATTATTCAAATTATTATCCCCAAGGGAATGGGCTAGTATAATATACCAATAAGAACCTTATTAGAATCTTATAGATATATATTTATCATAATCAGAGTCATTGGCATATAAAGCTAAAATACATTTTCTGATAAGATAGTGTTGGATGGTGGAGCTTGATCTTATTAAAATGTCTAGTTACTGACAAGGGGTGTGGGGGGAAATGCCCCCCACCCCCCACCCCCCCCCCCAACTAGGGTCACCATGGGGGTATATGGGGGTGGGGACCATACTTGGAGCCCCCTACTAAGGATTCAGGAGAAGTACTTCCAAATTAAAATTTTGTGAAAAATGGATTGTAAAATATTGTAATTTCATGGTAAATCTAGACCATTCACTATTAAGTCACAAATCTAATGGTATAAATTATGTTGGTGCCTTTTTCCCCTAATATGTAACCTTCTTTTGATATGAGGGCATTTTAATCATGATAGCACACTGCGTGTGAGTGAAGAAGATATTGCAATGGATGTATTGCATATTTTTCTCTTCATTTGTTGGACTGAATAAGAGAAGAATTGGCTATTTTTGTGTGGACATATCCCATATTGGGTGAACCATATTAAATCTATGTCTTTATTATGTTGTGTTTTTTTCATTTTATTTCCATATTTATTTCATTAATATTTCTCTATGTTCTATATTACTAATAATTGGTATTAGAGACAAAGGTTTATTTGGTAGATAAACTCATAGGAAAAGAGGGTTTTTGGTTTGAGTGGAAGCAATGGTAGAAGAAGACATGTTTAAGGTTGAGAAGTTAAATGGCCAAAACTACCAGCTATGAAAGATGTAATTGGATGACTATCTATATTAGAAGGATCGTTTCCTACCATTGGGTAGAATAGTAAAGAAGCTGATGACTATGAAGGATGAAAAATGGGAGGTTCTTGATAGAAAGGCACTAGGAACAATATGACTATGCCTGGTAGAATCGGTGGCCTTCAATATTTCAAAAGAAAAGATAATAGAGGATGTGATAAAGGCATTGGATAGATTATATGAAAAACCCTTAGCCTCTAATAAGGTATTTTTTATGAAGAGTTTATTTAATATGGAGATGTTAGAAGGTGGATCTGTTGTTGATCATTTAAATTAATTTAACATGGTCAAAAATCAATTAAGCTCTATAGGAGTAAATTTTGATGATGAGGTTAGGTCTATTTTGATTTTGTGCTTATTACCAAAAATTTAGAATGGCTTATCATGGCTATGAGTAATTTTGTCTTCAGTTAAACACTTTAAAGTTTGATGATGTTATTAGTATTATTCTTAGCGAGGAAATGTGATAGAAAATCATAGGTGAGACATCAAGTAATGATTTGACTATAGAGAGTAGGGGAAGGAAAAATGATAGAGGAAAGGCCATATGGAATCATGGGAAGTATAATAAGGGTAAATATAAATCTAGAGGAATGTTAGTGTGCTATATTTTTGGGAAGAAAGGACACCTAAAGAAAGATTGTTGGTTTCAAAAAATAAAATAAGGAGATGGATAATAAGATAAAAATTAGGAAACGAATGTAGCAGGTGATGTGTCACAAGATTATTTAATCCTTTCATTAGATAATATTAATGATTCTCAGGTGTTATATTTAGGGTCTTCATTTTATGCTACATCCCATTGGAAATATTTTCAAGACTATGTTCAAGATGATTTTGGATAGGTTTATTTGGGTGATGGTGGAACTTTTAAAATTAATGGAAAGGGTAAGATACAAAGCAAATTACAAAATGGATACAAATGGCTGATGAAAGAGGTGAGGCATGTTCCTAAGATGAGAATAAATCTAATTTCAGTAGGGTATTTAGGAAGTGAAGGGTAGAGAAAAAATTCATGGAATGTCACTAAAGGATCACTGGTAATAACAAAAGGATAGAAGGTAGGTACATTATATTTATCTACTGGTAATGTTGACTCTTCTATTTATTTATATTATATATAAGTGGATACAAAATTATGGCACCACAGACTTGGGCACATGAGTGATAAAAGGATGCAAGTTCTCCACTCAAAGAATTTGTTTCCATATTTGAAGAAGGTAGATTTGGATTTATGTGAGCATTATGTGTATGGAAAACATAAAATAGTCAAATTTCTCAGCGTTGGGAAGATAAAGAAGGATTAAAAGTTAGAGCTTATGCATACATATGTTGGGGACCAACTTAGGTATCTTCCCTTGGTGACTCTTATTATTATGTTACTTTTATTGATGATGCAACTAGAAAAACTTGGGTATATTGCATACAAAAAAAATCTAATGTTTTTGATACTTTTAAGAAATAGAAATCTTTGGTTGAGAATGAAACATGAAATAATTTGAAGTGTGTCAAATCAGAAAATAGAGGTGAATACTACATCAAGGAGTTTGATAATTGTTGTTCATTCCATGGGATTCACAGAGAGAAGATGGTTCCAAGAACACCACAACAAAATGGTGTGTCATAAAGGATGAATAGGAAAATCATGGAGTGTTCAAGGAACATGAGATTGCATGCAAGGTTTCCCTTATAGTTTTGGGTAGATGTTGTGGATACTATTATTTACTCAAAAATAGAGGGCCTTCAATTCCTTTGGATGGTGGCATTCTAGAGGAAACATGGACAAGTAAATATGTATACTATTATTTTTTAAATACTTTTGGTTGCGAATTATTTGTCCATATTGATAAATAAAATAGAACCAAGCTTGAAGCAAAGTCCAATAAATGTACTTTTATTGGATATGGAGTTAATGATATTGGTTACCATTTATGGGATTTTAAAAATCATAAAATCATTAGGAGTAGAGATGTGATATTTAATGAGAAGGTCATGTATAGAGATCAATTGCAGAGAAAGAGACAAAAAAATCCAAATACATAATATGCAGTACTTTATGAAATCATTGGAAATAAAATTCCAAAAGTGCCAAAAAATCAGAATGTGAAATAAAAAAAAAGTACCTCATACTCTTGAAAGTGTAGTTATAATATCTACTAGAGTAAGTAGACTCCCTAATTGATACTCTCTTTCACTTTATTATTTATTATTAATTGATGGTGGTGAGCCATAAATCTATGAAGAAGAAATGTAGGTAGAAACCATAAAGAAGTGGGAGTAACATATGAAAGAGGAGATAGAATCCTTGGTACATAACCAAACTTGGGATTTGGTTTAGTTTCCTATAGGAAAAAGAGCATTACAAAATAAATGGGTTTATAGGTTGAAGGAAGAATATGGAATCAAAAAGAGGTACAAGCCTAAAATTGTTGTAAAGGGATTTACACAAAAGAAATGTATTGACTTTGATGAAATATTTTCTCAAGTTCTTAAAATGATTTTTATAAGAATTGTTTTAATTTTGGTAGTAGTAGAAGATTTGCACCTTGAACAGTTGAATGTGAAGACTATTTTCCTTCATGGGGACTTAGAGGAGGAAATATATATGGATTAGTCGTATGGATATGAAGTGGGTTAAAGAAGAGTTTGTATGGCTTAAAGCAAGCTCTAAGGTAGTGATATTTGAAATTTGACATGTTTATGATAGAACAAGGTTATATTTGATGTCATTCTAACCATTGTGTTTATTTTAAGAGATTAAATAATGGTAGATATATTATCTTGTTATTTTATGTAGATGACATGATTATTATAGGGTCTAATATGTATGATATAAATGAGCTCAAAATAAAACTAGCAAAATCATTTGTAATGAAGGATTTAGGTGCTGCAAAGTAAATCCTTAGTATGAGAATACCAAAAGATAGGAAAAAATAGAAAATTGGCATTGTCTCAAGAAGAGTAGATCAAAAAGGTGTTGGTCAATTTAAATATGTAAGATGTAAAACTAGTGAGTACACATTTGGGAGGGTACTTAAAATTAATCAAGGAACCATGTCCTAAAATGCAAGAATAAATCAATTACATGTCCAAAGTGACCTCTGTTTCAGTAGTTAGAATTTTAATGTATGATATGGTGTGTAATAGACTAGACATTAGTCATGCAGTGGGAGTTGTTAGCAGGTTTATGGATACTCTAGAAAAAGAGCATTGGGATGCAACCAAGTGGAATATTAGGTATTTGAGAGGGACCAATGATAGACAGTTATTCTACAAAAGGTTAGATGTTACCTTACAAGGATATGTTGATGTAGACATGGCTAGAGATTTATATGGTAGAAGGAGCACCACAGGTTATGTATTTACCATTGGTGATACCATAGCTAGTTGGATTTAAAAATTGCAAAAAATAGTTGTTTTGTCAACTACAAATGTAGAATATGTTGTAACTATAGAATCAAATAAGGAGATGATATGGATGCAATGGTTCATAGAAAATTTGAGGTAGAAGCAGCAATATTACAGGTTATATAGTGATAGCTAGAGTGTGATTCATTTAGAAAAGAACTCAACATTCCACTCAAGAACCAAACATATAAAACTCAAGTGTCACTTCATTCATTCAATTTTGGAGGATGGTCAACTGAAGTTGGAAAAGATCCATACAAGTTAGAATACTATATATATGCTAACAAATGTAGTCATAAAGGAGAAACTAGAGAGTTGTTCAGCTTCAATAGGTATTTAGGGATAATAAGGAAGATGAGAAACATACCAAGGTCGAATTTCAAATAAAATTCTAAGGAAGAGTTATAGCGGTGTAGTTGTAGCAATCAATCTTTAAATGGGAGATTGTTGGATGGTGGATCCTGATCTTATTAAAATGCCCAGTTCATGACAGGGGTGTGTGTGGCGTAAATTCCCCCCCCCCCCCCCACTAGGGTCGCCATGGGGGTCTAGGGAGGGTGGAAACCATACTTGGATCCCCCCCTTGGTGGAGGTTTGGGGGCAGTGCCTTGCAGTAAAATTTTGTGAAAAATGCATTGTAAAATATTGCAATTTCATAGTAAATCTAGACCATTCACTATTAGGTCATATATCTAATAGTATAAATTATTTCGATGCATTTTTTCCCTAATATGTAACCCTCTTTTGATATGATGGAATTGTAATCATGATAGAACACTGTGTGTGAGTGAAGAGGATATTGTAGTGGATGTATTTTAGTTTTTTCCCTTCATTTGTTGGATTGAATAAGAGAAGAACTAGTTATTTCTATGTGGACGTAGCCCATATTGGGTGAACCACATTAAATCTATCTATATTATTTTGTGTTTTTTGCATTTTATTTCATTACTATTATTCTTCATTCTATATTCTTAATAGATAAAATCACACCCAGACATATTATTGAAAATTCCCATTTAATGTTGGTTTATGGTAAAGAGGCAAGGACACCTATTTCAACTAAGCTTCCTAACATAAAATTTACACATCAATTAGAGCTTAAATATAATGATGCAATCATTATCAGAATAGCTAAGCTACACAAGATTAAATAAATAAAAAAATATCTAAATATGAATTCACCAAATATAAACAAATTATCAAAAGGATGTTTGATAATAAATTAATGCCTCACGTTTTTAAAGAATATGAACCTTATCAAATAATAAGTTTCAATGAAAGTAATGTTTTTTAGGTAGCAAGATTGAATAAAGAGTTACTAAATATCCTAATCAATGGGACACATCTTAAATATTATCAATGAGGTGAATTAATATCCTTTTAAAATATGTAAATATTTCTCCTTTTCTTTGTTTCTCTTTCACATTCCTTGTTCTTAAATATCTCAATCTCATTTTTTATTTAGAAGCTTTTATTTTTGCACTATAGTTCTCTAGATGGAAAATAATATTTACTACAATGATATGTTTAGATTTTGGTTTTCTAACATTTCATGCTCCAAACATCTAAAAAAATTTATAACTCTATTAGTCCCCTCAATTTGTTTGATTCTCTTAAAATCAATGTCATGAGTTTTTTTAATAACTAATAGATGAGGTTATCAAAGAAAAAACACCTCTCACTATTTGATATTCTTAAATTCAATAACATGAGATGATTTCTGATATAAGAGATAAAAAGGGACTAATTTTTTTTTATAAATTATGTAAGTCATACGTGGGCCAACATGCAAAGGACTTTAGATTAATTTGGGAAAGAGAAACTTGGCATAAAGGTACAAAAGGACCTCATTGAGATGTGTAACTATTCAATAGGTAGCTAAATAAAGTGGAATCATTAATGATTAAAATATTTTAGGTCAGTTTATATATAACCCTTCTCCTATTTCAAATGATTCATTTTTAAAAAGTTATAGTCGAGAAGTAGAGAACTCTGATAATTGAGAGCACCATATCTCAAAAATCAAATCTAAAAATTGGAATTTAGCTAAGTATGATCCATAACCCTGCTAAGGAGATAATATTTAATGTTTTTAATGATTGGATGGAGTCAAAATCTATTTTTTTCTCTCCAAAATTGAAGCTATATATCAATAAAACTATCCCATAATTTCTAATTGTCAAACTAGGTGTGTTGTAAGTAAATTTGTTGACCAAAAATTGTACTAAGTAACTTCAAAACCAAAAACATATTTTTGATGGTCTTCATTTTTGAATAACTACAAAAAAAACTTAGAGATAAAAATATGCTACACAAATTTCTAAAAGGAATTATTTTTGCTACACTTGTTCAATTCTTTATTAATAAATAAGGCTTAAAACAAGCATATTATTACTAGTTAACTTGCATGACAAGTTATTTCAAGAAAATTATAAAGTAATAAATAAATAAATAACTTTAATTGATAACTAAATAATTCATAATTATAATCTTAAAATTATACTCTAATACAACTTAAAGAATACTAAATCAAAGACTAAAGTAAACAAGGTTGACTTGCATTCAAGACAAGGTTAACATGCAAGAAGCCTCAACAAGCCACCAAATTAAGAAACCCACCCAACTATGATATCCCAAATTCATTAAAAAATAATAATTTATTTAAATACTATTTAATTTCACTTAAATAACACTAAAAGTGCATCCCACCTATTAGGAACTCATTCGAGTAATTAGATAGTGAATGAGAGTTAATTGGCATTCTAACTATTTTTAAAATATCATTGGATAGTGTTAAAAATGATCAAATAAATAATTTAGAACATAAATATATTAAATAACCTTTCTAAACACCTAAAATAATAAAACTAAACTAACTATAAAAATAGAACTCAATTTCCCATATTGGCATCATACTCAACAAAGTTGTTATTAGAGAAGAAAGAAATGAGGTACTGATAGAGGAGGTGTGGAAATTTATGGAAATCCAAAGATAAGATAAAAATATACAAAAGACCATGTACTTAACATATCACCATCCATTATTATTACTTTTATAAAAGCAAATATCTCATCTCCTATAAGTTATGGCACCCCGTAGGGAAGCCCTATATCTTCCCTATCTAAAGCTTCATTCTCTAGTGCTACACATCAAAAGGAGAGCCCCAAAATAAATTACCTCTTAGTTAATATATTTTATACTAATCTAAAAAAGATTAAGATCCATATTAATCTTACTATCAAGTTAATAATTTACCTTCTGACCAGTTTGGAATTAGGGCTTGGTTCTCCTAGCTAGCTTTCCACATGACACCTAAGACTTTAAATTGTTAAAAACTTGCTAAGAAAAATCATTGTGGAATTAGTAGGAAATATATATGAGATATGTTATTCCTAGTAACAATAGCCAAAACTTATATCATAAACATAGATAACCAAGCCATATTTTTGGCTAACACCCATGACAAGCTTTCATTTATAAACTCATTCCTAATTGAGCAAAGGATAAAATATCCCCAATTATTTATAGATTTGTGTATATTTCACCGAAGTGCAAAAGATGTTCTAAGCATGATCACAACTTTATTTATCTATGATATAGATAAATATGTAGATGCGTTGATGATAGCTATAATATTTGTAGATAATAAATCACCAACACGTGACCTAAGGACATTTGATTGTACGTGCATTATGGCCAACCATAGCCATTATCAACTTGAGGCTTTAAATACTGCTCACACACACACACACACACACACACACACACACACACACACACACACCCTTCTATGCTAGCTTTCATGGTCTTACATTAGAATTTAATTATATTTATTGATATTACCCTAACCAAGTATGATGCCCATGAAAATCTATAATTGGTTACATTTTGGACTGATATTCTTGATCTCTCACAAAATAAATCAAAACTTTGTCAATCTCTTTATAACTCCCAGGTTATCTTTTATAATGTTGAAACCCTGGTTAGATTTCCCCAACCTTATAAATATATATTAATAGCTATGTCCAAATTGGATTGGTAATTTTATTGTGATATGACCATTTTCAGACTAAAAGGATTCAAGAAACAAGTGTTTATATTTCCCATCTATGTGATAGAAGCTATCTTTTCAATTGAATTCATAAGGAAAGTAGATCTCATTGATCAAAATTATAGGAATGGGAAGGGTAAAATTGGCTTATATTCTCCTCCCTATAGTTTCTTTAACATTACATTCATTAATAAAAATGATTCACATTTACCATATATCACACTAAAAGATTTCATATTAGAACTAGATGGTGATTAATGTATGTATGATCCTAAGGGAGAATTTTCTCAATGGTTAGTAAATATAAAGAAAACTATGGAATTTAATCATGAATCCATGCCAAAATTTGAATGATGCATGAATCCCAGGGAAGGACCTAAGAAAGAAGCTAAAGATGAAGGTCTAGAATCTTTTTTGTCACAAAGGCCAAGAGCACCAAAACCTTGGGAAAAATTTATGTTAAAGTAAGAGATTATGATCCATCTTTTTTAATTCCCAAAAAGTTTTAAAATGACATAAAGGATGAATAAAAATGGAAGTAATAAAAATAGATGCCTAGTGGAGATTCATAATCAAATTTGGTAATATAAATACTCCATTTGTTGAGCTTTATGAAGATGACACATGGGAAAAGAGGTATGATAACTACTACTCACTTTTTTTTGAAAGTTCAGATGATTGATAGAAAGACCTATTGATCCCAATTATAAGCCATTAGAGTCTCTATATCCAAAGTTAGATTATTGACCAAGAAAAAGTATGATCCAAAAGCTAGACTATCAAGGTGGAGGACTGGGTGTATTTGAGCAAGGAATGAAAAAAACTTAGAGGTTTCTAACTACTAAGAATAGAATAAAAGTTAGAATTAGAACTAGGAAGGAAGAAATAGTGTTTATCCCTTACTCCTCACACATAAATTCCATCACTACTCTCACATATCAATTTTAGATGTAGGAACCAAAAAGGCTAAGCCAAAAGGTAGCTCAAGAAGGACAAGTTTAGGTAACTATTACTTCTATACTAAAACATCAATGATAATTTATGCATATAGTAGTTAGCACAGAACCTACTAGCCAATAAATAGGCTTATGAGAGATTGAACAAAATTATATCTTCTTTAGCTTCTACACTAAGTAGAAAGAGAAAGACATGAGATTCCAAAAAAACAAAGGTGATTAAAAGGGATAAAACTAATAGAAACCATTTAGATCAAAAGACAAATGATGATATATTAGTAACCAAGGTGATTAAAGCTAACACCCAAGTGTTGTCACTAGTTGATTCTATTCTTATTTCTTATATAAAACCAATTATAGTTACCCTTATTGAAACTATCCATATTCCATTTAAAACTATTGTATCCACTTTTTTAGTTGTTCTAACTACTCTCTTAATTACAGCTATAGTAACAACTTCTTTAACTTTCAATTCATCTATTCCATATTAGTTTACCATGTCCATTCCTACCCCCACTCACACAATTATTATCATATCTCCTACCATTACACACATCACTAATCTTTCTATTTCATAGCCATTATTTATGAGGAATAGTTTAACCAAAATATCTTCCACCTTGGGATTCACTTCTTCCACCCCTTCTTATATAATGGCTATGCTTGTTACTCAATTTTTAGGCCCTTAGTCCCACACAAATCCCCTTTACCTCAATAACTAGTTTTTTTATTTTATGTTTCCATTATATCTAGTGCCTACTACTCAACAAGATACATCATCATTATTAGGCACTAAGAAAATTCGTTGCTTGCTAATTTTATGATATAAAATAGCTAAAAATGGTCAAATCATGATGCTAATACAAGGCTTAGGACTCAATATGTCCCTCAAAATCAAAGGATGTATTATCATTAGATGGTACCCACCATAATGAAGTATAATAAATATAAGTTTGATTATAACTATTAGATATCTATATCATTAGTTTCTTATTCAGGTGATTAAGCAATTCATAAAGTTAAAAACTTCAATGAGTGTACAAAAATGTTATTCACTAACTAATTAAGTTATTATAACAACTTGAAGAAGGATAAAAATATCAAAGAGATCACTAATAGATTAAAGCAAGACAACATCAAAATAAAGACCTTGGAGAAATAAATTAAGGTCCTAAATAAAGATATTTCTCAAAAATTGGATGTATCTAATCTCACAAAAGAGCAAGAGAAGACTATAGATCTAACAAAGAAGAAAGATTAAGTATAGAAAGAGCTTGATTAGCTTAATCATGAGCTAAGGGAAAAAGAAGGAAAAAAATATGATATGAAGCTAATAAAGGATGTATCTAAATCTTACTAGGATCTACATTAGGATTATCCCATGCTTTATAACTCATTGAAGGTGTTATTGCATAAATTCAAGAGGTGCATAAGGATGTATATAAATACCTACAAGATGTAAACCCATGGCTTACAAAATATAAGACATTTAAAGTAACCCTCAACATAATTTCAAAGTACCAACTACTAATACATGGTATCCAAGACAAGACAGATGTAGCCAAAAATGCAATTGATGTTTTAGCAATGAAATAAATAACATATTTTTCCATGTTTAGCTAGGGATCAAGGGTAGTAAAATAATAGAGATGAGAGGGAATAGTGATATATTTATCTATAAAGGACTACCCTCACCACATTTAAATTATAATATGATGTTTTTGATTGATTGGTTCACTAAGCTATTAGAAGAAAATAAGAATGATGAGATGTCATTTGAAAGCTAGTCTATGGAGCCAACACACCAAGATGTTGCCAACATAATCAATCCTCTATAAAAGTTAGAAACTAATATCAATCAATTAGTTAAAAAAATTCAAGGTTTATCGTATTAAGATACTTTTGAGGTGGGAAAATACTATTGAATTCTTGAGGCTATAATGGGTCCTACTAAGGATGAATGGAAAAATATACAAGATATAGTGAACACTCCATATCCTAGTGGATGTTGGGTCTTACTCACTTCTTATTGGATCAACCCCTAAAAGTCACCAATTAATATAAATTATATATACTACATTAATTAGGTTCACTTTGAGATTGTGATTTCAACATATTTCATAAAATATAGAAGGTGAAATGAGAATGGGTTCATGTTATCTACTTGTCATTTACATGTCACAAAAAGATTATCTAACACTCTTAGATATAAAGGTAAATATTCTTGTGTTTCTTCATTCTAAGTGCATCTTCATACACATATTGATAAAGTTTAGAAGCTTCCAATTGATTTTGATATCATATTCTTGAAGAGTTACAATGTTTAGTTTTTTCACTATTAAATTGTCAGTATTGCTAAGTGTCAACAAGATATTCTTATATTTTTATAAGGAATGGTGTAATTTTAGGCTTAATGCTTCATGGTATAGCTTAATTCCTTAGTCATTTTGGTATAAGATTTTCAAAAAAGAAGCCAATTTAAAACAAATCTTAGCGAGGATATTAAGCCATTCGATTGTTTTCCAATCAATGGTAAGAGATATTTTAAGAGACTAGAGATGATGAAATCAAGGAAAAGTGGCTCACACCATTTAATTTTCTAATATGATAAGCCAATCACTCAATACAAAACTTATGTAAAATATTTTTCCCTTGGTTAATTCATCAAAGTGACTAAATATAAAAGAATCTTAGCATGATCCTCCAACCATTTGATCAAGACATGATCAAGAGCATGAGACATTTTAATGTAGAAATGAGGATGAGGTCATCATTCAAAATTTCTTCTCATTTTTAGGTCTAAATTTATACCCTCTAGTCATCTGATATTTCTTTATTAAAAATTTAATCTCAAGCATAAAGGTTCACATTGTGGGGCCCGTAGATGATGTTAAAAATTCAAAGAGGAGATATGGTACATACAAGGATTATTTTAAAGGTTTTAAAGATTAATCTCTAGTTGTTTGATCATCATTGGGTCAATGACATGAGCTATTTTAATACATTACAGATGACACTAGAATTTAAAAACAACTCAATATTTCATATAGACTTTCCTAGTGCTAATAACTAATCATCTGATCAACAAAGCAAAGAGCTTGTAGTGCAGAATTGATAAGGTAGTAAAAAGAAAGATATTAAATTAGAAAAGGTAAAAATTATTACATCCAAGCATTTGAAAATATCTACATAGTTTTACACCTATGCATAAGCATTAGTTGAAATAGTTCCTCAAGTACTTCTAAGGCATTGTTTTCAAAGAGTGGTTTAGCTTTGGATTCAAATATTGTAATGATGGTAATGGAAGTGATACTAAATCTTGTCAAGTACACAAGTGGATGTTATTCAAGATAATAGACTATGTTGGGTAATTATTATAAATCAGGTATGTTGAGTTGCATATTAACTAGGAGTTATCTTAGTTATAGAGGCATGATTGAATTGTTATAGGAGGAAGCATGCATCATTAGCAATATATTATACCCTTTTACTTGGTAGATAGAGTTTTTATTTCCTCTCTCACTCCTATTCTCTATAAATTATGATCTCTTTTGAAAAAACTTTGATTTTATGGATTAGCTAAATCCATATTTTCTTGTAACTCGGTGTTTAGACCTCGGCTACTTTCTATGTAAAAATTATATCAAGTTATTTTAATGAGATGGAATTTTATTTGTGTGATTTCCCTTAAAATTGATAAAAGATCATGTGTTCATTTTTTTTATATCCTCTACATTTTTTATTATTTCTCTAATCTCAATCTTATATTTACATTAGATCTCACCTCTTGGTTTTGTTGTTTTGCATCATGCTCAATTTCATTTCTTGTATATTTAATTAGCTATGTGTTTATACAAATATGGAATCAATTAAATCTACTATGGTGTATCATATATTTTATTTTATTTTATTTTTCTTTCCCTTTTCTCTAGAAATTTTTCTTTCATGCATTAGAGAAAAACATAACCAATTATTTCTAGAGGTTGTTATGTTATATTAGTCCCATGCTAGTAGAACTTCCCATGTTGTCACTAGTATATAAGTGGAATTTATATTAGATATATCATAACATTAACACATAGTACACTCCAAATCAAAAATATAGGTGGCATGACATCATATCCAAAGTCTAATTCACAACAAACTCACACTAGGATTAACCCTGAGATCAAATACAATTTAAGGCCTTTGGCCTACAAGTATCATCATTACAAAATTACATGGCATATGTCAAAAAAATAACAAACACCATAAATTTAAATAATGGAACTATTGGAAATATTATCATTGATGTCAAAGGTCTATCATTATTGATGATAAAGGCCCCATTGTATTTAATGATGTTTTTAATAGTAATATCTTGGCTAATGTGTGTTAATATTTATTTAATATTAATGAATATATTTTTGGTTGCATAAAGTTAAAATAAGGGCCCATGGAGAAGTCAAAGAGTCATGAGGTAAATACAAAAGAAGAATGGGATGCATTTTCCCATGAAGAGTCATCTTAGGGAATTCCAAGAGTCACCAAGTGAAGACAAAAGAGGAAGGACACAATTTCTCATGAAGGGACACTTTGAGGACTATGAAAAGTCACCAAGATAAAGACAAAAGAGAAAATGACACTTTTGATTTTGAAGGGTCACCACATGACTTTTCAAATACAAGGATACAAAGGGTCATACAAGTTTGGCACCATTTTCCATGAGGATTGAAGGGTCACAAAGGGTGAAGTCCAAAGGTCATTTGGAAAGTTATAAATAAAGGCTTGAGAAGCCACTTATAATATGAAAAATAGAGTATGATTTGTAATTTTTATATCTAGCTTAGAAGAGTAGAGGAGAGAGAGGAAAGAGATATTGTAATGAACTATCATTTGTTGGGATAGAAACATTAAGAGATAGTTTCGTGGTATACACAAAAGGGGTTGGTGATCTTATGAGTTGATGCTCATTAAAAGTTGTTGTGTTGTTACTCAGCAAAGGAATTAGTGATCCTATGGGTTGGTGCTCATGAATTGTTGATGTGTTGGTGCTTAACAAAGGGGTTGGTGCTCCTGTGGGTTGGTGCTCATGAATAGTTGTTGTGTTGGTGCTCAACAAAGGGGTTGTACTCCTACAAATTAGTGCTTGTGAATATTGTAGTTTGAGTTGGTGCTCATTTATATACTTGAGATTGTTCTCCATGGTTTTTTCCACATTGGGTTTTCACGTTAAATATGGTGTCTCTCTCTATCTTGTGTGGTGTTTATTATTTTAGTTTTATTGCATATATTGAATGTATGGTTAAGTGGAATTTGATTAAGGGAAAGTTTATAAGATTTATGATATATTGATTCACCCCCCTCAGTATATCCCATGTTTAAAAATTGGTATTAGAGTAGGTTCCTTTTAAAAAAATTTATAGCTTGAAGGTAGATCAGGAAAGCATAAGATGGCCAGCAGCTAAAGAAGGAGAATCAAGAGTTCAAATCTATGGTTGAGGCTCTTAAGGAATAGGGGTGTATCTGGGATTCTAAGTTGGCTATAGAAGCACAAGAAAATAATATATTTATTTAGGATCTTAAGAATCATCTAAAGGTTGTAAATTCAAGTTTGAAATCAAAAGAAGAAGAGATTCTATTCATGTCCATACATGAATATGCCTCTATAAGTAAAAGTACAGATGATCAAGAAGAAGAGGATGAAGCTGAAGTGAATCTAGGAGGAGAACTTATTTGTGCCTTAGAAGAGTTAAAAGTTGTTGAGAATAAGAATCAAAGATTAAAGCACCAAATCGAGAAAAATGAAAAGGAGTCAAAAGAAATAATTGAATATCTACAAGCATAATTTGAAGAATCCAAGAAGAATGAATAAGATCTAATAATAGTTGAAAATAGTAAGAAAATAATGTGAAAATTATGTTATTGAAATTGCTTCTTTAAAAGCAGATCTTGATAAATCAAATAAAGCAATCAATGATAGAGCAGCCAATGATTCAAAATTTGAGAATGTCACTAATATGTTGAATAAGATATTAAAAATCCAAAAAGAAATATTATATAAGATAGTTATTATATTTGAAAAGAAAAAGAGCTATGTTGAAGCTCTTACAAAAGAGGAAACAAAAAGGTAAGAAGTGAAGAATACAGAGGACATCTCAAACAAAGAAGGCTAAAGGGAACAAAGCTACAAAAGGCAATTAGGTCAGAGATACACAAACAAGTCATATTTTTATGGTTACTATTTTTATTGTAATGGATATGGTCATAAGAAATTAGAATTTCAAAAAAGAGCTAACAATTTTATAAGTAAGGAGAAGGAAAGTCATGTAGAGTCAAGCAAAAATTACAACTATTTTGATCCTCTATCAAGCTTTGATGAAGAGGCCATAATATGTTACAAGTGTAACAACTTTGGATACATAGCTTGGTAATGTATAAGTGTGTTTGAGTTAGTTAAGAAGGACTAGAGTTTCAAGGCTTTATTCATCAAGAAAAAGGTTCATACATGTTCATGGCAGAAGAAACAACTTGAAGATTCTATGTTGGTTTAGATAGCTTTGCATGCAAGAAATGAATATCAACCATGGTTCATTGACAATGGATGTTTGAGGCACATGATAAGAGACAAGATCAAGTTCATAACCTTGAATAAGATCAATGGTGTCACAATGAAATTTGGAGACAATACTACTACCAAAATTGTTGGAAAAGGTACACTAAGTTTGGAAAAAGTTAGAACTAAAACTGAAAATGTTTTATATGTAGAAGGTCTTAAGCATAATATTTTGAGTGTAATTCAAATGTGTGATCAGGGGCACACACTAAAGTTTTATATAGAAGGTTGTGAAATTACAAGAAAATATTTAGATATATTGGTTGCAGATGCTCAGAGAATAGGCAATAACTTGTATATGCTATCAGACACCAAAGGTCAAAGATGTTGTTTGAGTTAGATTGAATAAATTTTGATATGGCATAGGAGAATGGGGTACATAAATTTTGAAAATATTATCAAAATTATAAAAAGGTAAGCAATCAAAAATCTTCCAAAGATTACAAAGCCATCTGACACACTTTGTGAACCTTATCAGCATGGGAAGCAAGCTAGAAGGCAGTTCAAAACAAAAGAGTACTCGACCACTCAGATGATAGAGCTTGTTCACACTAACCTATGTGAACCTATGAGGACTCAAAGTACTCAAGGTGAGAAATATTTCATGTTAATTATTGATAATTTTTCACGTATGACTTGGGTAATATTTTTAAATAAAAATTAGAAGCTTTTAGACATTTTAAAGCATTCAAAGCATTAGTTGAGAATGAAATCAATTTAAATATTAAGTGTCTAAGATCAGATCAAGAAGGAGAATTCATGTCAAATCAATTTATTTAGTTTTATGAAGATTATGGAATAAAGAGACATTATTTAACAGCTAAAACTCCACAACAAAATGGAGTGGTTGAATAGAAAAATAGAACAGTTCAACAGATGGTGAGGACAATGCTAAATTAATCCAAGATAGTAGATAAATATTGGAGAGAGGTGGTTACTACAATAGTGCATATTTAGAATAGAGTATTATTGAGAGTCAATAGTGATAAGACTCCTTATGATCTATGGAAAGATAAACCAACAATAGTTAATTATTTTAGATTTTTTGTAGCAGATGCTTTATAAAGAGAATCGATGAAAAACTTCGTAAGTTTGAATCCAGAGTAGATGAAGGTATATTTCTTGGTTATTCTTGAAAAAATAAAGCTTATAAATGTTATAACAAAAGAACCAAGAAAATTGTTGAAAGTGTAAGTATCAAGATAGAAGAAGATGGAATACAAAGAATCAGTGATCCAGTAGACATTCCTAAAATCATTAAATAAGAAGGGTTTTGAAGAATCAGATTAAGATGAGGAGAAGGAGAAAAAGGGAACCAAAACTCCATCCAAATATGTTCAAAAAAATCATAATGAAAGTGACATCATTAGGGACATAAATGAAGGAATTCGCACTAGAAAAATGATGGTAAGTAAATCTGAGTAAGTTAATTTATCTTTGTTATCCAAAATTCAGCCTAGAACTTTTTCAAAAGCTATACATGATAAAAATTGGGTTAAGGATATGGATGAAGAATTAAATCAAATAGAAAAGAATGATACTTGAGAATTAGTGCCTAGACCAAAATATCACAATATGATAGGAACAAAATGGGTTAATAGAAATAAGTTGAATGCAAATGGAGAAGTGACATTAAATAAAACAAGATTAGTATGTAAAGGATATGCTAAGATTGAGGGAATAGATTTTGAAGAAAATTTTACACCAGTAGCAAGGTCAGAGTTTATTATAATGTTTCTTGCATATGCAGTGTTTAAAATTTTCAAAGTGTTTCAGATAGATGTCAAATCTACCTTCCTAAATGGGAATCTTGAAGAAGAGGTCTACATTGAGTAGCCTGAGGGATTTATTCTCTCAAATATTAGTAACCATGTATGCAAATTGAAGAAATCATTGTATGGATTGAAACAAGCTCCCAGAGCTTGGTATGTAAGACTCGATAAGTACCTGCAAGATCAAGGTTTCAAGAGAGGATTTGCTGATAGTAATCTCTACATCAAAATAAAGGGTGAGAATCAATTGATTGTTGTGGTATATGTTGATGATATCATTTTTGAATTAAATATTGAAAAGATGACAAAGGAATTTTTTGATAGAATGCAAAAAGAATTTAATATGTCTATGCTTGGAGAATTATCATTTTTCTTAGGATTGTAAATATTTTAATCAAGTAAAGTAATTTGCATATCTCAAAGTAAATATGCCAAGGAAATGTTGAAGAAATTTGGTTTTGAGGATTATGCATAGTTGGCACACCTATGTGTATAGGAAATAAGGTGAGAAAGGATGAAGATTCACCTATTATAGATCAATCTTTGTATAGATCTATGATTGGTAGTCTTTTATTTTTGATAACATCAAGGCCAAACATCATGCATGTAGTAGGTATGGTTTCAAGATATCAATCATCTCTAAAAGATAGTCATGTTTATTTAGTGAAGAGAATATACAAATATATCAAGGGGACATTGGATTAGGGATTATGGTATCCCATAGGTAGAGATTTCACTTTGGTTGCTTATACAGATTTAGATTGGGCAGGGTGCTTGGATGACAGAAAGAGTACAAGTGGAGGAGATTTCTTCCTTGGTGATAGCTTAATATCATGGCTAAGCAAGAAGAAAAATTTAGTATCACTTTCTACAGCTGAAGCAAAATATATTGCAAAAATATTATGTTGTACTCAAGTGCTTTGGATGAAGCAAACCTTGGAAGATATCAAGGTAAAGTATGATGAACCTATTTCTATTTTTTGTGATAACATAAGTGCTATAAATATTTCAAAGAATCTAGTGATGCATTCAAGAACAAAACATATTCCCATTAGATATCACTTCTTGAGAGAGCAACTTACAGATCAAAAATTTAAGATGGAGTATATCAGTACTACAAAGCAGATTGTAGATATTTTCACAAAAGCACTATCAAAAGACACATTTGAGTATCTACGAGAGAAGTTGGGAGTAAATTCTTTTGCTTCTTGCCATTGAAGTTTAGCATCAGTTGAGGGGGAGCTAAGTGTTAGTTCTAGGTAGGCCCTTTACCATTGATGTCAAAGGGGGAAAATAACAAGTATAGGCACAGTTACAAAAATAGGTATAGGAAACAAGTACAAGTTTCTATAGTAAGGGGGAGTTACTGTATGTTTTTTAGATGATAGTATGTGTAGGTTTTAGGATGTGGTAGTTTTAGATTGAGGTTGCCATCAATGACAAAGGGGGAGATTGTTAGAAATATTGTCACTGATGTCAAAGGTCTAGCATTATTAGTGATAAAGGCCCCATTTCATTTAATAATATTTTTAATAGTAATATCTTGGCTAATGTGTGTTAATATTTATTTAATATTAATGAATATATTTTTGGTTGCATAAAGTCAAAAGAAGGGACCATGGAGAAGTCAAAGAGTCATGGGGTAAAGACAAAAGAAGAATGGGACACATTTTCCTATGAAGAGTCATCTTGGGGAATTCCAAGAGTCACCAAGTGAAGACAAAAGAGGAAGGGCACAATTTCTCATGAAGGGACAATTTGAGGAATATGAAAAGTCACCAAGATAAAGATGGGAAAGGATGCTTTTGCTTATAAAGGGTCATCATATGACTTTTCAAATGCAAGGATATGAATGGTCATGCAAGTTTGGTGCCATTTTCCATGAGGATTGAAGGGTCACAAAGGGTGAAGTCCAAAGGTCATTTGGAAAGCTATAAATAAAGGCTTGAGAATCCATTTATAATATGGAAAATGGAGTATGATTTTTAATTGTTATATCTAGCTTAGAAGAGTAGAGGTGAGAGAGGAAAGAGATAATGTAATGAACTATCATTTGTTGAGATAGCAATATTAAGAGATAGTTTTTTCTCATCAATAGTTGTTGTGTTAGTGATCAGCAAAGGGGTTGGTGCTCCTATGGGTTGGTGCTCATGAATAATTATTGTGTTGGTGCTCAGCAAAGGGGTTGGTGCTCCTATGGGTTGGTGCTCATGAATTATTGTTGTGTTGTTGCTCAAAAAAGGGGTTGGTGCTCATGAATAGTTGCTATGTTAATGCTCAGTAAAGGGGTTGGTGCTCTTACAAGTTGGTGCTCATTCATATACTTGAGATTGTTCTCCATGGTTTTTCCCACATTGGGTTTTCATGTTAAATTTGGTGTCTCTCTCTATCTTGTGTGGTGTTTATTATTTTAGTTTTATTACATATCTTAAATGTATGGTTAAGTGGAATTTAATTAAGGGAAAGTTTATAAGATTTATGATATACTGATTCACCCCCCTCAGTATATCCCATGCTTAATAAGAACAAAATTATAGGACACTGATGTAATCAACCTTGTTAAGGGAGGAGGAGGATGTAGTGGACTATCTAACTTATCTACCCAACCACCACCATAGGGGTATGTAGCATTGGGTATGGGCTCCCAACCATCTTGTTCTAAATTTTCTTCCTCAATCTACTAACAAAGGGTTGAACTATCTAAATATAATCTAGTTATTTTTTCTTGTCCATCCTAACCAAAAGGGACAAATCTATAAGGTCCATAAGCATCTTAGGATGAAGACCCCTTCATGGCCCCATAATGATGAGAACCTTTAATGAGGATTGGATAACACACAATGACTATGTGATATTCACCTTCCCCTACCTCACTTCTTCCATCCTTGGTCCCTTCTTAAAGGGTATAATTGAATATAATACAAAGTCACTATGTTATCCATATAAGGTACACTATCCTAGTGGCTAATGAGTATGTTTTGGGTGTGTGTCATATGCATGTTTATCATAAATTCCATACTATGTAGTATTATTATCAAGGTGAGATTTATTATTTGTACAACATTATTAAATGCACATTTAATGTGGTAGTCATCCTCATATGTGAGAAAGGTTGGTTTTAATCTAAGGAATTCTTCCACCTTTCACTCCATCAATAATCATCTCCCACTCACCTCTTTATTTTCTTATAAAAGGAACCTCATGTCCTTTATGGACAATAATGAAGCTTAGAATAAGATATTCTGAGTTGGTGGAGATTTAATCTCTAAGGATATCATGTTTTGGTGTAACCATTATTGGTTACATTTACATTCTATATTATGTTTAGTGTAATACAATGTTTGAATGCTTTATGTGGATGGTATATTTACATACTAAATTTCCTTGGATTTTTCTTTCCTGACATGGTTTCAGTGTTAAGAGGATTTTTTTCAATATGGTATTAGAGCTAACAGATTAGATCTTTTATTCATTGATATTTATGTATTTTTATAGTCTTCATCAAGTTCAATGTTCCCACATAAATTTTCCAACCCTTGAGTAATTTTTTGTACCAACCCTTATGGGTTTTTCCAAATTTCCCACTAAGTTTTTTTTTCATGTCAAGTCATTTTTTTTCCAACCCTATTGGGGTTTTTTAAATTAATTTGAGAATTTATTTTTTAATTTCCAAAAAAAAAATTTATGCCAATCCTTTTGGGGTTTTCAAAATAATTAGTTTTTTTTTATATTAGATTTACATCTTTGAGCCAACCATTTTAGGCATTTTTAAAAATTAAATTGGGTGTTTTATTATTCGTGTCAATTATAAAATTTAATGGTCATTTTCATGGAGTGAGTTAAATTATATGAGAATTTGTTTGCATGTCCCATCTTTTATTTTTTTAGATCCAATTTTTTTTAGCATGGTCATTGATGCTAGAGTTGTAATTAATGTCCAAGGTGCATGATGTCATGATGTAATAATGAAAAAGAGGTCAGTTTTATGGATTGGAGTATGTATGGAATGAGTGTAGAAAATTTGAACCAAGAGGATGTTTTGAGGGGTTCATATATCCTTTGGTTAGATTTTGGACATCTAATTTGTCCTTTGGAGAGAGGAAAATGCACATTCCTAGCTTACAATAATTATACCATCACTGCATGTCATCAAGGTATGAATGAAATAGTCAGTCTATGCATTGATTATATGTACCTAAAAAGTGAAATGTGGTCAAAGGGTGACATAGAGATGACATAATATGTGCCAAGAACATGCCCTCTAAATTTGGTGTATTGATAAATTGTCTATCTCAAGTTATAAGCTTCCCAAGATGGTCTATAGACTGGATACATGCTAGATCCCATCAAATTTATGTCTCAGGAAATAGCTATTGGTTTTCAAATATATGAACATTGGAGTTCAAGTTGAGTATGCTTGCCAAAGAGACCAGTGAGCAAATAATTATTCTCAAAGGAAAATATATTAAGAATTTTGGCATGGTATAAAAATCAAAGATGAAGTAGACTCCTTGATGAAAAACCTCCAATTATAAATTATCCATGAAATTACATAAAAGTTAATTCATTACTTGTCCAAGTTGACCATTGTAGAATGTGATAAAACTTAGTAAACCTAGTTTGAGTAAAATAGTTTTAGAACTCATTTAGATTGTTTGGATTGATATTTTAAGTATTTTTGGATGTTTTTAACTCATTTAATATTAATTAAATACATTTAGTGAGATTTAGGAACATTTTTTTTGTAATAAAAATATCATACAACATTACTATACCTTAAATGTTTGCATAATGGCAGACAAGGTTTGGTTGTAGAGTTGCTTAGTGTTATTAATCATAAAAGGTGAGTACTTTAAATGTTTATAAATGATAATAAGGTATTAAATTCAATATATGTATTTTATACATGATTATTTGAGGTGATATAAATGAATATATAATCAAAACATAGACTGGAAAAAATATGAGGGTTTTGAGACTCAGTATGACAACAAAACTTAATAGATGGTTTCATGAAGAAGATGAACTTGTAATGGCTTATGCATCTCAGATTACATAATATGGATTTTTTTCATATTTTTATATAGTGGAGATCATTATTGAATAGTGTGTAATGTAATTCTATGCACAGGGTTGTGTTTAAAGACCTGATATGGAACAACGACATATGGAAATATAGATTAGTCTATAGGACTAATATGAATAATAGAGAAATATGATCTATGATAATATGGTTGATATGTAGATCATATTGAATTATATGTGAGTAAATAATGAAATATCATAAATACATCACAAAATTCTAATGGTCTGTTGCTCTAAAAATATTGACAATGAACTATATGCAAACATGAATGTTGTATGCTAAGGTCTAGTGGGCATATAACAATTTTAGTGATGAGTTGGAGGCTCTTTTCCATAAGTAAATATATATAATGCATGTGGTTATGTTTTTTTTATAAATATATAACATATAAATTATTTTTATAAGGTTTTAGAGTTAGTGTAAGAGGTTGGAACACTAAAGCCAAAATGGCTTATTTGGCTAAGTAAGGACTATGAGAGAGAAGGTCAACAAATTGGTCTACAAGACCAATAGTTTCCATTATATATTATGATATGTTTGTTGGAGATCATTCTAAGTATATTTTATGATATTATAAATGTAATTTAAGTCTATGAAATTGATTCTATAGGTGTTTTATGTCATTATTTCCATGACTATGTTTTGAATCTTTTGGTACTTCTAAGTGAGCATTTTACAGAGAAGAGTTTGAGCCTGTATACCCTAATTTGAAGCATATAATTAAGTTTTTGATGACCCTAAGGTCATTATTATTTTTTATATGTGATTATTTTACATGGTTGTTTGGAAAAATTGATTTTATGCTTCAATTATTCAAAACATATTTTCTATGTATGCACATGCCTATTGTGAACAGTATTTTGAGAAAAGGTTCAAGTGGTGGTTGGACCTAAAAGGTGTTGTTTACCTAAATTGAAGATGGATATGGTCTATTTGAATTGAATATGATATTTTACTACTATATGTGGAGTTTGTAAATGCTCAAAGAAGATCCAAGTGGAATGTGTGACTAATAAGGCCTAATAAGTCTCCATGAGACCTAAATAAGGAATGTAGCCTATTAATCTATGGCCAACCTAATGTATTGGATGATTCATGACTGGAACGTTTTATATGACCTATTTTAAGGTTGATTCAATTATTCAAGTGTGCATGGATGACCAAGGTGTGTGAGATCAAATGACTTATATAAAATAAAGGCTAATTAGGCCTATTTATGGGAGTAAGACAAGTGTGTGTGAAAATGAATAAAAGAGCACAAAGTGCAGAGTAGAATATGTAAATATTGATATAAATCATACCATGAAATCATGTAATTTACTCTTATGATTTTAACATCAATAAAAGAGAAAATGAAATCTGATGAACATCATACAAGAGGTTTGCATATGAAGATCATTGCCTTTCTGAACTAATCAAGGTGATAGAGGGATTATTGAGAAATGATAGATTTTCTTGGTTGAGAGGTAGTTTTGAATGTGATCAAAGAGAATATCTAAGTTTGTAAAGATGAAATAATGGCCATAGTACCATATGACTACTAATACCATGTGACCATGTGATCATGAGTGTCAAAGAGCAAAACATAAGGGAGCATTATGATTAAGAGAACCTTCATGAGGAGAGGAGAAGATCATAATTCTATGATATTGTGATAGATGAGTATAGGTGTATTAGAGACCTGAATATGTTGATAATTCCATGATGAGGTAGTTGATGTGTAGAGAGATAAGATAGAAGATTGAGTATGATATCGATGTCATAGAAAGCATAAGATAAAGAGAGAGCATAAGAATACCATCATCAAGTGTTGATAATAATTAAGGAAAAGGTGTAAAAATAATTGGTGGCTAAGTGGGTGCTGAGTCATCATAAGTTTTGATTGACTGGGTGCTTGATCAACAAGGGAGTTGGTACCTCCTAGTAAGTTAGTTCTTGATAAAGCCAAGTGGGTGCTTGGTAAATTAGGGGTTGGTGCTCCTTTCTAGGCTAGTGCTCAACTAAAGATTTATTCATTGATTTATAATACTATTGTCTAAGCTTTGTTTTAGTGTATTTTATCCCCTATGAGGGTTTTCCACCTATATTATGTGTTATGGTTATTTATGCATTGCTTTGGTTGATCAATGCTTTCTTCATGCTTGTTTACATTGGGTTGATATTGATTGATGAATGTTAATGAATGAATGATGAAATTAAAGTGTAAAGAGTATTAAGGACACTGATTCACTCCCTAGTGATTGTGCTTCCAACATTTTTTCCTTTGATTGGATTCAAGTACATGTTGTAAATCCACATATGGAGGAGTTCCATTGAATATATGTATACCATTTTCATTTTTTAAGGTTTTTGGTGTGAATAAAACATTCCCATTGCATTTCGAGTTCCAAACAAAGTTAGTTTTGAATTTTGTTTCACCTAAACTAGACGTTATGAGCTCATTTGGTAAGCACTCTAATTTTGATAATAAAATTATCATTTTATGCATTTTAAGGGAAAACTAGAGCAAATATAACATTTTTTGTTGTGTTTAAGGCATCCAAAACTCATATAATGACTTTTGTTTCACTTGGTTTGGTTTATATTTGTATATTTTTTAGAGATTTTAGTTTTGAAAAGCTAGGGCATAAAGGTATATATGGTAATTTTTTGCATTTTTATACAAAAACATGGATTAAAATTATGCTTAATAGATTCATATTTGCAATATATTTTTTAAAATTATTTTTGTGTGTGATATGTAATTATAGTGATCCCATGTCATGCAATTTAATTTTTAATAGTGTGTAATGGAGTAACGATAAATCCATGAAAATAGTTATGATAGTGTTATCCATATCTGCCACCTCTACCATGTGTCCACTGCACTATCACCACAACCACCATCAATCTATTTACAAGCCATATATATCTCTTGGTTGTATGTCATGTTTACTCATATGACCTATCATTATGTATTCCAAGTCTTCTAAGCCTTTTAACTATCTATGTGATTTGTAATTAGACCACTAGAAGTATGTGCTTACCATGGTCTACCTAGACCATTAGTGACTATGATTAGCCATAACTATAGCATATTAATGATGTGGCTAACCTACATTGGATAATAACTACTATATTCAAAGGGAAATTTAACTGATCTATTAAATCAATCCTATCTCAGAGAAGATAAACCTTAATTACACTTTTGATTGTTGATACATTATATATTTTGGTCATGACCAAGATGGATCTGCTATACCTATCCAAGGCATCTCTTACCAAAATAATATCACTAGGGAGGGTTATAAAGTCTCCATTCAATCAAAACTATTCAATAACCCTAACTAGGTCTTATGTTTTCATGTTCACAAAAGTATATGACAAGTAAAGTAAAATCTAATCTAGTGCTCGCCAAAGCTTGTAGCACAAAGTGGGGTTAATAAACATACATAAAATAATCCTAATTAAGTTATGTATAGGTAAAACCCTAATGCATCGAGATATCAATATATTCAAAAGCCATTACTTATGCTACTTCTATCTACTAAAATAGAGGAGTAAAGTCAGAGTTACTTACCTTGAAGATGAACCTATCAAGACTCAATATCTCCCTTGGCCAAAGGTGATTTACAAGATGTTGTTGTGGTTTTTAAGGATCACTAAGAAAGTCCAAATCATATAATACTTTTCCATAAGATAAGATTCTTGTCCAAGTATAAACCCTAAGCTATAACTCCTCAAGTATAATAATGGAAGAGCAAATTGTAAAGAAGCACAAATTAATAATTAACTCTTGTTGTCTCTCTAAGAATGGAGAGATGAATGTGCATATATAGATTAATATAACCCTAAACCTTTATAAAATTTTAGATGATAGGGTCAAGCCAATCGACTCTATATCATTATTGAAAAAATAAAATTAGGTCTTGGTTTAGGTTGGATAGGGCTAACCTAGACCCTAAATGAGTTTTATCAATTAGAGTACATGGTTGATGGGGCTAATAGTGTAATGTAAACCATTGGAAAGAGTTTTAGGCTTAGAGAAGGGCTAATGAAGGTACAAAATGGATAGAGGAGGGTGTAAAAGATGAGGCAAAGCTTAGGGGAGTATTTTTAGAGAATGTTGTGTTGATAGTAAGTGGTACTATAGGGATAACAATCATGCAAAGCACCAATAGTCTGCCCACCCCTTTCCTAATGCACCCTTTAAGGCATGCACTCAAAGAGATTGAGACTTGATAGGTTTATATAAGAGAGAAAACACCAGTAATTAATAAAGGTTGAAAATATTATGTATATATATGCCCCACTAGAAGCTCATCACGTGTTACTAAGGTGCAATAGGGGATGGTGCTTTGATAAAATAACATAGAAACACACAATTTTGAAGCTAAGAAATTATAATACTTTAAAGCATAAAATAATTGAAAATAAATGGCTTAAAGGGAAATAACTAAAAATAAAAGTAATGTATGCATACTTTATCTTACCTTTATCCCTGGATGGTTCTCTGATGTGTTTGTAATTTTGATTGTAGAGGGTGCAAAGACTACTTTTGATAAACCCAAGGATACAAAACTAAATAGCAAAAACAAACAAAGGCAGGAAATCCAATATAGTTGATGTGGTGTAGATGAGATGTACTTGGAAATTTGTCAAGTTGGGGTGACAAATGCTAAGTTAGGACCAGATGACCAAGTTAAAAATTTTAGAGTAAATTGAGTAAGCAAAATTTGAAGGCTACTAAAGACCAAAAACCTCAAACAACAAAACCTTGAGTAAGAAAGGCAAACTCACCAAGTCAAACCAAGGATATATGTCAAAAATGGTAATCAAACATAAATTTGAAAGTAATAACAATCCTTACTTAAACAAATATGGGTAAGCAAAAATGGTAAAACAACATTTATGAGTTAGTAGTAATAATCCTTACATAATTATCAATGTAAAAAGTGCATAAAAGGGAAAATAACATTGGTGAGTGATAAGTAACAATCCAACCTTACTTAACAATGGAAAAAGTACATGAAATTAGAAAAAAACTCAAGTGTCCAAAAAAATAAAGTACAACAATGGAAAATGGTAAAAGAAACCAAGGCAATTTTTATAAATGTAAAGCCATGCTGTAAAGAAAATAATCCATAGTCACTCAAACATATTGTTTTGTTCTAAAGATATGTAAAACTAAAAAAAAGTGGTGCTAGCATGTTTTAAGATGTGAAAAAGAGGAAATATAGAAGAAACATGAAAATGGATTTAGAATCACACTTGCCTATTAAGGGGGAAATGAAATGGGTGGAGGTGAAAATAAAGGAAAATTAAATGTAGAGAAACTATTTTTTTAAGGCAAGATGCTCAAATTAAGTTTGTCAAAACAAGAGGAACTTTGACATTAATAACTCTAAAGAAATTCTCCTAGCCACACAAATCTTAGGTCAATAAAGTGAAGTATGTAGATCATCCCATGAAGACTATATGCATGAAAAGTAAAATAGCCATACCTTCCCACAATGTGTTCCCTATTCCTCAGGACCCATTATAGAGTCGTCATTCTATTGTGAAGATTGGGTACTTACATGAGAAAGTAGGTAGCACTATAGAGTTTTTTGAATTATCCTATTCCAATCTACTTGCCTATCGTACCCCAATTGACCCCAACTCTATCATGAGGCCAATTGTGGAGTTTGATATTTTATTTGAGAGAGGATATGTGCTATTAATCATGTCTTTTAGTGTGATTTGGACTTTTGACTTAGTATGTTGCCTTTTGGATTATTTCATTTTGTTTCAAATTATTTGGATATTAGCTTTGGATGGATTATTCTATTCCTCCTATATATAGATTTAGAAAACCAAACATGGGTGCTAAATATGAGTATCATTTAAAGACTTTAGACTTGAATGCTAAAAAGGATAACTAAGAGAGCATGGTGTCTAAGAGTCTTGTTAATTCAAGTAAAATAAAATTGATATCTTGACTTTGAACTTAGTTTATCTAATTTTGAATGAAAGGAAAGGAAATCAATAGGAATGAGATATAAAATAATTTGAATTACTTCAAATTGAAAAAAATGTGATAAAGGGTGAAAAAGGGATACAATGACATTGAAGTGTGATTCCTTATCATAATAATGAGGGAAATGTAGGGAAACATGCTAACACTTTATTGTTTTGAAAATTTATCTATAAAAAGAAGCAAAAGGTAAAGCTGAGAACAAGGGATCAAAAACTTGTAACCATTGCTAAACATTATAGAAAAGGAACACTTAATTAATTAAAGATGGTGATTTTATGAGGAAGGCCTTGCCCTTTCCATGGTCTTACACTAAAAATCATAAAAGAGAAACCCAAGAGGGTGCACAAAGCATGAAAAATAGAGTGATAAAGAGGTATTTGTGAGGAAGGCCTAGTCTTATCCAAGGTATTACACTGTAACTCACAAATTAAAAACCCAAGGGGTGCAAAAATGATTAGAAAATAAGGAAACATTAAGAAAAAAAGGAAATCATGAGGAAGATTAGGTCCTATCTATGATTTTACAATGCGACTCATGAGAAAAGAGAAACGAAATGACCAAAAAGGAGGAACTAAGGTTTGTGGAAAGAGAATTTCTATAGGGTGAGACTCCTGTAGATATCCTACAAAAAGTGGTAGAAGGATAGCATATAGAAATCATGATAAGAAGGGAAAGTTTTAGGTAAAATGCTTCTTTAAGAATTGTGCGTTGGTGGGATCTTTAAAATCATGGCCTTCATTAGTTTGAAGGTGATGGGTCCTAAGACCAAAGATGTCTTTTACTAAGTAAGTTCCCCACCATTTTTTGGAATATTTACCCTCTTTATCATGAGTGTAGTCTAGTTTAAGGACAAGATCATCAACATTAAAATTGTAAACTATAACCCTTTTATTATGTTATTTGGAAATGTGGGCCTTGTATTCGATATTATGTTATAGAGATGAAAGATGGTGTTTGTCAAGAAGATCAAGAGTGTGAAGGAGAGATTCAAGTAATTCTTCATCAGGTACGATACTATGAAGAGATATACAGAGAGAGGGAATGTCAAATTCTAATGAGAGGATGGATTCAAAACCATAAACTAGCAAACATAGGGTTGCCCTGGTGACATTGTATGCTAGTGCGATAGGCCCAAATAGTGGGATATAGATGAAGGTGTCAATCTGTTAGAGTGCCACAAATTTTCTTCTGTATAATTTTATTAGTGGACTCAGTTTGGCCATTGCATTGTGGATGGTAGGGCATGGAAAATTTGTGACTGATTTTAAATTTAGCATAAATTTGTTTGACATCTTTATTTTTGAATTTACCACCATTATCAGAAATGATAGTATGAAGAACACAAAAGTGATAAATGATTTCATTGAGGATGAATTTGGTAATGGTGGTTTTAATAACATTTATGAGAGGCATGACTTTGACCTTTTTAGTGAAATAATCAATAATCATGATGATAAATACATGCCCATCATATGATCTAGGTATTTTTCCTATGAGGTCTAAACCCCACATTGAGAATGGCCAGGGAGACTCCATAGTTTGAAGCTCAGTAGGATGTGAATGGATTAAATCATCATGAAATTAGCATAGACTACACTTTTTACCAAATTTGATGGCAGTTTTTTAAGAGTGGGCCAAAAGTATCTCATGCATAATAATTTGCATGTTATAGCATGTATGTTATAGTGACCTCCACAAATTCCCCCATATACTTGTTCAAGAAGATGAGGAACCTCTTCTTTCATAATAGATCAAATCAAGGTACCTTTAGCATTATGATAATAAATCATGTTATATTGAAATACATATTTCAAAGTTTATTTTTGAATTTGAGTCTTTTTGTGAGAATCAATGTTTGAAGGATAGGTTTGATGCCTAAGGTATTGAATGATGTCTTTATACCATGGGATTTGTCTAATGGTGATATCCTTAATATGAAAGATACATGAATCTTGTTGGGGGATCACAAGAACAACATCTGTTCTGATGCCACTTTGTTAGTGTATTGTCTCTCATATTTTGTGCTATTGGTGAATTCTAGTTACTTGTATTTCTGGTTATTTCCGCATTTATAATTGCTTATATTTGGTAATCATTGGTAATCATACTGTGCTCTTTTTGAGGTGCAAGATCCTAACAAAGTGGGATCAGAACAGGTGTTGTTCTTGTGATCCCCCAACAAAGTGGTATCAGAGCATGTTTGTTGTTCTAGGTGCCTGACAAATCTTGTGGTTGAATGAAAGATGGGAACTTTTTTATTTAGATATGAAAGTAGAATCAATAAGAACTTGGTGCAAATGAAAAAGAGATGTTGAAGAAGCAAGGGAATCAACAATAGAATTTTTATCTCAAGGGATGGGCTCGATGGTAAAAGAAACAAATTCTGTGGAAAGGGTAGTGGATATTTGATGATAAGTAATGAGATTTTTTATTTTACATTGATAATCACCATTAACCTATTGACATATGAGTTAAGATTCACCCAAATCATGTAGATATGTAATGTCTAAATCAAGTACCACTCTCATGCTTAGGATTAAGGTTTCATATTCTGCCATGTTGTTAGTGACATAAAATGTAAGGTAAAATGCCAAAGGGATAATTTTACTAAGATTATTAGTGAGGATACAACCTACCCTAGTTCTTTAAAGGCATTTGGTACCATAAAAATTAAGGGTCCAAGTATCTTCATGTAAATTGATGTTAATTTAGGAAGTTATTCGATAACTAATTTAGATTAAGTAGTATCAGGAAGGATAAATGACTCTTCTAGATAACTTTAAGATTAGCAGTGAAATTATGGAAGTAATCTTCAAGAGATATAGCTTGATCAAGACCTTCAATCTAGAGGATATTATCATTGGGGAGACTATCTTGAAAGTGGTTAGTGGTAGGAATGGGAGTTGTTACAAGTTGGTCAGTAATGATTTGTCATTTGACACCTTTTTTCATAATAATTCAGATATCAAATTCCATTATAAGGACCATCCAATTGTCAATTATGTCTCTAAGAAGAAAGGCTTTAAAAAATGAGTGACAGAGTGGATCAAAATGAATGATAATGGAAGTTTTTTGATAAATCATATAATGATGGAGATTTTTAACTACAAAATATATAGTGAGGCAGTCACATTCTAATTTTGTATAATGTTTTTCATAGTCAATGAGGCCTCGACTGATATAATAGATGTTATACTATCTTTTAGGGTCATCCTATTGGACAAGAATTTCCCCAACTAAGACGGGTGTGGAATAAGTATATAATACATGAGGATAATCATGAGAAGGTAGATGAAGGGTGGGTGGATGAAGTAAAGATTATTTCATATTTTCAAATAATTTATGACAAGGATCTATACATTTGAGATTATTACCTTTCTTTAGAAGATAATTAACAAAATATATGCAATAGGCCATTTCATGGATAAATCATCTTATTATCCCAAATTTGCCAAGGTAAGTATGAATATCTATAATGGAACAAGGGAAATGTATGTTGATAATAACATTGATCCTATCAATATCGACATCAATATTGTGAAGAGAGACTAAGAAACCTAGTAATTTGCCAAATGTGATGCCAAAGACACATTTGTAGGGATTTAGTCTAACATTATATTTGAGGAGGTAATCAAAGATGATAGCAAGATCAGAAAGATGAGTTTTGTAGCTTTTAGACTTATATATGAGGTTATCCACATATGTTTCCATAATCTTATGGATAAGGTCATAGAAAATGTGAGTCATAACCCATTGATAGGTAGCTCTAGCATTTTTTAGGCTGAAGGTAATTTTAACATAATAATAGGTGCCTCATTTTGTGTTGAAATTTGTATTATCTTGATCTTTGGGGGAAATTTGAATTTGATTATAACCCAATAAACCATCCATAAGGGACAACATTTCATAGACAACAATGTAATTGATGATGGCATCTATGGAAGGTAAAGGAAAGTTATCCTTAGGACAAACAAGATGGAGGTTACAAAATTTGTATTTAAATACGAATGACCATGGTGACTTTATTCCAAATAGGGAAAATGTTTGAAACTCATTTTGAATAGTCCATAAACTTGATGAATTTAGCATCGATAAGTTTAATGATTTATTTATAACATAATTTGGAAATTTTAGGTGGAAATACTTTAGGTTTGGCATCAAGATAGGTGATGATATTATGCACCATGATGTTAGGATCAATCCTAAGAATGTATTAATAAGACTAAGTGAAAGTATCATAATATTTATCAAAGAAAAAGCTATAGTTACCATGCTCAATTAGTGTAAGTTATCAAGGGACTATGATTGGTTGAGGGCATGATGGTGTAGCATATTTGATTCTTGTAGCTTCCTTGATAAGCATAGAATTATAATCTTGGAAATTATATGGCATGTTATGTAGAGAGGAAATGGGATTTATTTTTGGATAAATGCTAGCAATGAATTTGTTAAAATAAGGGACTTTTTTCTTGAAATTCTCAAGTTTATGATTTTATCAAGGGAATTGAGGATCTCGGGCATGGAAAAATTCAATAATGGCTTCATCACTAGGTAAAGTGGGAAGAGGAACATAATACTCAACATCTAATTTGAGATCAATAATTTTTTACCACGACAGTCATATTCCAAATGTATTTGTTGTACATATGTAGCCTTGACATCTAGTGTAATCTCAAGATTATATGGAGTAGGGGAAGAAGGTTGATTAGATTCAATAAGTTTAAATTATTGATAAGTAGAGGATCAGATAGAATGATTGATTCAATAGGAGGTATATAAGATGCAAGAATTTTTGATGGTTTGAGGGGTAAGATTTTCTCCACCACCCAAGGGGTATAGAGAAGTGGAGGATTAGCAGAAGTTACATATCCTTCTTTGGCTAATTAAAAATTTGTGGAAATGATATGGACATCCTATTGAAAGCATGTATTTGAGCTACAATTTTTTGATAATTTTGAACATCCAAGTCTCATGATTGAGCTTGGGTCATGATGTAGTTATCATCATAGGTTGAAGAAATTATACATGCTTGAGATTCAGGAGGAAATTTGAAAGGGGAGATGCCTAAATCATTGAATTTATATGGATATATGATTAAAGGATCTTGAAATAGTTTAGCCACTCCATAATCATTTCACATGAAATCATCTTCTATGTAAAATGATTTAGTGATCTCATCATTGAGAGGGATGGTGCGATCACGTGGAAATAAAGAGGGAGGAAGCCACTTTGAGATGTAAGGAGGTAACTTGATAGTGTTTTAGGTATTTTAAAAATCATTGGGTTCATTGTCATCATAATCAATAAGAGTGATAAGTAAATTTGGATTCATATTGATGAATTTGAGTAAGGGAGTACTATTGATCAGTGGAATGGTGGGAATTTTATATTGAGATTTGGGATTTGGAAGATGAATACTCCAAAGGTTAGGATTGACCTCATGTTTATAAATTTTGATATTATGAAGGAAATTAATACATTGGTTGTTAGAGGAGGCAATACCCCTCATTATATGAGTCTATGGGCATCCTAAGAGTATGTATTAAGATAAAGGTAAATCAAGGACCATAATATTAGTTTGTATAGTCTTAGGTCTGATAGTAAGATGGATCCAAATACAACCAAGTGGATTTTGATTTGTTTTGTCAAATCCATGACATGTCAAGTGAGTTTATTAGAGATGATTTTTATTATATCTAAGTTGTTTGATGAGCCATAAATATGTCACATTAATACCAAACCCTTCATCTACTAATACTTTACGAATGAGGGTAGTATTAATGACTATTTTAATGAAGAGGGGTGGATCATCAGCTCAAAAGAGGATCTCATCATTAATCATGTCTTCTTTAAGGAACTCTATGGAGGGTTTTAAAGATGGAAATGGATTCAATGGTATGCACTTTAATTGGTTGAGGCTCATCAAAAGGTGGTTCCTTTTCTAAGGAAGATGGTTCTTCATTTTCTTGAAGTTGTTGTATGAGGAACTTGTGATGATAAGGAGAGGTATGAACTAACTCCATAAGAGGAATTTTGTAAGGCATGGAGTTGATTTCTTCTACAAAGTTATAATGGGTTTTGGAAGAATAACTGACATGAGGCTTAGAAGGTAAATTGATTTTAGAAGGAAGAAAAGTGGTTGGGGGTTCAAAAGGAGGATATGGTTCCTCATTGGTTTCTAAAGATAAGTGATTAATTGTAGTATCTTTGAGGAGTTTCTCTTCCAAATATGGTTTCTTAAGTTTGGTTTCAGGATCTTTGTGAGTTAGTTTACATTGATAATTGACCTTAGCCATGTTAACATATTGAGAATTCATGTAATATTGGTCATAGCCAGTATTAATGGCATAAATATCCTTTTTGGATTGATAAGAGTTAGATGTGTAAAAATATTTTTAGTTACTATAATCTTGATGATGGAGTTGAATCATGGCTTTGTGATTGAATGAATCACCAAACATATAAGAGACAAAAAAAATTGTAAGCCCTCTACATGTTTTATGGGAACGATCTATGTCAGTGTGGAACCAATAAAATTTATTAGGTTCATACCATTTATGAGGATTATTGGGATAATTAAATGGTTTAGAGGGAGATAAAAATTATTTCATTTGTTTCACAATTAATGGTGTGTAATAAGGTTGGGGATTGTCAATTTTGGCAATTCCTAGTTTGGGTTGAGGAGGATTTCTAGTTATGGAATTACTTAAACATTTAAAATATCCTTGAAGGATTTTGGTATTAGGTTCAAACTATTTCATTAAATTTTTTTGATGTTTGGATTGGTCAAGAGCTGCATTGAGTGTTGGAGGAGAAAAAGTATGAACCTTATACTGAAGTGAAGGAGTTAATGTTATTATAAAGATTTTAAACAAATTGTCATCAATCATGTTATGATTATCCTTGTGAGCCAAACATTTTCATTGTTTGATAAAATCATGAGTTGATTCAGTGGGAGATTGCTTAGCATTGATGAAATAGCTAAGGCAATTCTCAAGAATATCATTATGTTGAAATTCTTTAACTAAACAATTGGCTAAATCCTGTAGTTACCATATGAAATATTGGAAAAGTTGATTGTAACATTATAATACATCACCAATGAAATTTTTAACTAAAATTTTAGTTGTGGTGAAATTATTAGTTTGGATCCACTCCTTATAAATATTGTCAAATGCCTTAAGAAAAGATGCAGGGTCTTTAGTCCCATCATATTTAATAGTTGGAGATATATTACCAATATCAATATAAAAAATTAATGGGGATAAAGGCTCATTTTGGATGTGTTGGATCATCTTATTGTTCATTATAGGGTGGGGAATAACATTCCCATGACATATCTAAGAGGTGGAGGAAAAAAATTGCTTGTTTTGAGGAAGTATAACAAGAAGCTAATTATCCATGTTGATCAAATGATGTTATAATTGCATCATTTGGGAGGTGTTAGATGTTTGAATTATGTTCATTTGTTACACTATTTGTGCAATAATTTGAGTGGTATCAATTGGTGAATTGGTGTTTGTAAGAGGACTCCCTGAATTGGTATTAGGGGAGGGTTGTTAGGTGGTGGATTATCTATGGAGTTATTGGATAGAACATTGTGGTGAGATGTTTGAAGATAGGAATTATATTGATAGGTATGAAAAGGATTAGATCCACTAATATCATTTTATGGCATGATTTGAACCATGTTGCAATCCAAAGATGAGGGAGGAGAAGAAGTACTCCAAGAGTGAGGATTCTCTTGGGAGGTAAAGAAAGGAAGAAAAGAGGACCCCATATAGTGTATAAATGGATTTAGGTTATCCAAGAATATTTTGATATGGATTTAATGATGATTGATGAAGGAATATGAGATTAGGAAATAAAAAGGAAAAATAAGAAAAAAATCAACTAGATAAAAAATAGAGTCGATCAATGGGTACAAAATTGAATGGGTCGATAGAGTATTGCTCAAACATAAGCTAAAGAGAATACATAGTCGCATGGGTTGAAAGTGTACTATTGTATAGGGAAATGAATAGGAAAATAGAGATACACATTCATGCAGGTTAACTATGCACTACTAAATAGATAATTGAACAAGAAGAGAGGATACATAATCATGTAATTTGACTGTGTATTGTAGGTAGGAAGGCTAAACATTATATAAAATACTATATCGACTAAGATGAAAGTATCTAAAATAGGGAAAAATTTTGTAAGATAATTTGAATCAAAATGAAAGCAAGCACACAAATAATTGGATCAATGTGTCTGACCAAATTGGAACACATAGCACAAACCTTACACCAATGTTGGCCAATGCAATTTTTACAAAACACATAATGATCAAAGAGAAAGCAATCAACTAGAAAGTAATGCTAACTATTTGTTCATCCTAATTATTATTAAGTTATAAGATAGTTCAATTTTAATGTGATAGGGAAGTTGGTTGAAATAAATAACTAGAAAGTAATCTAAGGTTGGTTTCAAGATGTTTGAGTTGAAAGGGATCTGTATTGGCAATGGTAATGACTTAGTATTGGGTCCTACACCCTCACTTCATAATACCATAATTATAACAGTATTGGGTGCTTTGCCAATATATACCATCAACCACAAATTTATTCTTAGCTAGAAAACTAAGTCAACTTCCCCCTTAGTGATGAAATCTAGGTAGGTAGGCCTTGGGAAGATAAATGTTTAATGATTTTTGAATGTAACATGATTTGGTATTGTGTGCAAAAACAAAAATAATGTAACTAAAATGGTAATTTGAAAAACCACCTATTTAATATATATGAGTTGCTCTAAGCATGAAAAATAATTGAAAAGGAAAGGTGAATTAATGACTAGCAAATAGATGTTAATTCCTTGATTAAGAATAATATAGAGTCAGTTTAGGTGACATTGTATGAAAAAATATAGAACAAAGTTGACTAGGTGACTACTATTCTACATAATGAATGTCTACAAGAACATAGTTGAATAGGTTGACTAATTCTTCCAAACATAAGACAAACTATAATACTATGTTGAATAGGTTGACCCACTTGGCTATAGGACTATAGCTTTACAGACTACAAACTTGTGAAAAACAATACTAAAATAAGAACTTGAAATGACAAAGAGAGAAAGGAAAGAACCTTGATGATCTTGAAGATGTTTTATATTTAAAAAAAATTATGCTATGATGCCCAAAAGTTTCAAAATTTTGCCAAATGGGTCGACTAGTTTGACCAAGTTTACAAAACCCTATATGACAAAGAATAGATAATGAACAAAGTTGATTGGTTCGACCATGTTTGTAAACCTATATGTTGATAGAAGAAAATAGTAGATAGAGTTGACTAGTTGGACTATGTATGACAATCTGAACATGAAGAAGAATATTGTGCCAAATTGCTCAATTTAGTAACTTATATTTGGAAAAAACTTGCATAGACAGAATAGAGTCATTTTTAAGTGACTATGTTTTAAACATATACATAGAAAGTTAGAATTATACCAATTGGTCCAATATAATATTGTAAATATAGAAAAATATAATATTATGAAAAAAATAAAGGTATGAGAAAAAATTTACGAGGGTTAGCTTCACGTTAGATTCACCAAAATGTATGTAAAGAGAAATGAAACTAATCTATTAAATCAATCCTAGCTCGAAGAAGATAAATCCTACTTACACTTCTGATTGTTGATACATTAGATATTTAGGGTCATGACCAATATGGATCCAATAGACTTATCCAAGGGATCTCTTACCACAATAATATCACTAAGGAGTGTTCCAAAGCCTCCAGTCAAGCAAAACTATGTAATAACCCTAACTAGATCCTATTTTTTCATATTTACAAAAGTATATGACAAGTAAAGTAAAATCTAATTTAGTGCTCACCAAAGCTTGTGGCACAAAGTGAGGGTAATTAAAATTAAAATAGACATGCATAAGAGTATCCTAATTAAGTTATGTATAGGTAAAACCCTAATGCATAGAGAGATAGATATATTCAATAGCCATTACTTATTCTACTTTTATCTACTAAAATAAAGGAGAAAAGTTAGAGATACTTACCTTGAATACGAACCCATTAAGACTCAATCTATCCCTTAGCTAAAGGTGCTTTGCAAGAGGTTGTTTTGGTTTATAAGGAACACTAAGAAAGGCCAAAGCATTCAAGATTTTTTCACAAGATAATATTCTTCTCCAAGTATAAACCCTAAGCTATAACTCCTAAAATAGAATGGTAGAATAGCAGATTGTAAAGAAGCACAAATGAATAATTGACTCTTGTTGTCTATCTAAGAATGGTGAGATGAATGTGTATATATAGATGAATCTAAACCTAAACCTTTTCCGAAGTTTAGCCGATAGGGTGGGCCCAATCAAATCTATATCATTAGTGAAAAAATAAAATTAGGTCTTGGTATAGGTCAGCTAAGGGCTAACCTAGACCCTAAATGAGTTTTATCAATTAGAGTACAGGGTTGATGGGGCTAAAAGTGTAATGTAAACCATTAGAAAGGGGTTTAGGATTATAGAAGGGCTAATGAAGGTGGAAAATGGTGAGAGGGTGTAAAATAGGATTCAAATCTTAGGGGAGTGTTTTTAGAGAAGGTTATGTTGATAATAAGTGGTAATAAAGGGACAATAATCCTACAAAACACCAATAGTTTCCCCACCCCTTTCATAGTGCACCCTTTAAGGCATGAAATTAGAGAGATTGATACTCAATAGGTTAATTCAAGATATAAATCATTAGTAATTGATAAAGGTTGAAAATATATTGTGTATACAACTATCACTTAGCAACTATCAATAATCAACTATGTGACTGCTCATTAGGGGTTTTTAGCCCCTGAGGGTTGACCCTTCACCATTGGGCCTCCTGTTTGGTTAAATTTTCTTCCAAGGCTCATGAAATTTTATTCATGAATCCTAAGAGGGTGAATTATTTTCACTTTGGATATTTTTTTGAGATCTACACAATGGTGGAGTTATTTTTTCATTTTGATAACGTAAATTCCTAGAATTAATAATGTTTTACTTGTTTTTTGAGATCTTGTGCTTTTTACATCTTGGAGACCATAAAAAAATTTATTAGATAAGGTAAACCTAAGTTTTATAGGGACCTAGAACTAGAAAATTGAAATAAAGGGTTTTAACTAGGCCTTATAAGGCCAAACAAATAAAAAAATCTAAACAACAAAAACAAGAGCAGACATAGAAAATGTGTTAATTAGGGGGACCCTCTTGGGTATCCTCCATAGTAGAATTTTAATTTAGAGGGAATTTGGTCTTGTATTTAGAGGCTTTGGCTCTAGTATGATTCTTGGGACCCTCAGCTTGTTCACCAAGGAGAATCATCATCAAGTGTTTCTTGCCTTTCATCAGAGGGAAGGGGTGCTTAGGGAGGACTCCCCTAGGGGACCCCAAGGGGGATTTGGGGTCCTTAGGGGATTTTATAACCAAGGAAAGGGGAGGGGGTAGTGTAGACTAAACCAACACATGGTTCATGGCCTCCATCACCTGATGAAGCTTGTTTCAATCCTGGATTAGTTTTACCAAATTGAAATCCATCTGTTGGACCTTTATGTTAAAATTTTGTAAAATTAATTTGTTTTTCTCATGCTCCTATATTACAATGGCCTTACCTTTCTGATCATAGGTGGAGGGAGAGTCGAGGGTGATGGTTTTAGGTTTAAGCATGAAAATATTTTTTAAGGGAAGGCCATCCAGAGAAGAATGGGGCAAGTTGTTATGAGGATAAAGTTCAGTGGTGGGGATAGAGCTCGTAGAGGGATCCCCCTTTGGGGGGCCCTCCAAGGAGTCTTACTTGGAGGAGGATCTATCAAGGGTGAATTTTTTTCCAATCAAGGTATGGCCATGTTTCACTAATAAAAAGATGAGGCCTTGATACAAGATCAAGTTAGATGCATTAACCTGGTGGAGGAGGATTGTGCTTTCCAAGTATTTCAAGATAAAATAGGGAAGGTTGATCTTAAAATTGATGAAATGATTTAGCAACATGAAATGTTGCAAAAATATCAAGGTATACTTACCTTCCATGGTTATGTACCTCATGACCTATAAGAAGACTTTCAGCATGGAGAAATCCCTTTTTATCTATTTTCATAAATTTATTGATTCAAAATAATTGTTATAGTGACTCTTGTTTCTTTGATTTATCCTTGTATTCTTGTGTGCCTATGCAAGCCATGCCCATGACTTCTCCTATAAACTCCTCAGAAACATTAATGGAAATCCCCCTCATAGAAACCTTCCTTTTTGACCAAGCAATAATAAAATCTCTTACCAACAAAGGATTATGCTCAGTGATATGCTCCATATACTCTATTAGCCCATGTTTCTTGATCTTTCTCCACACCTTTTTATTTTCATAAAACTCTTTATAGGATGTTATCTCCATTCGATCTCTATCACGAACCATGTTGATAGGAGTTGCAAGGTTAGAGGGAGTGGGTTGAGAGTTCTGGATGCTAGAAAAACATCTAGAGCTTATGATATGAGGGATGCCTTCTAAGGCCTTCCAATCATAATTGTGTTACCTTTCCTTAAAATAAATGCAAGATTAAAATGCCATGATTAGGCCTTTTGAGGTGAAAACTCACATGTGCAAAAACATGATGGATTTAAGTATCATGTGTACCTTCAGCATGAATGGAATTAAGTGTCATAGGGGGGATGTTGCATTCATTATGATAGATAGTTAAACCTTAGAGTTGTACTCCAGTGTTGGCCAAAGTGTCCACTACTCCATTACCTTCCATGTAAGTATGGATGAGTTTAACTTGAGGAAAGGTGGGAAGAATAGACTTCCCATCTTTGATAAGGTCCTTAATAGTATGAGAAGGAGTGGTTTTTTATTCTAAGGAATTAAGAACATTGAGTGAATCTCCCTCTACTATGACTCTGCTCTAATTAAGGCTCTGTGCAAGTTGAATGCCCCAGAGAGCAACATTAGCTTCAGCTAGATGATTTGTATATTTACCCATGGGACTTACATAGGCTATCGATAGTTCACCATTTGAATTTCTTATAATGCCCCTTCCATTAGCTGGGTTAGGGTTGCCTTTAGAGGCTCCATCAAAATTCAATTTTATCTACCCCATTATTAGGGGGGATTTCCATTTGGTTTGCTTGCATATGATGTCTTTTGAGGAGGAGCTAATGACTTGTTGGAGATCCTAGTTGTTAAGGATGAGATGTGAAAAAGGTGTAGGCTCGTTGTCCTTGGGAGGAAAATCCTTCTAATTTTTGAAAATGACTTGATAAAGTTTGGAAAAGATGTTATTCCACTTATGCCTTTTGTTTCAAAATAAACTATCATTATAGGCTTTCCAGATACACCAAAACTAGTAGGGAAGTGTAAGATGTCAAAGGAAAGACAGATTGGATATTCCACAAGGGATTCCATTGTAATATGAGATAAACTATGTTGTTTAGCTTGACCCAAGTTAAGTTGAAATGACTAAGAATCCCATTGAATAAATTCAAACTGAAAAGTCACTCCAAAAATAGATGTTGAGTGGATTCCTCCACCTTTTTGTAAATTGGGCATCTATTGGGGATAATAACTCCCCTTTTGGTGAGGTTGTCAATAGTCAAAATTTTATTTTGTGCAACAAGACAAAAGAAAATTTTGATCTTGGGGGTTAGATGTTTTACCTAGAATTTTTTCCAATGGTCCCAGTTGTTATCCACATTAAGTTCAATGTCATGACCCATGGACATCGAGTACTCTCCATTATCTTCTACTTTCTAGATGAAATGATCATCTTTTTAAACCTAGGGGATATGAAGATTAGTAATAATCTGGTTAAAATTATAGATAGCTTGTGATTCTTTTGAGGGAAATTCTTCACTAGGAATGGCTTTCTAGCACTTCTTTCCATCCTTGATTTCCTAGTAGTCCTTGATCTTGGACCCCCATCTCTATTTGATTTGACCATACCAACCTACCCAAGTTTCTTACAATGAGAGGGGGGTGGGAGATAACCATGCATCCTCCAAAAATCAATTTTGTTTCCATTACTAATTTTCCATAAGATGCCTCTTTTGAGGAGGTCTTTATAGTAGGATATGGCCTTCTAGAAGGTGGACCATCTAGGAGGTCCTTCCTCCCATAGGAATGCATCCTCTTCCACACCTTCCAAGTATTTAGTCTTGATAATTATAGTCCATTCTCCTTTCTCTTTCATTACTCACCAACCTGTTTTTGCTAATAAGGCTTTGTTCATTGAGCTTTTACTTTTTAGGCCTAGACCTCCATTTGCTTTTGGGAGACACACCTTTTCCCAAGAAACCAGGATGAATATGAACCTTTCTTTTGTTCCTCTCTAAAGATTTTTTTTTGGATTTGATTTATTTTAGATGTAATGTTGGCTAGTATTTTGAAAATCGACATGAGATAAATAGGAATGCTCTGAATTATGACCTTAAGGAGCTAAAATTTGCCTGCCTATGTGAGAAGGTACCCTTTCCACCCCATTAATTTCTCTTGAATATGGCCAATTAGGGGATTCCAAATATTTGAATCCATTTTTCTAGCCAAGAGGGGAATACCTACATGGTTAACTAGGAGAGTGCCCACTTGACAATCCAAAATCTTTGCAATCCTTTTCTGTTGGGTGGGAGGCATGTTTATGAAGAAAAGTGATCTTTTATGAAAATTGATACATTGATTAGACACATTTTCATAATTATTAAGGATGCATTTGAGTTTTTTAGCTTCCCTAGTCAAAGTTTCATTTAGAATGATAGTGTCATCAGCAAACTATTAATGGGTGTCAAGATCTCTGTTCTAAGCAATCAAGATTTTTTTTATCTAACCCTAACTACAAGCCCACCTCAAACTTCTCCCCAATGATTTAGCTAGTATGATGAAGAGGTATGGGGAGAGGGGGTTACCATATCTTAAACCTATAGAAGAATGGAAAAATCCTTTAGGGTCCCCTTTTATAATAATGGATAACTTGGGGGTAGCAATGCAATTCCAAATATTTTTTGAGTATCATGATTTAAACCAATCTTTTCTAGACTCTAAAGGAGAAAATGCTAGGAAACCCTATCATAAACTTTGGACATGTCCAGTTTAAGTATCATACCTTGCTTGGAAATTTGGTGATGGAATAGATTGCTTCATGAGTTATGATGATGCCATCAGAGATTTATCTTCCTGCTATGAAGGCCCCCTATTATTCCCTGATGGTAGAATCCAAGAAGGTCTACATACGCTTGACCAGAATAGAATAATAGATCTTATAAATGGTGTTATAGAGAATGATGGGTCTAAATTATTTGATGTTATCTACCCCTTTTTTCTTAGGAATTATGACCAAGAAAGTATTATTGATTTCTTTTAGGATAGATTTGGAGTAGAAGAATTCTTGATCACTTCTTCAACTTTTAGGTGAATGATGTCCCAATATTTTTGAAATAAAAAAGGGGGGAAGCCATCAGGTCCTAGGGCCTTTAGCCCATCCATAATAAAAATTGCACTTTTAATTTACTCATCAGAGGGGATTTTGGTGAGGGAGGCATTATTCGTAGTTAAGAGTACCCTATCAAAATTAGACAAGGATAAGGAGACAAGAGAATTGTCTAGATCACCATATTTTGAGAGGAGATTCTTGAAGAAGTTGAGGATATGTTGAGATATAGCCTCTTCATACTTGCTGGTGGTTCCATCCTCCATTAGTAATTGAGTGATTTTTTTAGAACTCCTTCACCTAGAATCTGATTGGTGGAAAAAACTAGTATTTCTATCTCCCTCTTTCAACCATAAACATCTAGATTTTTGTTTCTAGTAAGCTTCTTATTTTGCTTCCAGATTATGGAAGTTACATAGAAGTTATTTTTCCCTCTCAACCCTCTATTCATTGAAATCACCTGTAACATTATCTTCTTCAATGTCTAAGAATTATGCCTTAATAGAGTTTTTTTTAAGGAAGATGTCACCAAAGACTTCTTTATTCCAAACTTTTAGCTTGGTTTTTAGGAAGCTAAGATTTTTGGTGAGGATAAACATAGCTAATCCCAAAAAGGGTTCCTTCCACCACTCTTGCAAAGAATATGTAAGACTAGGATAGTGAGTCCACATGCTCTCAAATCTGAATGGGTAAAATTTGGGTTTAGTGATTTTATCAGCTTCGAAGATCAACGGTTTATGATCAGACCCAATTTTGGGAAGAGAGGAAATTCTACTAGAAAAGAGGATATCCTAATTTAGGGAGATCAAAAATTTGTCCAGTCAGACCTGAATCAATTTTTATCTTAGCCTTTTGTTGGACCAAGTATAAAGGATTCCATTTAAGTTCACATTGACTAACCCTGCATTAGAGATGAAGTCATTAAATTCAAGCATGCTATTGGTGAGTATAGAGACACCTCCTTTTTTGTCCCCCAGGGAGAGAGAAGTGTTGAAGTCTCTCACCATGATTAAATTTCAATCAAGACAACCTTGATGAAAATACACAAGGGCTTCCATATAAGGTTTCTATCAGATTTAGAATTAGAGGCATAAATATTAGTGAGGATCTATTTATCCTTTCTCATAATGTTCATGAATAATATAAAAGTTCAATTGGAGGATTTCCAAACCACATCTCCCTCCAGAATGTCAGGGTTCCAAAAGATGACTAAACCTTTCGAGGCTCCTATGGACTTAGAGGCGAGGGCCTAGGCATTATTCCAAATTCTATCCAAACTAGTCTTGAGAGCAAAATTCAACATTATGGTTTCCTAAAGGAGTAAAATAGAGGGGTTAACCCTTCTAACCATGTTGTAAAGAGTCCTTTATTTATTTGGGTTGTTTAGACCCCTAATATTCTAGGAAATCACTCTCATTTAGAATCCTAATTGATCTTAAGAGTTTGTTGGAAGCCATTAGCAATCTCTTTTGTAGTTTCCAAGCTACGAGTTAAGATACGAGGGGATTTGTCCACCTACTTAGGGGTGAACCCAAGATTAAATTTTTTCTGACCTCTTTTGGATTTGGGACAACCCAATTTCCCTTCATCTAGGGTGGATTTTGAGAGGGAGATGTGGGATCAGGAGGGAGATTACCAACCAAGCCAAGAATAGTGGGAGGCCATAACTTTTGACTAGTAAGCATTTACATTTTATTTTTTTGAAAGTGCATTTTTTATGTTCTTCACAACTATAATATCTATTTATTCTAATTATATCTTAAATTTGTAGTTTTCATCTTAGTAATTTATTTTTAAACTATAAATCATATTACTTTGCACTGAGTATAGGTGCCACCTTGTTTTTAGATGGGGTCACTCTTTAGTTATTTATATAGCTTCAAGGTGGATTTTTCAAATATATTTTTTACTTTAAATAATATATTAATTGTCATTAGGGTTCATTATTTTAGTTTTATGTGTGTGTGCTTTGTCATTCACCCTTGTCTACCTTAAAGTGTGTGTGTGATTTACTACACACCTTTTTATCATATCATTTGCTAAGTACTTCATGTGGGATAGTGGGCATGCTCACTTGAGTATTTTTTTTAATATATTTTCTTCACATCAACTACATTGACACACATTTTTTATGTCTTTAATATTGATAGTTTCTTTGTCTTCATACCTAATACAACAATATGAGGAGGTGTATTTTAATGTTAATGCTTCCTTGGTTGTGTGAATATGATATGTACCTAGTTTTTTTTCATAGTGAGTGAAAGGGCTAGTTAAAATTTTATAAATAGTTTTTGAGCCAACATTTTTTTGGTGGTTTCAAAATTCAAAATAGTTTCTAAGTCAACTCTTTTTGGTGGTTTAAAAATTCAAAATAGTGTTTGATCTAACTCCATTTGGTGTGTATTACCCATGAATTATGTTCAAATAGAACATGGACCTCAACATTAGTTTTATTAATTTGGAGGATTCATCATAGTTAACATTCATCTATAACAATTCATTATTCTATTATTTTGTTATTATACATGGTTACCTCATCAGTCCTAGTTGTTGATACCCATACTTATGAGCTTAACACTTCTTCTCTTTAGCACATCACCTAAGTTTATCTTCAGGGGGTTTTATGTGTATGTCATATTCACACTTAATGTGAAGTCCACCTTAGTTAGTATTGCTATTAAGTTGTGATTTCTTATGTATACAACATTGTTAAATACATAATTAATATGGTAGCTATCTTCACAAGTGTGATAAGGGTTAGGTGTAATATAGGGAATGCTTCCACCTTTCACTCCATAAATAATCATATCACACTTACCTCTTACTTTATTATATAATTCACCTCATTTTATCTATGCAAATTAATGGAGACTAGAGTCAGTTATCTAGAACTCGTAGAGATGTAGTCTTTAAGGAGATCTTGTTCTAGTGTAACCATTATTATTTGCATAGTTATATTGTATATTAAATTTCATGTAATACAATGTGTTATAGGTGAATTATCTTGTATGAATAGTTTATGTGGATGGTGTTTCTACATTCTCAAGTTCTTGGGTTTTCTCTTTCTTGACATGGTTTTATTGTTAATATACTTTTCTCAATATGTGCAAAGGTATTCCACCTTTAGTGCAAATTTTTATAGTTTTACCTAGATCTATAACATGACATTTGACAGCATGGTTATTTTTTAGTAGTATAAAATTTTCCATATAGATGTTCCTTATTAAAATTTATATATATATATATATATATATATATATATATATATATATATATATATCTTTCAATAGTTAAAAAAATCTTTATGTAAAAAATATTCCAATTTTTTTAAATTTTTCAAGTAACATAACATAATATCCTAGCAAGACCATATTCAAATAAAAATGTTCTGGTCTAAAGGGATGAAATAAGTATTGAATCTAATTCCAAGTTTCTTGAATTCTCACACAAAACCAATAAATGTGTTTGAGATACATAGTTTGGCCATAGGCATGACACTCAAGAGATGGAATCCCCAAGTGAAGTAATCTATCACCCATTGGTAGAGAATGTACTAGGTAAAAAGGGATTTTTAGGCTCAACTATAATAGACTAGATGATTTGGAATATTTTACTCCAATACAAGGAGTTGTTTAGATTCCACCATTTATTAAGCATCTCTTAGGGAGCAATGTTGTATATTAGCCATTGATAACCAATCCAAGGTTTATACCAAAACAAAGGAGTAGACACACTTCAAATACAATCTTTTCACCACTTAAGGGGGCTCTGATTCATATTTTTTAAGGTATATTCAAGTACCACCATCTAAATCTTAGTAATGGATTCAAAACCCTAATTATTAAAATTAAACTTGGTTTTTAAGGAGTGCCAAGTGGCCCAAGACCTTGTCCATTTGTCAAAATAATCACCAATTCTATGGATATATTTATGGAAAAGGTGAATAAATTTAGCCCTATGAAATTCTACCAAATACTTATCATTAATAGTGATGACCAAAAATGATAAAGAGTGTGAGTTGATAGATGAACTAGACCTAAATTTGTCCCCTTTCCAAATAAACCAAGGATTGAATATCTCCTAAGACTTTTAGATAATCTTGGCATAACATTACCTATGATTTTAATAAGAATAGGGACAATCAATAATTTTGGGTACCCAAAATCCTTTCAGATCCCTCTTCCATAAACACTTACAAAGGAGATGTAATTCTTGAGAATAATTTTCCAAGCTTCCTTACCTTCAATGGCTCTAGGAATTGTTTTTCATAAATGGCCACCCCATGCTTGGTTATTTTTAAAATCCCTATCACTCCAACATCTATGGGTATGTAATAAATATATTAGGCTATTCTATGAAAGCCTTTTTGGTGTTTAGATTTGGTCCAAATGAAATCCCTCAGCATATTTTCCAGCTTCATGTAGTCATATTTATATGGAACCCAATAAGATGATTATTAAATATGAGTTCTTGATACTACTTGGAGAACATATGAAACTTCCCTACAAGTGAAAGGGGATTGGCTATCCAATAGGAGGATTTTCTATACTCTCTACAAAACATAATTCCATAATTCAACATTAGAAGATTAGAAAGCAAAAGTGACACCTAAAACTATAAACATTTCACCATGAGAGATCCATTTGTATTGGTCTGCATCAATCTAACTAGGCTTAGGTCCATATTAATTTCGATAGCATTATGTATTTTCCCATTGGATGATGTATCTATAGGCAAGAAAAAATATATGGAGGCATTCTATAGTGTTCTTGACAATAATTTATTATTCCATAATGGTAAGAATGGAATCATTAGCAAAATTCTCATTAGGGAGTTGGTATTGATGGGAGTGAGGGAGGGAGATTCCCTTAACCAATCATATATATATGTGTAATCCCCCAATAATTACCAAAAACCTTTCACATATAAGACATAAAGAGAAGGAGCCAAGGAACATCCTTGTTTGATAGATATGAAGAGACCAAAATTCTCAGATTAATGGGCATTGATTACAAAATAGGAAAAGAAATCTTTAAAGATGGTCTAAATAATATGCATAAATCTAGGGCCAAAACCAAGGGATTTAAATAGATAAATAATAAAGGGTATTAAATCCTATAATAATCTTTTTCAAAATAAATCTTGAGAAAAGTAGCCTTCTATTGGGCAATGTGAGCCCATTCCATCCCCTCTAAAAAAATAATAATGTTTTTAATAATATATATACCTTAAATAAATCACATTGGTTTTTGGTTTTGGTAGCATGCATACTTATCAATTGTATACTTGATTATTATGATCGCATAATTTATCTCCCCACCATCTATCACACTACCAATATTTACAGATCAAGTCAAGATTTTTGGTTTAAACATGCATTTGATGCACTAATTTGGCTCTCCCCTCCACCCTTTGGGTGACTCTTTTCTACATTCCTTATTATAAATGGCCACCACCACTCATTTTTCATAATTTAATGTAGGAGTTATTGGTGGGAAAAATAGAAACAATGGCACCAAAGCAAGCATGGAAAATCATTCTAAAGGTTTATCATGATGTAATTCTCTTGAACCAAACATGCCTGTGCTTAATATAGTTTTAGGATTACCTGATTTTGATAAATCTTGTAGCTATTTTAAACTTTACTTTTTTTGCATATTTTGTGGGTCGAGTCCCCCCTAGAGAGCCTCCTCAAATACTAGGTTCATAACCACTAACAGAACCATGGGGTTAAATTGAAAGGTGTCCAAAACCTCACCAAGGGATTTTTTCTATTATATTTCAATAACCCTAATGACTGCAAGGCCATTGTTAACCATGGGCCCTAGTTTATAAATAACACTTTGGTTGTTTTCTCTCATTAGACCAGGGAGTTTTAGGCCTCAGAGTAGGCCAAAGTTAAAATCCTAGTTTGGATTGAGTTCCTTGGGTTGCCCTTGCCCTTATGGAATTTTATAGACCAACTTATCAAGCTATTAGGGCACTTAATTTGTGATGAGAAGTCTAAATTTTATATTGCTTACCCCCAATGAAAGGTTTATGTTGAGATAAACCTTATTAAGGATCTAAAAGAATCCTTTGATATTTAAGTCAATGACAACCATTTCACGCAGTGAGTGTTGTATATAAATTTGCCATATACCTACTTTCATTGTTAGTCATCTTACCACATGATTAGGGAATGTCCTATCATGTTTCCCATGTCTACCATGCCCCAAAAATGTAATGGGTCTGACCCAAAACCTTTAATTGACACCTTTTATGGGTGTACCATGGTCACTAGCCTCAAAAATGCTCTTGCTAGAGCACCAAATAGGAACAATACTTCATGCCCTTCACATGCCTCTATCGCTACCTGTATTCTAGATAAGTCCTTTACATATCCATATATTCAAGTATCTAAACCCATTTCATGCTTGCCATAAGTGGCCACTACTATAGCCCATCCACTGGTCTTCACTATACCTAGCCTTACTTCACAAACACCTTTGGGGGTGATTGACTCAAATTCCATGAATCTCATTACCTTTAGCCATAAAACCATGTTACACTGATCTCATAGCCCTTCACCTTTTGGTGAAGATGAATATGGGTCACATAAATAACAACCCTTTACTCTAGGATATTTATGTATCTTAGTCATTGCTTTCAATAAGTTTTTAGCCCTCTCAGACCTCATGAAAGAGGGAGATATGAATCTTGATAGTTCTCCATGATAGTCTATTCATGGAATGTAAGAGGACTTACTGATCTAATACATAATTATATTGTCAAGAATAATTGTTAATTATTTTCAAACATAGAGATATTATACCTATAAGAAGTTAAGATTTTTGACTTCATTCTGTGGCATACATTATTTGGCCTAGGGCCATCTGTCAGGCCACTCATCATAAGTCTAGCAGAGGAGGATTTGTGACCTTATTTTCACTAGAGTTATCCCAACACAACATCTCATAGGTGTTTGACCCCTTAAATCATGTGGTTTAGATGCTCTTTGATTTTGACAACCGCATAATTGGGTTAGTTAATATTTATGCTTCTAATGATGCTATTGAGCGTACCTTTTTATGGACATGGCTAGTTAAATCACTTTTAGATGCTCACTAGATTCTTTATGGTGATTTCAATATGGTAGAATCACTAGAAGATAAATAATGGTGGCTTCCCATGAGGTGGTGTGCAAGAGAATGTAAGGCATAGTTCTATCTACATAACAAACTCAGGGTGTTTGACCCCAATCACCACCGATGGAAAGATTTTCACTCAACTTGGTTCACTTGGTCTAATTTTTTCCAAGGTGAGGATAGGGTGATAAAAAGGCTCAATTGGGATCTATTATCCAAATAAGATGTTTTTTATTTTATTCCTATATAAGGCTAGCCTATCTTGGCTATACCAGACACCTTTCTATCTAAACATTACCCTATTTTATTCAATGCTGAGTAGATTACTCATCAAGTTTAGGTGCATATCACCCAATTTTACCTCAATACTACCCATCTCAAGTATGAATATACCTTGAATCACATCGGTCATATCTAGAATCTTGATCCAAGACCCACTAGGTCTACTAGATGGATTATGTGGTGGTTTGATCCTATCAAACATATTACCACTTTCCTTAGAATATATGGCATATAGGCTACCTTTTTTAGATGGTATATTCATCATGCTACCAATCAAGAATTTATTAGAGCCTCTTAGGAGCTTGAAGGCTCACCTTTTAATGTATAATTATAGGCTTGTGTAACTAACTAGAGACACAAACTCTAAGTTGTTAATCTTACAATGCTAGAGGAGCTCAACTATGTGCTAGAATGCATTGTATCAAAGTGGGGGACAAAGTGACCAAGGAATTTTTTGTCCTACTTTGGTTTAGACAAGTGGTTGATAGGATCAAGGCCATTAAAGGTGTAGCTAGGTTACTCACCAAATTACCTAAGGTGGTACAAGAATTTATTTATCATTACCAAGAGGTGTTCACCTCTCAACTAGATACTACTACTAGATAAGATTCTCTTACCCATTGTTTGGTAGTTGTTCCTTGTCAGCTTTCAAAGGCCTAGAGAGTTGCTTGTGATTGAACTCTTAGTCTTAATGATCTTAAGGAAGCTGTTACATAGATGGCCACTGATAAGGCTCCTAGAATTGATGGGTTCCCTTGTGATTTTTACCATTCTTTATGGGACACTGTGGGCCTTGACCTTCATAAGGTTTATCTTGAAGCTTTACATACCAATTCTTTGGGGACTCTCATAAATCAAGGCATAATTAAGTTCATTCCCAAAGTTGGAGACCCATAAGTGTTGACCAATTGGAGGCCTATTAATTTATTGAATGTATCCTATAAGATCATTACCAAAGCTTTGGCCCTTAGGATCAAACATATCCTTCCTATGGTTGTGAGGAGTGAACAGACTAGTTTCATTAGAATCATTATATCTTGGACAATGTGATAGCTATCTAGGAAGGCATGGAATGGGCTAGAACTTCTAATCATAAATCTCTTTTTGTCAAGATTGACTTTGAGAAATCATATGACCGCATAGAATTGTCCTTTATCACAGCCATGTTGCAAGCTCTTGGCTTTGGACCAAAATTTTTGCACACTATTAACATGCTCTTTTAGGATGTTGGATCTTACATCACCATAAATGGTGCCTAGTCTCACATATTTGAGCTACATAGATCGATCAGACAAGGTTTCCCTCTTGCCCTTACCCTTTATGTGCTTGTTTTAGAATTTTTTAATTACCTTTTAGCTAACTATAATTCTAAAGGGATGGTTAAAGGTATATCTCTTCCTACCTCAAATCGTTAGTTGGTTAATGGTCACTTTGTGAATGAGTCATTTCTTACTCTCTAAAAATATGAAGAGTTGGTCAGGAATACCATGCAATGCCTTGATATTTTTTGTTTGGCCTTAGGGCCTTCCATTTAATGGAAAAAGACCCAATGCTATAGACAGTCTTTATCTCCTAAACCCCCTTGGCTTGAGGGTTACCAATGGTAATGGATCCTTTCAGGAATTAAATTTAAATTCCTTAGCATTCTTTTTACCTTTCGAGCTTCCCCTGCTGATCTTTGGTCTTCTGTCATATAAAGGGTTGAAAAAAAAATTGCCTATTGGATTGTTAAGCCTCTTACTTTGGCTGGGAAATTTTAGATCCATTCTAAGGTCTTGGCTGCTACTCATGTTTATTACTCTTCCTATTGGGCCTCTTCTAATGCCTCATATGCCAAGTTGGAAAAGCTTCTTCATGACTTCCTCTAGACCAATTTTGAAGGCCATCAAGGGTTTCATAAAGTGTTTTGGGCCATTTGTTATAGGCCTAAGGAAGTAGGTGGTCTTGGCCTTATTGGCATTAAACTCAGTGCATTTCTATCAGTGTTAAGTGGATTATAAGAGGCTTAGAAGGAGATAAACCCCGAAAGATCCTTATCATAAATTGCATTGCTCAAGGATCTACTCTAGGAAGGAAAGTGTGGTAGGGTATTGACTTGCATACCCTCTTCCTCACTCTTATGCCTATCAAAAACATTGGCTCTTTTGTCATACAAATCATATGGAAGGCCTAGGAGAAGCTTATGTCTCACCTAGTCTAGGTTGGAGATGGATTTAAGAATGGTCTCTCTCTTAATTCTCAATCTCTCTGGTGGTCCCCTATTCTCAATTTCCATAATGTTCCCTTTGTCATCGTTCTTTGGATAAAAATTATTAGGCTTTTTAAAAAGAGTATTAAACACATTAGAGATCTTTTCTGTAAGATATCTCAGGATTGGCTACTTTGGAATATTGTGAAAGATAGGTTTTAACTTAACAAAGAAGATAAAGAATCTATTTTTGAAATTTAGAATGTCATACCTAGTGCATATCTAAACAAAATTAGAGTGTCCTCTCTCACCCCATGTTATAAGGATTGGAATTCGCCTATAGCCACTCCTTTTTTTTGTTATACCCCTAAGTTGGGATATAATCTTCTTGCTTCTCAGCATATAGATACTGAGGTGCTTAATAAATGTTGGGTTATTAACTCTCTTTATTATGTCTGGCTAAGGAGATTTAATAATATATGGTTAGCTCTCTTAAAACCTAAAAAATATCAATTTATCTGGTGTATTATGTATCATGGGCTCCCTATTAGAGATCAGCTCAAGCACATGGGAGTTCCCAATACCACTTGTCATGCTTGTCACTGCCCAAAATCCATTAAGCACCTTTTTTGGTTTTATCCCCATGCACAGTCTACCTAGAGATGGAATCACTCTCTTTTTAAACCCTTTAAACCTAAAATTTTCACCTAGAAATTGGCTCTCTTAGGGGACTCAACCTTGCTTCTTACAAGATACAATATATTTTGGTAGATTTTTTGCACTGATATTTTATTTTAGATCTAGAAGTCTAGAAATAAAGATTGTTTTAATCAAGAAGGTATGGAAATTAGTTTTTCAATTTGTAACAAAATTAATGTGATGTCCATTATTACCCTTTATATCCAAAGATAGAAAGAGAAAGTACAGCTGAAACTTCACCATTTATAGGAGTTACTAGATCACTGGGGTAATGCCCCTTATGCTATCAGTTAAGAACTACTCGAACACACTCCTCCTCAGGGATGTGGTGGTGGAGCTATGTGTTCTCAGTCTTAGATCCATCAGTCTCAGAGTCAGAGGATATTCTCTCCTCCTTCTCTGTAGCCATCTCTTGGGTGTGGGACTACTTATTTTTTGGGTGGATCATCTAGTCATGATAATGATAGTAGAAGAGGTTGGGTGGCTCCCTAGTAGGATAAGTTTATATGCCTGGTGCTTTCCATTTCTCCACCTTGATAGAATTTTGATCATCCACAATAAACTCCTCAAGAGAAACATAATGATGGGTGGGATCCTCTTACCTTGGATGAGGACCCCCTAGCTGATGAGGGGTGGGGATGAAAACCTCAGGACCCTTCACTACCTCCACCACCTGCTACCATATTCACTATTTCTACTTAAGGACTTGTTTGTTTATTTTTGATTTATCCTTTTTTGGTTGTTAGTGCACACATGTTAGACTTTCTGGCTAGTATAGCCTTCTAGTTTCTTTTGTTGCTTTCTCAAGGCTTCTATAGCCTAGTTATTCTTGGGGTGTGACTTTTCCACCCATTTTTTTATATGACTAGTTGTATTTTATTTTGTAAATTTTTTATATAATAAAGTGCACTTTTCATTCAAAAAATAAAAAATCACATTTTATTAATTATAATGACCAATGGAAGGAGATACATAATCCTTAGGGCTAAATACATGGTAATTATCTTATAAGACACATTTAAGAGGGTTATTAGTATTCAATTGGTGATGAACTTAGGAGCTCCAATATTAAGAATGAATTTGATATTTCCTTAATTGATGATCTTATGTAAGATCCATTGGCCATAGCTTCAAGTTAAATTTCATGCAAATAAGGTCATACATAACTCTAGAGGGTTTGGTATAATCTATATGGAAAGCCATAAATTCTTGGAGCTTTATCATGAGCCATGCCAATCACAACATTATGCAAACCATAAACTAAGAAAGGCCTATCAAAATTCATTCGTTGGCGTAGAGTGACCTTGCAAGGCACCACACTAATACACATCCTCATATCAAAATCTCTTTCATCAGTGGGATCTTAATATTGTAAGACCTATTTATTATGTTGCAAAAAGGCTTGGAGAATGTCTAGAAGACTAATGATTTAGTCTCTAGCTTCCTTGATGACCTTAATTTACATAACATAATGTCTATCTCTCAATTTTTTAAAACCATATTTAGAAACCCTATCTCTAATTTTAAGCCAGTGGGTTTTGGCCCAAGTTTGAGCATTATAAACTTTATTAATCTTAGATAGCTTAATTTTATTCTCAACTCAGTGTTTTTTTCCACAATCTCATTTAGAGTTGAAATCTATAGTTATTGACAAACTCTGATAAACTCTCTTATGTAAGTAGAGTTGGAATGTTTCCTAAAAGTGGCTAGATACTTCTAAACACCTTTAAAAAAGTGGTAGTGTGCATAATGGATAATTCTGACAACTCAGTCCAATCATAAGCAAATTTAGGGTGAGGAATAAGGTTCCAAACTCATCTAATATGCATGATATTTTTTTCATGTTGAAATTGAGATAAAACTATTTGGTGAAGGTCCTAGTTAGAGGGGATAGCCATTAAATTCAAATTTTGATGAGATGGTGGCCTAACAAAAGAACATTCATGAGCACACTAATCAACCTATCAAATCACTTTTCATATAAAAATATATACTTATCAAAAAGGAAATTTTTATAAGGTATTTTAATCACTTTAGTTATTCCTTGGCCAAAATTAGACAAAGTGAACTAAGAGGTAGTATGGGAGGATTTATGGTGATGATTAGGATACAAATCCTTATATTATTATGCATAAAAGACCAATCCTCGCACTCTCTATCAAACCATCTCATGGGAAAATCCCCCTCTTTATCTTCTTCAAATTTCACCATGTTAAAATCATAGAAAATTATCAAGTTTAATTTGGGGAGTTTTTTCACTATCTATCCCCAAAGCACCATTATTTCAATTGCATCACTATAGTTGTAGCAATTGACTAAACCAAGGGATTACCTATAAAAATAAAAATGATCCAAAGTTCATGATTAGATGGGTCCACCCCTAATCCATTACAAATGAGGGAAAAAATGATACTATCAAAGTGGTCACATCACCACGTCCCATGTCATGTATGGACATGTGACAAGTAGTGTTAGGACAGATAATTTTTGCTACCATTTATAGGGAAGATATAATAATTTTCACTTCTTATGAATATAGAATATACAGATCTAGAAAGTTTTGACAACTTCCCCAACCATGTGCTTTTGTATTGGATCAATTAAATTATACACATTCCATGAATAAAAATTCATTAAAAACTATCAAATTGCATAGTTTAACAATATTAGCCTTCAAGTGCCACAAAATTTTTGCTCAAAAATGTTTTCTACTAAATTTTGGTTAAAAATTTCAAGGTTTTCACTATTCATTGCTCACTCTACAAAAAATACTTCTCATTTTTGCTAAGGGAAAGGCTCCACAAACTTTGCACAACCTATCAACAAGGAAAAATAGGGGTTTCCCTAAGCCTTGGAGCTAAGATAGGGACCATTGAAGTTAAATACTCTTGTTATTTTAAAAATTAGGAAAATGGGAGCTAAAGACTCCTATGTTTTGAAAATCATATTAATTTTTTTTAGAGTTCTCACCAAAACTGGCCTAAATTGCCAACATTTTAATTTGTATCCTATGCTGAAAGGGACAACATTTGATTAGTGACACATAAACATGAGATAGAGGAGGATAAAAATAATAGTTGCCCACACAAAACATAAGATCACAATGGAAATAATATCTTTAAAAAAATTATCAAATAGTTTTTTTTGGTAAAATAAATCTTCTCCCCATCATGCAGTTTGAAATATTTATTTTGAGGATATGTCAAGGTTTTCAAGCTAAATTTATATTAAAATTTATGTTGTAAGAAATGAGAAACAAATAAATATGAGTGTAATAGAAAAGTGACAAGAAATAAGATTAATAGAGATGGTGTATAAAAAATAAATTTGGTTTATTTAATCTATCAATTAATCATTATTTAAAATTAAAAAAAATATATTTAAAATTTATTTATATTAATGTATTATTATTTAATTTTTTAATATGAAATTATAATTTAAAAACTTGAATTTTAAATGTATCTTTTTAGATTGAAAATAGTAAGTATATGTGTTATAAGTAATTTTGAAGGAAAAACATATAATTTATTATTAGTTTATTTTTTTAGAATTAAAATATATTTATACATTTTATTAAAATTTTGACTAAGTTATTTTTATAATTTATTTTCAAATTAATAAAATTATCAAATATTAGCCATTTAAAAAAATAGAGCCCCTAAAAAACTACTACAACATTATAAGAAGAAGATATTTTATACGTAAAAGTTGATATATGAAACTTGGGTAGAAATTTAAATTCAAATATGAAAATCTGAAATTCTATTTTTTATCACTTAGTTTTGAAATTTCCAAGACTCATAAAGACCTTTGGTATTTGGACAACAAATCATACACACCAATTTTGAAAATAAACCAAATAAATATTTATTGTATTCAATAGCCTTACCATTTGCAGAGGATGAAAAACAAATTTACCGTTTAGGTATGTGTTATGCAAACTAAAGGTCTTTATATAAACATTTAATTAGACATAAAATTATGAAAAATAGTAAATTTAATTTAATTTAATTATTTTTTTAAAATTATAATAGTAATGATCAAAAGAGGGTTTAGAAAATTATTTTCAAAATCAAAATATTTTAAAATAGTCATCGAAGTTTGACATCAAAAATTGTGGATTTATGTTAAGACAACATGAACCCAAAACCTTGTGGTGAATGGAGGACCTTGTCAAAATCATCAAATTCTATTTTTGAGCATCATAATTATACTAAGTAAGGTTTTGGGAAGTGTTAGGTGGGTGTAAAAAAAATTGACATTCATGTTCTTTGAATCAGTTTTATGAAACTTCATGTTGATCATTAGAAAATTGCACTTCTTATCCAAACCCTAATTAGGAAATTAAAACTAAAAAGGGCAAGGAAAAATATGCACTTTTGGGCCCACATTACACAAGGGAAACTTTAAAGTTTCTTGATATATTTCAAGTCCCTCAATTATGTTTAATATTGAAAATAACACACCAATAATTATAATATTTGGCAGTTATGTAAACTAATAAAATATGTCTCGCTAATATGAACTTAAATGTTACAATGAATTATCTCTAAATACTTGCTTGAATTATATAAAATACATGTAAATTTTTAATAGATCATTGTGATAATAAATGTTGGATGTTTTTTTTATGATCTCTAGATGCCTAAATACACTAAGATGCACATGTATTTATATATAACTTGAATTTTTATTAGGACCCTATAACTATGTAAACTATCAATACATGGTCAAAAATAAATAATATAGAACCATAAGACATAGGAGACATTTGAACAAACCTAAACACCCATACCTCCAGAAATGTGCTTAGTCAATTTCTAGGGTGACCAACACAAAAATTGGAACATGAAGAGAGAGAAGGAGGATATGACGACAAATGAAAAAACACACCAATAATTGATAATTATAAATTTAAACAACTATTAAATGTCAATTTCCATAACTAGGTGTATAAAAACACCCCACATTGATCTTTGTGTGCGTGCATACACATCAAAGTAAAGTAGGCATAGTATGGATTAAAAAAATTATGACCCTAAAGCTCATAAAGCATACTCCAAAATATATGTAAATCCTGTATGAACATTTATTATCTTCTACACATGCATGAGAGAGTTTCAATGATAATAATCTATTGAAATATATAAAACTTAAAAATGATATAACCAATTTATTGAAGATGTAAGGATACAAATTTTTAAATCGCAAGCCTCTAAATCTATGCTATTTTTTTCATACATGTCTAATTACAACTTTTAGTGGCCCAAAATCAAGAAAAAATAATATTATAATTACTACACAAAACAAGGTTAAGAAATATCATATATGTGTGTGTGTGTGTGTGTGTGTGTGTGTGTGTGTGTGTGTGTGTGTGTGTGTGTGTGTGTGTGTGTGTGTGTGTGTGTGTGTGTGTGTGTGTGTGTGTGTGTGTGTGTGTGTGTGTGTGTGTGTGTGTGTGTGTGTGTGTGTGTGTGTGTGTGTGTATTATGGTGGAAATAAGTGACATGTCCTGAGTACGTATTAGAGTAAGTGAAATTTTAATGCCCCATTAGATAGGATTAAAAATTTTCTTGAATAGATGGAGTTTAAACTTTAAATATTATGAATAATGTATGCCCTCCTTTTTAGATGTGGGTTGAGCTAGTGAAGAACATATCTCAAAATAAAGAAATTATGCATGAAATGTGTAAGATAAGATCAAAACCAATGATGTTTAACATATAAAGACAACATATTGGAAGCATGTATTCTATAAAGATATTTCCCACATGGACTTGTGATGTAATCAATATAAGCATAGGAGTACTTCACCCTACATAGGTGAAATGTAATCAATATAGCATAAAGGATAGTATCCCCCATATGAATGTAAGCTATAAGATGTATGAGATTATTAATAAATTACCCATGTTTGTATAATATATAATCAATGTAAATCATAAGTATATATTATTGTACCTAATAGATACATGATAGAATCATGGAAACCTAGGTAATAAATAAGAGGGTTTCGCATGATATAGATCATGACACCATAAAACATAGTAAAAACTAAATGAAAAGAAATAGAATTATAACATGTCAAATATGTGACCAGGCATAGAGAAAACACTTTAAATATTGAAAGAACACCAAACACATAAAAAAACACATGTGATAATGAATATACAAGAAGAAAAAATTAAGCATAGGACATATTAAAGACACATTGGGCACTAACAAGCACATCAACACACTAAAGACACATCAAACATGGAAAAAGAAGATAAAATAGTGAAGGTGCATCGAGCACAATGTAAACAAGTCAAATATGTGACCAAACATCATGTTTTTCCTTGGAAGATTCATATTCCTCGATTGTATAATATCAATCATAATAATTTGTTTCAAGGGTAGATGAGGGGTAAAATTTGATGCCAAACCCCTTCTTATGGTGTGATAATGGAAGGTGATCATAAGATCACAAAAATAATAAGATTTCCTCGTCATTTTCTACAAAGTCATAGATGAGAGGATAAACTTCTTCTTTAACATGGGAAAGGGTTTGATTATTTGTAATTTTTTAGACAAGGGGATCAAGTCTTATAGATTATAGTATTGCCTAATGAGGGAAAAAGTGGGAGGAGAAAGTGACCATGGAATTAAAAATTTTATTATACTCTCTAGTAATAGCTTGTATATAAATGAAATCAAATTATTTAGCAACTTCACATATGACATTTTTCTAAAGCTAAATATGTTCAACATTGGTCCAATAAATATCTACAACATGATTATTTACCAATTTTTATTCACCTTGAATTATAAGGTTATAGATACCTAGGATTTTGGTACTAAGTGTTCCTAATAATAAGGCCTCATACTCTACCCCATTATTTATGCATTTGAAATCAAGTTTAAACCTAAAGGTCATGATCCTTATTTTAGGTTAAATAAAGATAACTCCTTCCCCTATGCCTAAAAAACATTTTACCCAATCAAGATGGAGCATCCATTGATATATTATGAGGAATAATCATTATGTTACTCAGGGAATGTCTCTTGATTTCCATAAATCTCAACCGTACAATTTTGAGGTATAGTATATAACCCATCTCACATTTCTAGGCCTTGATATTTGAAAATATTTTAGGTCCCTACTCCTTGTGGGTCAAAAGGGAGTGTAATGGTTTTAGCCTTTTCCAAGATACTAATGATCTCAACCATAGAATTGATTGAGAAAGTTGGTATTATTGAAAGATTTTACTCACACATTTTCCCCATTAATATTACCCCTGTTTCCTCATTTTCTTCAATTAATGAGGCTTTAGGACTCTGAGAGCTTGATTTTAAAATGCATGCCATGGTTATGATGGGATCTTTACCTTTAGTTGGTGGAAAGGGTTTTAATACACTATTACCAGGTAAATGATAGTAAATTTGAATCCCTAATATTTTCTTAAGGTTTAATTGATGAATGTCAAAATAATTTTGATTACCTTGGGAAACAAATACCTTTCCTAAGTTTAAGAATATGATTTATTGAAATAGGGTAGAAGGTATTTCATTTATCCTATGGATCTAAGGCCTTCTTAGGATTATGTTTTATTTGTTTTCTTTGTCCATGACATAGAATTTAGTGAGCATAGTTTTGGGCCCCAAAGTGACAGATAGAACAATGGTCTCAATGGAGTTGGATTTAAGGTTATCATAGCCTCATAAAGTTTTTCTCATCATAAAATAGTTAGTTCCTCCATAGAAAATATTTTGGATAAATCATAAGGGGAATATATTAAAAACATCTTATTAATTTACCATTTCTCTCTTAACATATTTATTATAAATCTAAAACTATAAGTATAAGGTTGGATCTCCTCTCCTAAATATCTAAACATTTTTAAGTAGGAACCTAAAGTCTAATAAGTAGCCATTGTCCCTTGAAACTTACCTGGGTGGATACATGTATAAATATATATGGTTTATATGGGATTGTGAAAGAGGTGTGACACTATTTAAATGCCCCAAACCTATGGTATAAAGTAATGCCATGTGATGGGAATAAGAGTTCTTGAAGAGCTCAATGTTGAGAAATTTTGTCATTGATGTCATTGATGTCAAGGTACATCTGGTGAAGATGTATGGTGAGTGGTATTTCAAATAATTTGAAGGAAACATAATGAATCTTTTTTTATTGATGTTAAGTTTAATGTCATGATCCAGGTCAGCTTGATGATTGTTAGTGTTGTCACAAAGAGTTTTGATGATTAAGTAAGCAGTGAAGCATGGTTATGAGGCTTTAGGTTTGCATGAGGTCATGAGAGCATGTTGAAATAGGTATGAAACCAAGTAAATGGAGATGTTTTTCAATAATTTTAATACATGATCATGTTTGGTAGAATTTTTGGAGGTCATTGGTTATAGTGAAAAATTTGCTCACAAGATGACTTGTCTAGTTCAGTAAGGTCTATGTATAGTGAGGTAATGAGATTGGTTTACAAGACCAATATTATCATTTGACCATATTATATTTCTATCTAATAATGGTATAATTATGTCATAGGATCATTTACATGCATCAAAATTCATTGAATATGTTTACATAGGTGTTGAAGGTCTTAGTCATCTTGATTGTGCTTTGAAGTAAACTGACAGTTCTAGGTAAGCAAATTACAATGATGGGTTTGAGGATCTATACCCTAATTTGAAATATCCAATAAATTTTTTGTTATTTTTTATGAATTTAAATTATTTCTCATGCTTTTTTAAATATTTTAAGTTAGTGAAAGTGGTTGAAATGTTGAAGCCAAAATGGCTTGACTAGTTCTGGTTTGACTATGTGTACTAAAGACAAATGATTAGTCTATAAAACTAATATTAAACATTATACCTTGTGATTATTTTAGTTTAGAGTGGTATATATATATATATATATATATATATATATATATATATATATATATATATATATATATATATATATATATATATATATATATATATATATATATATATATATCATTGTTCATGGGAAGTGTTCTTTCGGGTGTTGACTATCAAGTTGTTCTTGACTAGGTTTTGAAGTGTTTTGATAGTTCTAAGTGGGCTATTTGCAGAGATGAGCTCACGACCTTTTACCTTAAGTTATAAAGTATAAATCACATTTTTATGTTTTTAAGGTCATGTATATTATATATATATTATTTATTTCCATTATTGTTTAGTGAATTTATGTTTAATCTCTTGTAGTTCAAGACATACTTTTTATAGGTTCACAGACCTAATTGTGAATAGTACTAATGACATGTTTCAAGTGGTGATTGGAGCTAAAAGTATCATGAACATAAGATTATATTATTAAGGGTTTATTTTAGTGTCATATGAAGTTTTATTTCCATGTTTGGATTATTATGAAAATCATAAGGTAACATGTGCTAAATGAAGGCCTAATTGAATTAGGTCTCCTTAAGGCCTAAAAGAGGTTTTTGTCTTCCAAGTTATGGATGAACTATTAAAATTATTTATTTATGTATGAAATTTATTATAATACCTATTTAAAATTTAATCCAATTATTCAATTATGTAATGAAAACCAAGAATAATATGAGCAAGAGACTTGTATAAATACAAGGTAGATTTAGGCCTATTTGTATGAAAAAAGAGAAAGTGAATAAAAAAGTGTGTATTGGTAAGTATATTGAGGTATTATATACCATATTAAGAGACTATATAAACTATGATTAATATTTTATATAGGTTATGCATATGAATATCAAGGTCATATGACCTAATTAGTCTTAAAGAGACCTAATTAAGCTAAGAGACCTAGAAGACAATCTGTGAGAGATAAGTGTGTAAAGAGCTAAAGAAGTGGTCATGATCAGTTGGTTAAGAAAAAATGTGTTATCAAGGTGATAAAATAAATTACATTTCTAATTTGGTGCTAAGTCATATATAGGGTTGGTGCCTCCTTCTAAGTGGGTGCTTGTTAAAGCCTAGCTAGGATGGTGCTTAGTTAGTTGGGGTTGGTGCTCCATGTGAAGTTGGTGATTCACTAAGACTTTATACTTTTTATTATAGGAATATATTAAATTTTAAAGGATAAATGGGTTATATTCCATTTGAGGGTTTCCAACATATATTATGTGTTATCTTGTGTTAATCTTATTTCATGCTTGTACAAGTGATTACTTATGCATTGTTTGATCTATATGTTGATATGATGGTTCATGTATGCTAAGGAGGAATTGAAACAAAGTTTTTAAAGATTGATTCACCCTCCCCCCACTTTTATTCATTTTTCTTCCAACATTTGGTATCATATTAGGTCCTTTTAAGTAGGCCTAATAGACTAAAGGATATCCTAGAAGTGAGGATGGTTAGTCAACAAGCTCAAGGTGGTTTCTCTACTAGTAACACTTCATTATTTAATGGAACTAATTATTCCTTTTGGAGAATTAGAATGAGGACCTATCTAATGTCAATTGGCCATGACATATGGTAATCAATTATGGATGGATACACTCCACCTCCTACACTACCAATTGATGTAGCAGGCAATAAGGAAAGTGAAAGCAATTCCAAAGAAATGAATGTCATTCTATGTGGCATATAAAAGGTAGAGTTTGTGAAGGTGATGCACTATGATTTAACCAAGGTGATATGGGACAAATTAAATACCATCTATGAAGGAAACACCAAGCTGATGATGGCCAAGTTATAGACCCACAAGAGATAGTTTGAAATTCTAAAGATGAATGAAGATGAAACCATTTCATCCTATGTGTTGAATAGTGATGAAGTGAAAGAGTCTATAGTTGTTCAAAATGTATTGAGATAACTAACTCCTAAGTTTGATTCTAAGGTGTCTACATTAGAAGAGATGTAATAATTAGACAAATTAGAAATGTATGGGCTTTATGGCATCTTGACTACCTATGAGATGAGAATAAATTAAGGTCGGCCTCCCAAGAAGGAAGCAACATTCAATGATAAGAAGAAGTAAAAATCAAATAAGGTTAGGGATGAGGAATGTTTAGATTTTGATGATGATCAACTAATAGACATGTTTGAAATTAAATTGAGATTTGGCTCTAGTAAGTACAAAGGTAAATTGCCTTTCAAATGTGTCAATTATGGTAATATTGGTCACTTTTCATCTAAGTGTTTTAATAAGGATAAGGCTAAGCATGATTAACATCATGGAGATGATAAGAAGGTATATAAGCATGATAAGAAAAATAAATATTTTAGGAAATATAAAGGTAGGAAAGGTTCTTTCAACAACAAGAGAATTTTATACACCAAATAAGATAATAACTCATCAGATTTAAGTGACACAAGTACATTTGATAGTGATGATGGTAGTAATAAACCTAAACATGACAATAATGAAACCTTATTCCTAGCCATAGAAATAGATAACGAGGGTTGCTCAAATGGGAAAGGCCTTATGAATTATAAAGAATCAGATGAATAAGAGTCTTAAGTAAACATTGAGATAGGATTGGTGAGTTCTCTAGAGGAATTTACGTTTCAAAGATGGAAGAATCACAAGCTAAGATCATTAGCTAAGGACTACAAAGAGAAAATAGGTATATTTGAAGAGACACTGAGTAACACATCCAAGGAGTATGATGAGATCATCAATCAGATTCAAGTATAGATGGAGATAATCACTACAATCCTAAAAGCTAAAGAGGAAGAATTCACTAGGTATGGAACTAAAATATAATACTTCAAAACTAAGTTGGAATAAGCATCTATCAATTTGAACATGTTTGTGAAGTTTAAAAAGAGTATTGATGATCTAGATAACATTTTGAGTAGTCAGAAGTTTGAAAATGATAAAATAGGTCTTGGTTTCATAAAAGACCAAAATGAGGTATCTCAAGTCAAGGAGAAGGATAATGAAGACAAGAAGGTCAACATGAAAATACCAACTAGATAAGTTTACGCTATGAGGTATGACAATTTATTCAATGGTTATTGTTATGCATGCAATTAGTTTGGTAATAGAGAAAGAGGGTGTAGAAGACCCTCTAAGAATGAATATGCATGGGATTATGAAAGGAATCATCAATCAAAAGGTATTTATAAGATTATTTGATATAAATATCATGATTTGGGACACATTGCAATATTTTTTCCTAATAGAGGTACAAGGCCATCAAGTCAAAACAAGAGGTTTGAATCCCCTAAAGTGAAAAAGAGAAGGCAATTGAATGTATGGAAACTAAAGATAGAAAATATGAGTCATGATCAGTATACAAGATCAAATGGACTATTTACCATGGTAGAACATACTTTGGATTTGAAATCAAGATAGGAATGCTCATTATCAGCTTAGAGTGTTGACCACACAGATGACAAAGAGGTCAAGCCATAGAAACTAATCAAGCCTAACATGATACTAAAAGATATTCAATCCTATGAGAGCATGGATATCTAGTAATATCCTAAATTTATGTTCTTTTATATCCCTGTGAAAAGAGTGACTCCATTAGGATTCATGGATACATTATTTTATTAGTAGAAACATGGTGGGTGCTTGAATTAAGGAGTTATTCAGGTTGTTCATAAGCTCCAAGTGTAGTTGATGAAATGAATATGTTGGCCTAGTGTGTGATAAAACATTTGTGTTCATGTAAATAATGTCAAGGATAAGGTGAGTGGTCTCAAAATCTAAGTGCATTTGAAGGTGGTATGCATGAAGGGGGAGCATGGTCCAATAATGTTTCATATTCTATGTGTTGAGCTTCTATTACAAGAAGGTGTGATTATAAATGGTAGTTTGTATAATATCCTTTTTCATTCATGTAAAATGGGGAGAAAGTTCAAAAATGGAGATTAACCAGGTTGGGAGAGATTTGAAGAAATTTTTTCCATCAATGACAAAGGGGGAGTTTGTTGAGAAATTTTGTCATTGATGTCAAAGTGCATCTGGTGAAGATATAAGGTGAGTATTTTTTGAGGGAATTTGAATAAAACCTGATGTTTCTCTATTTAGAGATAATTTTAAGGCAACCTAATTATTCTTTTGTTAGTTGATGTCAAGTTTAATATCATGATTCAGGTCAGCTTGATGATTGTCAATGTTGTCACAAAGAGGTTTGATGATCAAGTAAGTAGTGAAGCATGGTTATGAGGGTATAATTTTGATTGAGGTCATGATATCATGTTTATTAGAAATATATTGTGGTAATGGTGTGATAATGTTGTCTAGTGAGTACAAGTTAAGCATGTTTGAGTGCTAATCCTTGAGTACAAGGTGTCTTGATAAGCCTAGTAATAACAAACATAGTTATATCATGAGCATATGCATGGTGAGAATGAAGAGGTATGTGTAGAGGTATTACATAATTTAATTATAATTTATTTCATGTGAGAAAGGTGTAGAATCATCAAGGAGTTTTTCAAGTTTAGTTGTCAAGTTTCAAATGTTTGAAAATCCTAGTTATGGCATGTAAAGTCCTAGTGGGAAGGTTTAAGCATGGTGGCTTGGTGAGATGGATACACGGAGTCAAAAGAGGTTGTATGAGGTTGATTTAACATGTATGTGAGGCATTGTATCACTAATGAGATTCTTAGGGTGAGCCTACATGGGTAGGACCTTCAGACCTAGTTTGCACCTAGACCACTTCTAGACCCTGCCTGACCTAATGAGGCATCATGAGTTGTTATCAAGACATATGAAGGATGTTGGCTATGTTTAATAATTAGAGATTTTATGTCATGGTATTGATGTTTTTATCATGAAATTTAGGTGTTGATATCATGAAATAAGGCATGAAGGTCAGTTTAAGGCCTAGTAAGGTATCAAGACTATGGTGTAGAGAAAGAATATAAGCCTAATGGGGTATGAGATTATATTTCCAAAGAAATTATGGATAGGTGAGTGTTTTAAGAGGTATTATATGTTTTATAAATAATTTTCACAAATATTGAGGTCATATTTTGTAATAAAAAGAATGAAAAGTGGTTTTGAGGTTTCTCGAGTACACAAAATGAAGGCATTAAAACCTGAAAAGGACTTTCAGGTGTTTGTTAGCACATGTATCCTCTACATGGAAACTTTAGATGTTAAGGAGAGATTTGTAAGGTTAATAGTTAATATCTCTATGAATTATTTTTAAAAATGAGGGGCAATCCTTTATGAACAATCGTTAACACCATAAATAATGTTATCCGTCTCTAAAACCCTAATAATGACCTGATGTGAAATATATTATTTAAAATAGCCCATAATGGTATAAAATTAATATAAAAACTATTTTATCATGTATTAAACTCTCCCAATAAATTGTAAGTGTGATTAAGTGGTCAAGTGTGTGAGTAAACCCTATAAGAAAGTGCTAGTTTCTTAGAGATTTTATGTATTAATTAGAGTTGACCAAGTCAAAATATGAAAATAACTAGATGGATAAGGTTGATAATTTTATTTTATGTCCATGTTATATTTTTATATGTTATATCCTTCAAGAGTGCTAAACTGGTCATCCAAGTTGCCCAGTCGCTAATAGGCTTAATGGTGGAAATAGTGAGAAACCTAGGCAGTAATGAGAAGATGGTTAGGGATGTGTTATCATGAATTAGGGATGAAACCAAGTGCATGGATATGTTTTTTGTGAATTTTAATAAATTATCATTTTTTTTATAAGTTTTTTATTTTAGTGCTTATAGTGAAAAGTTGCTCACAAAATGACTTATCTGGCTGAGTAAGGTCCATATATAGTGAGGTTATGAGATTGGTCTGTAAGACCAATATTTCCATTTGAAAATATTATATTTATATATAATAATTGTATAATTATATCATAGGATATTTTAAATGAATTTTAAGTCATTTAATATGTTAAATAGGTGTTAATTGTTTCAGTCATCTTGATTGTGCTTTGAAGTAAACTAGCAGTTCTGGGTAAGCAAATTATAGTGATGGGTTTGAGGATCTATACCCTAAGTTGAAAAATTTAATGAAAATGGTGTTTTTTTTAACTTTAAATTAGTTATCATTATTTTGTAAATATTTTAAGTCACTTAAATTAGTTGAAATTTTGAAGCCAAAATGGCTTGACTGGTTTTGGTTTGATTGTGTACTAAAAATAAAAGATTGGTCTACAAAACCAATATTTGGAATTATACCTTATGATTATTGTAGTTGAGATTGGTATATGGATTTAAAATGATATTTTTAATTTATCAGTGGTCATGGGAAGTTTTCTAGTATATGTTTAAGATCAAGTTGTTCATGACTACGTTTTGGAATGTTTTTACAGTTCTTAGTGGGCTATTTGCAGAGATGAGTTCAATCCCTTTTGCCTTAAGTTGTGAAGTCTAAATCACATGGTGATGTTTATAAGGTCATGTATCTTATTTATATATTATTTATTTTCATTTTTTAAAATATAATTTATGTTTAATCTCATATAGTTCAAGATAGACTTTCTGTAGGATCACATACCTAATTGTGAAAAGTACAATGACATGTTTCAAGTGGTGATTGGATCTAAAAATTATCATGAACCTAATATGAGATTCTTGTGAGTTTATTTGAGTGTAATATTATTTTTTCCTTCAATGTGTTTAGTATGAAAGTGTTCCAAGTAAATCATAGGGTAACATGTGCTAAATGAAGGCCTAATTGAATTAGGTCTCCTTAAGGCCTAAAAGAGGTTTTTGTCTTTTAAGTTGTGGATGACCTATTACAATGATACATTTTTTTATGAAATGTTTTATAATACCTATTGAAAATTTAATCCAAGTTTGCAAGTATGTATGTCTATCCAAGAAGGATATGAGCAAGAGACTTATATAAATACAAGGTAGTTTTAGGCCTATTTATGTGAAAAAATAGCAAGTGAATAAAAAAGTGTGTATTGGTAAAAAAAATGAGGTCTTGTAGACCATATTAAGATAATATATAAATTGTGATGAATATTTTACATAGGTTCTACATATGAATATCATGTTCATATGACCTAATCAGTCTTGAAGAGACCTAATTGAGTGAAGAGGCTTAGAAGGTAGTTTGAGAGAGATAAGTATATGAAGATATGAAGAAGTGGTCATCATCAATTGGTTGAGAAATAAGGTGTTCTAAAGGAAATAATATCAATCAAGTGGTTGATTTGGTGCTAAGTCATCTAGGGGGTTGGTTCCTCCTTGCAAGTGGGTGCTTGTTAAAGCCTAGCTAGGTTGGTGCTTAACTAGTTAGGTTTGGTGCTCCATGTGAAGTTAATGCTTCACTAAACTTGATATTTTGTATTATAGGACTATATTACATTTTCATGAATTATTGGGTTTTCTTCCCCTTGAGGTTTTCCCACATATATGATGTGTTGTCTTGTGTAAATCTTATTTCATGCTTGTATGGGTGATTGCTTATGCATTGTTTCATCTATATGTTGATATGATGGTTCATGTATGATAAGGAGGTATTGAAATAATGTTTTTAAATACTGATTAATCCCCCCCTCATTAATTTTACTTCCAATAGTCAATGAAATTAATTTGGGAAGAAAAAAATTAAGGTCAGCAATAAGGTCATAATTCCCTATGGGTTTAGGGTTGCTTTAAATGTTGACCTCAAATACATTTTTAGGACGGTGAGCTTTAGGATGGTACTCCCTTTTATGACTGATGATGTTTGTATCATTTTTTGTCTATAAACCAATGACACCTATCATCCTAGTCTTTACTAGGGTCTTAGTTGAGGGGCCACATCAAGATTATTTGATGTAGAGGTTGAGGCTTTGGCATAATGAATTCCAACCAAAAAAGGTTAGTTAAAAGGGTTGTATTCAAGTTTATTTTGAATATTACATTATTCATGATTGGGAAAAATGTTTTGATAAAATGTACAATATTTCATTATGAGGCAACATGGGACCTATTAGAGATGATTGGTGATTTGCATTTGTATTTTCTAAGAACATGTCCACAAATATTTTTCATTATTCTTTAGGGATTTATTGAATAAAATTATTTTACTCCCTATGTGCTCAAGTATCAATAATAACGATCTTATTTAAAATAAAATACACATTGGTATCATAATCCCTTGGCCTTTACTTCTAATTTTGTTGACCAAACCTCTATTGATTATTGTTTTGATAGGAAAATTGGTTTTAAAATTGAGGGTTTTTATTTTATTCAACATTTTGGTATTATTTTTTAAATTGATTGTGATATTGATTATCATGAGGTGGTGGATGACCATATAGGTCAAGGATTTTGGTTTATTACACATCCATTTTTATTTTTGTTGTCATTTTTCATGTCTTGGTTCTTCTTGTTGTTTACAACATTTGTATTTTTGGTTTGGTATATCACACCCTTTATGGTAGCATTTCAATTTTAGTTCATAATATTATGACCTTGATTATTTTCATTATTTTGATTAGTTTTTTGGTTACCAAAATATCTTTGGCTAAGGGTGAAAATTCACCCATTATATCCATAGGTCTTACGACCACTATCTATGGTTATTTTATCTATCCTCAATGTGATTTGAAGTGCTTTTTCAAAAGAACTATAAGAAAACTTCTTGACATCTTCCCTTATTTATCTATTCAGAGAGTGTAATAATACATTATATAACTCTAATTTATCCATTTGAGTAGCACTGGTGGATAAATAGAGTACTTACCACCACCTTACAATAAATTAGGCATCATAATCATTATGTTATTATTTGATGTGTAATAACTCATATATCTTGGTTCAAATCAATTTGTTCATGTCAAATGCTTTAACAAATTCAACAATGAGTTGGCAGAATTAATTTATGAAAGCCTTAAAGAGGATTTAATACCATTTTAAATAAATTCATTTAAAATTATTTTTAAATATCATATCCACTACCCCATCCCAAATTAGAATCTCTCTGATGGCTATGGCTGGCATGAGCTTTAACATGTGCATTTGGATCTCCCTCTCCTTCGTATTTGAGAAGTTTAAGGAAGGGACGTGGTAGGATAACCCTTCATATGTTTTGATCCATATATTCCTTTAAGTATTCAATATAACTCCCCATAGTTACTAAATCCACCAAAGATGTGTTAGGATAAGCTTGGGGGAGAGGAGTTGGTTAAGAAGCAAGTACAAAACTTCAAGGGGGAAAGGTGTCAGTTAAGAAGGTGAAAAATAATGTCATAAAATAGTTATTTGGATAAGTGACTTACATAACATGTGATATTAATGTGGTATAGAAATGGAAGGATGGGCCTCAATAAGTGCTTTCAAGGGTTGAGCATACATGGTTCGCATTTTATCTAGAATTTATTTAGGAGGAGAAGTGGGTGATAGTGTGTTGGTTGCCACATTGTTTGGGGGAGGATAAGAGAAAAAAACTCTAATGGGCAATCGGGTATGAGGTTCATAATATTGGGGTATGCTTGATGTAGCATGATTATGTACTCTAAAAGTAAGGATATCCCTAGGGTTTTGGCTTGGTGCCTCACTGGTTAGAGTTACAATGGGTTGATATTACACTAGTTGATAAGTTTCCATAGGAATAAGAATAGAAGAGGGGTGACCTTGATTGTTGAGAATTTATATCACCCCTAATTGAAAGGAATAGATTTGAGAGGCTTGTTTTCTTATCCAAATATTAAATGTGACCCACCAAGGTGGAGATAAGTTCATTCGGTGTAAGATTGATGGTAGATTTAGGAGTCTCTCTTGTGTGAGGCTTCTAAGGAAAATATTAGTAGCTCATGATAAAATTGTTCATGTTGGATGGTTTTGGAGGATTAATCATCGACTACTTAAGTTATTTAAAATTGTTTTGATTATTATTTGAAGGAGGTGGATATAGTTGAAAACTTATTAGCCCATCTTCTAAAATATGAATCCTTTCAATATAATAATTGAATAATGTCATGCTTTCAGTTTCATGGTTTTGTAGATGGATGTAAGGTTTAATCATAAATTGAGGGTAAATACCATCTTTAGCAGTAAGATATATGTTGTTAGAGTCACAATAATTGCTAACATATTCTAAAGGATACCATAACTCCTAACTCATGTTGTTGGAGTTGAGGAGGACAAGGTAATTGTAGATGGTATTTTGTGATTATGTAGCACCTTATTCTTGTACACTTGGAAAACTTAAACCTTGGTTATTACTCTTAGTTATACACTCCCCTTGCTTCCTCAAGCCTCACATCTTCTCTATCTTGTGCCCATTAGACTATCTCTTAGTCTAACCAATATTTTATTGATGGCATAGACATTATACCTTGCAAAGAAAGTTTAAAATCTACTTATATTACACCTCTACAAGTTTTGAGCCTGTACCTATTTTACTACTCCCTGGGCACTAACATCTAGGATAGATAGGAATGTCAACATTACTATCCTACCTTGATGCAATTGTCTAGTACCCTAAATTAATCCAATTTTTAAATAAAATGTATTCTAATGGTTAGCTTAAGTGATTTAATTCAAGTTATTATTCCAAAGGATTGATATAAATACAAAATCAACCCTCATTCATTCCTGCCTAAAAAATACCAAAGAGACCAAGGCACTTATCGAAAATCACTCTATAAAACATTAAATTGATCAAAGCTTCCCTATTTCCATATTAGTCATAGGTACAACACATATATAGATATAAAGTACTAAAAGAGCATCCTAAGAGATCAATTTTCCAAGTTACAAGTTAGGTCATTATTGTACTTACTTTATACAAATTAGATGATTCACACACAAGACAATATGTGGGGGATAAATACATGACTATGATGCCCTCTTCTAAATTATTGGATATGTAGGTAACACACTTTGATAGTGGGGTTATTGGGATCAACTCGACACCGTGTACCGACTAACCTATTTTTTCCAAGGTCACATTAAATATGAAAATCTAGAGTTTTACCATTTCACAAGGAATGACTATCCATGACCTAGATATGAATGTACAAAATTAAAGTAAATCTAAACCTAAAAGCATCCAGGTGATAACATCCTATTTCACTAGATATTCCATACAAAACACTATCATTGGACTCAGGTAGTAGCATGAATGTAACCATCCAAGGTTGGCATAATTGTCCAAATAACTAGAGGTAATAGATCTAGAATTTGAAAATCATTTTAGAATTTTATTCACACTTTATTTCATATTGTTCTATATATAAAACTACATTAGCATCATAACAAGTTAAGTACTTGTCTTCCTTATCATTTCTATATCTAGACTAGTTATACTTTCCATATTTAGACTATCTCAGCATGATAAATTTAGTATATGATTATACCTAAGTTTAGAATTTAATTAGCTAATTATAGATCTAATTATCACCCTTGTTCCATTTATTTTATATATTCTTAACCATAATATAAATTTAAAATAACACATATTTCATTTTAGGTTTAAAAATTTGGTGAACTCGATCTTTGAACATCAAACCCTTGATCACCTAGGGTTTTTTGATTTTTTTGCTTATAATTTCTAAGTACTATACTTTGTTGTAATTTTTGTTTCATTTGTTAAGTAATGGAAAATGTTAGTGCAAAAACCTGATTCCAAATAGAAGATCAAGAAGCATTAGTTGCTCATCTCAATAATAACAAGGGATTAATAAATGCATTTTCATATATTATAAGAGATGAAATACATAAACAAGATAAAGCCAAGGATGCCTCACCTAGTAATGGTGAATCCTTAGAAAGTACTATAACTCAACTCACACTTATCAACCCACATACATCTAATGGGGGTACAGATAATGTGTTTAAACTTTTTTTCCCTAAAATTACTATTGATAAATATTTATATAATTACCCATTATTTTAACATAAATACCAGTTTCAATGGCTATTACTACTCAAAACATGTTTTCATCCCATTTAATGACTAATTAACTAACTAATCTAACTCCCATTGGGCCTAAGGTTTAATCATTCATTCAAGTTATAAAAACCTTGGATGACAAGATTACAAACATTGAACAAAAAGCTTTAAAATCACCCCATGTTATAGATTTGAAAGATGTATTTCATAACTCTCTTATTCTTGAAATTTCTTTACATCCTTTGCCAACTAGATTTATTGTACCTAAGTTCACATTTTATGATGGCAAGGGTGATCCTGAACAACATGTTTAACCCTTTTATGTGGCATGCCTTGACTATGTCTCCAATGATAAAATTACGACCAAATTATTCCCAAGAAGTCTCAAGGACTATGCTTTAAGGTGGTTTTATAATCTACCTCACCAATATATAAAAGCATTCAAACCTCTTGTAAGCCATTTTTTAGCACACTTTTCCATTAACATTTTCGAAAAGGTTTACTATACCCAAATTGACAAAATCAAATAAGGAACTAATGAACCTATCAATGAATATGTCTTGAGATATAAGACAATGATAGCCAAAATGACCAATCCTATGGTAGACAAAGAGTTACAAGTTATATTCAAGAAAAGTTTGTTTTCTCCTTTACATGATTCCATTGTCTTTAATAATTTTCAATCTTTTGAGGACTTATGCCATGTTGTATGGAATAATGAAATGAAGCTTATATCATTGAATAAACTCAAGTATGTAGCAAACACACCAACTGCATATACATCTAATACCAAGTTTTCAATTAAACCAAGTTACAAGGTAAAACCTCCTAAGCCTAAAAAATAAAAAACCACCATGGTTAACATAGTTTCACAACAACCTAATCAACTTGTCTTATCTAATGCACCAAAGAGATAATTTACATGTTTAATTGAGTCCTTAGCTTCATTACTCCCATAGTTACTAGAGTTTTAAATTATATATCTTTCTCATCCTATTGAGGTTGATATGAGTTAACCTCTATGTTGTACCCAACATCCCCCTTCTTTCCATAGGAAATGGGGACCCACCTTTTTTCATATTATTGTCTTGACTTTGAGCCCCTCTTTTATGTGTTTTTTAAAAAAATTTAGGAAGAGAATGAATATTGGCCTTTCATACTTTGGAAATATTGCATTGGTGTTGTGTTTTTATAGACTGTATTTGTAAATTATTTCGGGCTTACTCTATTGGGCTTATGTTTTTGGACTTATTGTCTTAGACTTATTGTTGCAGGATTTTTTCCATGGACTTATTTTTTATAATATTTGTTTTGGACACTTTGTCTAATGGAATTTAGTCTTCAAATAATTTTCTTGATACATTTTCCCCACAACAATCTTGTTGATAAATTTTTTCCCTATCAAGTAGACCCTTCAGGCATTTTTGCCATGAAGTTGATCCTTCAAACTTTTTACAGCTTCCCTTTAGCCTTTTTACCATGGGCATTTTGCCTAAAAAAATTTAACCTACCCTTTGGGCTTTGTGTGACCTACCCTTGAGAATTTCTATCCCAGATATTTACCCCATGAAGTAGACCCTTTGAAATTTTTGTCACGGGCACTTTACCCTACGAAGTAGAACCTTCATATTTTTTTTGTAATTTCCCTTTGGACATTTTATCCAAGACATTTTTCCCTTCAAACATTCCTTTAGACTTTTTGTCATGGGCACTTTACCCTATGAAGTAGATCCTTTAGGATTTTTTTGTAGTTTCCCTTCGAACATTTTTTTTGAGACATTTTGCCCTTCAAACATTCTTTTGGACATTTTGTTTGAGACATTTTACCCTTTGAACATTCCTTTGGACATTTTTTTTGAGACATTTTACCCTTTAAGCATTCCTTCAAACATTTTGTCTGAGACCTTTTGAACTTTGCATCTACCCTTTAGGACTTTTGTCATGGGCACTTTGCCCTCCAAATGACCCTTCAAGATAATTGCCTCAAACATTTTATCCAATGGAATTAGGTCTTCAGGAGAATTATGGTGGACATTTTATTCAAAATAATTCCCTAGATAGAATTAATCTATGCACAAAATTCCCATAACAATTTACCCACACAAAAATCCCATAACATTTCCCGCATAACAATTGCCTCAAAAATAATACTTTACCACCAAGATGCACCCTTGTTTAGAGATCATTTTTTGATCTTAATTTAATATTTTAGCCTAGGTCCCAATCACATTTTATTCATACAATGAAGACCTTGGGATAAAATATTCATGTAGGGTCCTTTATATATATATATATATATATATATATATATATATATATATATATATATATATATATATATATCTCAAAAGTATTATGATAAGTCCTCTTTTTATTTATGATTATAGATCAGAGTGAACCAAAAAATGATAGGAATGCATGTCCTAAAGGAAATAGTCATTTTGAAAGATAGCAAACAAGATGATATGAACATAGTATGTAGAATATTTTTGACACTTGAGCTATATTTATCGATGTCCATTGGGTCTCATAATTAAGCCAGATCAGGAATATGAAAATAAATAAGAATATGAAATTGAAGATCAAGTAATAGAATAAAAAAGTCTATAGTTACAAAACACAAACATGCAATACATATATTTTTTTGATTAGTCACAATTTCACTATTTCTAAAGCATTCAAAAAGTGATACTTGTCTCTGATGCATGTTTGAGTTCTATTTGAAGGTGGCTAATATGAAAGATCAACAAGTTATTCCCACAACCTATAAAAGGAGGTATTGTCATGAATTTTGAGCTATAATTTTTAAAAGTGCTTTTATACACATGCACATGTTGTATATCTTTTGTGAAGGCTATTTTAAAATGATAACTGCAATTGGACTTCATACAGTTTTTAACCACAGTTAGAAGTCAAGTTCTGACTATCACATGTAATGACATTACATGAACTTGGAGGATGAGGTGACCCCTTCCCCAAGTCTATATAATTTTTTTTAATCCAACTTGGATTTTTGTTATAGAATTTTTAATACAAGAGCAACATCAATTTTTTTGATCATCATCAAAATTGTTTGTGTATTTTCTTACCAATTTCTATGTAATTAGATGTTACTTCTTGGTTGTATGTTTCAATAATATTTAGTGTGCAATAGTTGTAAATGTATTCTTGAGTGTTTTGATTGATATATTGATCTATAGATGTGTAATAATTATTGAATGAATGGTAAATATATTTATTAGGATAATTAAGTTTAAATTGATTCATAATTTTGAATGTGCATGATTGTTTTCTTAGATGTAGTTTTTTGTGTGTGTATAATAGCTACCTCAGATACTTCAGTGGCTCAAGCCATAATATCTTTAGTAAGAGTGTGCAATAGCTAATCTTAAAGTAGAAACCTTTTTCTGAGGATTGTGAATTTTTTGCATCATTATTTCCTTAGACTTCTTAATTGTATCTGATTGTATGCATGCAATTACTGCTAGCAATATACATAGGTTATGAGAGCAAATGTCCTTTTAGAAACCATCCAAGGAAGTAGTTCTTGAAAATCATAGAGCCTTATTTTTTACCTTACCCTTCCCTCCTTTCTTAGTTTATTTTCAGATCTACCCATTTTAGATTAATAATTAACCATCCATCCAACTCATGTAGAGATTCACTACCTTTTAAAAACTATACCTCTATCTAAAAACCTTGTCAACAACTTGCATTCTCTACCACTATTCCATTAATAGGTTTTCAAATATCGCATACCTATAACTCATGCCCTAGATTGTATTTTTACCTCCATTGATATCTTAAAATGTTATAGGCTACCTTGTTACGTTGTGGTATGCATAAAACCTACATCAATAATGGAATTAGTGATAGAAAGAGGGTATCACCCCTAATAATAGTAGTTATCCTTTAAATATAGTTACACTGAAGTCACCTAGGAGAGTGACTAGATATAATTCCTAAGTTGGTTTTCTAGTCTCACCCTTAACTATTGTAGAAAAGTTTAACTTGCTAGTTCTACACTTGGTCATGCACTTAGCTATCAAGCCAGTCAGGTTCTAAACTTGGGGAAACTAGGTGTGAGAGTAGAAAGGTCTAGTGCACAACATTTATTCTTGTTATATTACTATCATTAGTTTCACATAAGGCACGAGCCTTGTGTACTCACCTAAAGTACAATAGTGAAAAGACCAAGCCCATGTTGGGTTAGTTGCATCATGGCATAACTTGGGTTACTAGGGGAGTTAATCCATTGCTAAAGGGGTTAGTTATCCTTTTAGTGCTAAGTCTTAGGGTGCAAGTGGTTCATCCTCAGGTGACACTCTAGGTGCATGTCTCTGAACTTTGGGGTATTCTAGCTCACACCTGGGGTAATCATAGGTTATTCAAGGTCACTAATGGTGTAAGGATACCATTATCAGCCAAGTTGAGCCTCCATTTCAATATCATACATTAATACTCAAACAAAACTTGAATAAAATTAACTCATCAATAACACACCATACAAACCATAAACACACATCAATACTTCATCTAGTCAAGGCTCTTCTTCATTAACTTAATCATAGAGTTAATTACAAATGACAATATAGGTGCATATCCTAACTCTACTCACACCTTGTGGCTCATATGCATGCTCAGGATATATAGTTAAACTCTAAGAGATAAATGCAGAAGTAAATTACTATAGTTGGTTGTTTATTTCACTAGAGCTTTGTTATTGTTCTCTTTGTCCTCCCTTTCCTATAAAGGCTAGCTTCCCTTTATAGGTGAGGGTCATCTTCCACTAGATCAGAGGGGCTCATACTGAATGATGAGCTATCTTTTGTTTGCTAGCTCAACTCTCCCAACATTTATTTGCCTTGAGCCACCTCGTATAAGTCCTGATAGGGACATCCTTTAATAGGTTAGGCACTTCTCAACTACCCTCCAACTGGCATAGATTCCATGGGGACTCTTCCAATTAGTTCTAAAATACTCAAAAATGTGACTATCCCAAAGGTTGCTTCACATCAAGGTTTGATAGGTTGGCATGGTCCATATATTAGCACAAAAGGGGCCCACCATTACCTGATACAAAATTGCTAGTCCACTCTGAACTAGTCTTTAAGCACCTTAGGTGCATAGAACTCAAGTGCACTCTACCTAAAATCTTCCTTGAAGTCCTCAAAGCCTTGGATGACACCCTAATTTCATCAATGGCTTCATCTAATTTAGTGGACATTGCTTCTAGAGAAAGCATGTTTGTGTTCTCTAATTCCTTCTAAAAGCTTCTAACCTTTCATTGCCTTCTTGACCCCTCCATCTAAAAGTTCACCCTCCTCACTAGGTTTTGTTTGGAAGGCATGTAAGACTACCTCCAAATCCTATTCTTGAGTCTTCAATTGAGTGCTAACAGAGTTAACCTTTGCCATCCTTGCACATGATCAAACCTAGACACTATGAAAGAGTGTTGGAGCAAAGTGTCCTCTTTATTTATCCCTTTTAGGCATGTGTTAATGATTTTTGCTTGTTTAGCAAAATTACAAAATATGTTATCTGCTTCCTTAGTGCCCTCTTCAAGCGTGGTGAAGAGATATTAGATAACTTCCATCTTCTTAGTTAACTCCTCTCACATGGCCTCCCAGGGGTCTAGTTTTTCTTTTAACACTTACCTCATCCATGATATTATTTACTCAATGAGTATGTAGATGTAATCAACCTCCTTCATATATAAGGTGTCCACATTATTCAAGAGGGATGGTTTCACTTCCTCTACGTGCTCTATTAGTTATCTGAGTTTGAGTTTGGTTGCCTCCAGCGCCTTTTTTGTATTCTTTGTAATTTTCTTTCAATTATCAATGCAAACATCATTCATGACATTCTTACACACCACTGAGGTTACCATATTGATCATTGTATTCACAAAGCTCACGAGATTCATGTCATGGGGATTTAGTAGATGGTAGTCATGCCCTTATTTAGGATTCTTGTCACATTGAATTTCCTTTTAAGGAACCTCAAACTTAAGTTCATCCATGTAGCGAGATAATGCCCATGAAACTTGGTCAGTGTGAGGATCGTAATGGTTCTCAGAGGCATGCACTCAAAAAATTAGAAGTCATCATCCTCCTTGAAGCCCTATTGCACCTTTTTCTATTTTTAGGCCCATATTATTCATCTTTTCCCAACTCTTCTTTTGCACTAGTTCCTGATCTTGTGTCTTCATCTCTCCTTCCTTCAGTGCTAGATCTACCATCATGTTCTTGTAGGGGTTCTTTCATGTACTTTTCCCATATATCCATCTCCTTCTACTAAAGTACTACCTCCTCCATGTGTTTCTCTATGGCACTAGTATCACCTTCCTTTTCCCCAGGTGTCCCTTCAGAAATAGGGCATGCCTTTTGTGTGTCTTCTTCTACCATACTGGTGGTGGTGTTGGGAGTCATTTCTAAAGATTTTTCTTTCCTAGGTTCCATACCAATAAAACCCTTATTACTTTAACTTTCTTCCAACATTTGTGCCCTTTCATCTCAGGTCGCTTTCTCCTCTTCTTCTCTCTTGGCCCATTCTTTCTTGGCCTTTCTTTTTGTGGTTTGCATGGCACATTCCTTTTCTCTTTTTCGTACCTCCTCGGCTTTTAGTCAATCAATTTTATCTTGGCTCATGACTTTGGCCTTCATCTCCTTACACTTCTAGTTTAATGCTAGTGCTACATTTATATGACCTTGTTCAAGGCCCATATTTGTCCATTTTTATAGCAAATCTTCTTCTTCTATATTTTCATTGGATGAGTTGTCTCTTTGGGATCCCTACCCTTCCCTTTTTTCTTTTCTCGTGCCTTGCTTTCTTCTACGTGCCTCTATTCCTCTTCTTATACCATTTTAATTACCTCCACAACCACCCCTACTTTGGTCATTTTTTATTTTTGTTCCTTTAGTTCCTATGCCCTTTGGGTCTCAGCTTCATAGGAACTGAGTCTTCTCAGCCTGCACCTAGGCTTTTTTGGCTCTATCTAGGGTGGTGGGGAAGGGGTCTATTCGCTTAAGGATTCCACTTCCTCTATAAAAATGGTAGTAAATCACCCCTATTCTTATATTCCTCTATTTATTCTTCTTCAAAATAAACTACTTCAAGCATATGGGAGGGGGTCTTTCTACTCTTATTCCTCCATAGCCTAGAGGTCATCTTTGGGGTGAATCACACACACTTCTGGTATGACTCTAGTGCAGATGCTTCCCTTTCTAAAGTGATTTTTATCCTCAGACACTCCTTAATTTCTTCTAAAGTTTCTCCCCTCTTCTTCATTCAAAACTTCTTCTTCTCAAGGGGCATGAGGGTTCCTTCATATCTAACCAGAACTAGGGGGTCTCTTCCTTTCTTGACTCTAGTTCTTATGATGGAATCCTTCTTTCTAAGATTCATCACATATTAGAGCCTATAGATGAATCCTAAGATGATAGCCTATTGGACTAGATTGATTTTTGTTCAATCTAAGGTGTCCTCCTCATCTTTAGTCATACTCCCATCTATGTGTGGGAACTTCTAACACATCCTTTTACTCTCTACATCTATTTCTATGATTGGGATGTTTATGTTTTATGTGTTTAGTATTCAAAGAAAAACATCTAAAAATTACTTGGCCAAGAAGGCAAAGGGAAGATTCAACCATCCTATCCTATTCCTAGCCTTCATCACTAGTTATATGATGTATTAGTGTTGCATTATGGCAAAATTAGTCATCCTAAACATGCTCATGGGGAGCCCCTAGGGGATGCACCATTCTATCACAAAAGTCTCAATGTAATTCTCACACTAACACATCACGTGAGTTTTGTATTTTTGGCCAAAGGTAGGTGGGAAGGTGTAGTCCTTGTACTTTTGCAATGGGGACTCATGGTGTCTTAAGAATACCCACAAACTTGTCCCCACTCCCATTCAAAATCCTAATCTCCTCCATAATTATCAAGATTAGGATGGAGCCCCATCTGAATGTCCCTTTCATGATATGTCATTTAAGTGCATTCTTGGTTAGTTTCATGGTGATGAACTGCTTCATGTTGAATTAGACTCCATGATGTAGTAAACCAAGTAAATCTATGCTTTAGACATGTCTATCTATCATCTACTTAGACATATCCTTGATCTAATGAGGCACTCTACTAACCTCATACCTGGTTCCTCACATTTGTTGATGGGGAAAGTATATCCCTCTTTGAAATAATTTAGGAGCTTGACAATATGTTGTACCTCTTTCTGATCACCTATTAGCTAATGGATGTCTCTACTTATATTTAAGATTCTAGTGATTTTCTTTATCAATTACGTTGATATCTTCATGCACCAGCCTATGAAATATACATGGTCCTTATGGATGTGTGAGAGAAGGAACTAAACAAGTTATTATAGATTTTTTAAGTAGGGTAAATCATAGTTCTAAGTTTCACTTGAGACCTTTAACTTATCTCTAATTGAGACATCAAAGAGGGTGTCACCTTTAGGGGTCTTATACCCTATATCCACCATCCAATCCTTTACCAAGTCCTAAAAGTTTCTTGATGTTTGGTGGTTGTATTCCCTCATCTAGAAAATACATACAAAGGATCATTATGGTTCTCCCACCAATGCCTATAGTGAGAATTGCATATGCTGGTATGACATCTTTGTCATCACCTTTGACTTTATCACCATGACACTGAATGCCTCTACTACTTGTGCCTTTGTCTTGGTGGTGATGGTTTCTTCCACAATTTTGACCCTCTTGGGTTCTAGTTGTACCTCTATGGAGCATGAGGCCTTTCATTTTTTCACCATCCTGAACCTACTAATATTGAACCTTGATAGGTGTGGCTTATTGATGCCTCTAATGGTGATTGGTGATTTTTTAGCCATAAGATCTTTGTCTGTGCATCTGGATCTGAGCTTCACTAGTTTTTAATGATGACTTAGTGATAATTTTGTTTTGTATTTAGATCTCTACACCAATATCTCATCCCTACTTTTCACACACCAGTTTCATTATAAGCACACTCCTCAATGTGCATCTTTTCACTCTACGAGTAGGTTGAATGTTTACTTATGGTGAGTTTTCTCCTACCTTGACTCTCTGGTCTTTTGCTCTGCTCATTCTTTAGTTTATTAAACTTTGTAACTTAATCAAGTTTACTACTAGTCAATTTATATCCACCTCTTAGCAACTACCATTATTAATGTAGGTGTGATGGCATTGGCTCCTTGGGTTATTGGGGAACATAAAAATCTCTAAGATCTTAAAAAATCTATTATTTTTTATGCCTTAAATGTGTATCTTTGTACTACTACCACTTCATATAATGTTCTTAATGGATTTTTCAGTGAAGTGATGTATGGTTTAAATGGTCACTTTCCACTCTTTTATAGGTGGATACTAGCTATTTTAGATGACTTTTCTCCTACATGTGTATCCATGGCATGACTTTTGATTTTCTTATGGAAACATGGGCACAACACCTCACATGCATGTGATTCAGCCTCCTCAATTCCACTTCTTCTATCTGCACTCTTATTTTAGTGTGCTTCTCCATCTTGGTTAATTTATTTATGTGTCATCTTGCCTTGGCCTATCCTACCCTATACAAATTTCTTGTGTTGGTCCTCCAGTGCTTTGTATCTTCTAATTTTAAAATTTTTGGAGAGCACACATTCGTTATCTATTTTTCACTCTACTAAAATGAGCATCTTCACTCTCTTTCCTTATGCCCAATTGTGTTGAATGTATTTTTGGCACTGGATCAAAAGATGCACCTTTTTTTAATTATTTCTCTTACACACACATGCTTGTGCCAAGTAAGCTTCATGTACCCATAATTTAGATGTATAGCTTCATGTGCTTGTTGGTGAAGTGCTCAACTCATCTAATTATAATTGTGTGTGAAGTGTGGATCAAAATTTGTTGTAGCCCTTATGTGCCACTCATTGTCACTATACACTATACAAAAATGGTTTGGTGTATACTAAACTTTATTATGGTCATCCCAACCCCAACTAACTACTAACTATGTAGTCAGAGTTTCCTTGGCACGAGCACTAACCTACTATCTATAAGGCTTCAATTGGTTACCATTAAAATGCCTATGGAGCATTTTGCTAGAGAATGTGCACAGCTTGCATGCACCTATTTCTAAGATGTGGTGGATGATGTATGGACCCATCCACTAAATTTTTAACTTGCCTAGGTGCTTGAAGTACTTGGATTCATAGAGTAGCAACAATGTTCCTTCAGTCAGCTCCTTATGCTTGATGAGCTTATCATGCCACCACTTTTGGCATGCCTTTTTAATTTATTGGCTCCACTTAGCCTGGGCATGTTTCTCATCTAGGTGTTCCAAATATTCTAACCTTGTTCTTAGAGACTCCTCATCATCTAGGTGGCCAATTTATGCAATACATAGGGAGGGCATTATTAATTCTACAGGAAACACTACTTGAGTGCCAAACACCAGTTGAAATAGTGTATCCTTATTTAGGTGCTTATAGGTCATGCGGTATACCCAAATTAATATAGATACATGATCATCCCAATCCTTGAAACCAATGTAACATATATTTTTTAGGCATATCCCCAAGATTTTGTTAAAGGCTTCAGTTATGTTGTTAGCCTAAGGATGATATGGGGTGGTCTTGTGGTGCTCCACCATGTATTATGTCAGGAGGATGCACACTATCTAATTGATAAAATGATTTCCCTTGTTGCTAGTTAGACTTAATGGGCACCCATACTTATCGATGGTGTTTTCCCATATGAAGCATACAACTATTATAGTTGTATAGTCTTTGGTCTTTGTGACTTTAGCTTATTTAATGAAATAGTCCGTGGGTACTATAATATACCTAGAACTAGTGCACCTTGATATGGGAGTGATTGGCCCAACAAAGTTAATGGCCCATTTTTTGAATGGTGTTTGGGTGAGGATGGGGATGAGAGGCATCTCATCTCAATGGTTAGGCTTCCCAATGCACTAGCATACATCACATGCCTTAGCATACTCTTTAGCATCTTAGAATAGGCTTGGCCACTAGAGACCTGATTGTAATACCTTACGTGCCATTGCATCTCCTGCAAATGGCCTTCTATAGTTCTTTCATGCACCTCTTAGAGTATGGAGTCCCTTTCATGAAATAAAACATAGTAACATAGGATTTTATCCCTACTTAGTTTATAGAGCTTCCTTTCAATAAGATAAAAGGGGGCAATGTGGATAGCAAGTTGATTCTTTTCCTTGGTGAACATGGCTTGTGGCACAAATCTTGATGTTAGGAAGGTAATAATCTCTACTAGATCCTCATAAACATATTAGACTCTATATAGTTGTGCATCTAGCATGCCATCCTCAATTGGCACTGCTGCATCATTAGAGGTGATGCAAGACGAGTGGTCTGGCTCCAAGTTCTACTTTCGAGGTTTAACCATAACAAAAAATTAGAATTCTTAGAAGAGAACAACCCATCTACATATATGCATGTTCAAGATAAGTTTATTTATGAGATACTTAAGTGCCTCATGATCTATGAAGAATATGAATGGGGTTGTTAGCAAGTATTGCCTAAATTTTTATAGGGCATAGAGCATTGCTAGTACCTCACACTCGATGGTGGTGTAGTTCTGCTTAGCCTATGTCAATTTCCTACTTACAAAGGAGATGGGGTGGTTTGTTTTTCCCTTCTTTGGTTGTACCAATATGGTACCAATCTTAGATCCTATAGCATCGACATGGATGTGGAAAAGAGTTTTATAATCAAAGAATTAAAGAATTGGTGCACTAGCTAACTTTAGTTTTAGTTTATCAAAGGCCTCCTCTTATGCCTCACCTTAGTAGAATGGGTCATCCCTACATAAGAGCTCTTCTAGGGGCACTATGATTTTAGCATAGCTCTAAGTGAACTTACTATAATAGCCATAATGGCCTAAAAAGGCACGTGTGTCCTTATACATTCAAGAATTCTAGAGCTAGATTATGATGGCTATCTTTGTTAGGTCAACAAAAAAAACATCCTTGTAGATGATGTGCTCAAGCAATGTTCCAAATAGAGTTATGAAGATGCACCTTTTTAGATTTAGAGAGATATAAAGTCATTTTCACCTTTCAAACATGAGGCACAAATGCCATAGTGGTATTTTATAAGACCATACATAGTCCAAAGGTATACTTGTAAGAACTTATGGATAAAGTCCTTAAAATCAATGATCACTACACTATAGAACATGTCTAGCATGTTAGTAAGCCTAAAGGGTATTAGTTTATACATGAAATAACCCCATTCAGTATCAAAGTTTGTTTTGGGCTTATCCTCCTCAATTTGCACTTGATGGTAGACAAAGAACCCATTAGTGAAAGTGTAAATTTTGTAACATGTGACTCCATCTAGGACCTCATTGATGAACAGGGTCAGGAAGGGGTGGTTGACACAGGCAATGTTCAACATCCTATAATTGACAAAAATCTATATACACCCATATTTATTGATATTTATGACCATAAAACTCACCCATTTAGATTCTTATACCAAGTAGATGATGTCGATAGCCAACATTCCATAAATCTCCTCTTTTACCTTAGCATAGAGATTGGGGTTCAATCAATATGGCCACTTCTTTACTATCCTTACACCATCCACTATCTTGATGCTCATTTTTATAAGTGAAGGGTAGGTGCCCTTCATTTCCTTATATCTATATGGGAAGAGGTCTTAGAATTATTTCAAGAAGTCAACAATTCATGCCAATTCTGACTTAGACTAGTAAGCACCTATAGTGGTGATATTTAGGTCACCCTTCATGCTGATGTCTACTTTGGTGGTCTTGAGTGGCACATAAAAGGGTTCATTTTTCTCTTAATGGGAATCTTAAACCTACCTTGTCCCTTCTATTTTCTTATCCTAAAGATGCATTGGATCTCCCTCATATATCAAGTTATCATCCACAAGGTGCATGAGTTTTTATCTACCTATTAAAGCCTTCTAATTACATTCCTTCTAGGTCTCATCATCTTCTTCATTGGAGTCACTATTAATCACATTTTATTCAAATAATGTGTGAATCACAAGTACCTTAACCCCAAACATCTCTTTTAGGCACTCTTTTAGGATTACAGTGTCCTCAAACACTATTCAGTGGATGACTTGTAATGTCTCTAGTAGCTTTAAGTTCTATGAACAAAAGGATAAAATGTGCATGAACCTCTCCTTAAGTATTTCCCAAAACCTTATCTCATGGTGCGTATCATTTACAATGTACCATATTCACACCCATGTCTTTAGGGTCTTATAAAAGGCATGTACCCACAAGCTTCTTAGTGCATTCTTGCCATAGATAGTCCATGTTTCCTTGCATAGATGCACCTGCACGATTGGGTCAAAATTGCCAACATAAATATGTATGTCTATATCTTTATTACTCTTACCAAACCTAGTACATATTTATACCTTCACATCCCACCAAGTTGGCAAGCCAAGTCTCTACATTTCTTACTGGCAAGTGACCGTACTCTTTAGAGTGTACACTAGTGTGCCCATTCGATCAATTTCCTTTGAGATGCAAAATTCAATGTATTAGACATATTTCTTGATGGGATGGATTCCCTCATACTTTGGAAGCACTAAAATCTTCCCTTTACTAAGTTGGAATACCCTTTTGTCCCTTTTCTATGTGCATGGAATCCATATCTTCTTGAGGTGCACCCTCCTAATCAACTCTATATAGGTTGGTCTGGGCCTGATTATATGCACTAGGTAACACCTTTTCCTAGTGACCTTGTAGGCCTATTCAACCCATCTTTCACATGCTACATTAGTTGTATCAAAATTTGATTGTCTATCTTCCCATGAGAGCATGCTTAGTTAGTAGGGTTGAGTTTCTCGATGCCCTACATCGTGATGTTATAGATGTGATTGATCTCATCCTTGAGATCAACACTCTCTACATAGGGGGCATTGATCATTTGAAAAGGGGATCACCATCCTCTCCTTGCCTTTTTTTAAAGTCATATACCACTTTTTGAAACACATGTTTACATCATAGACATAGAACCATGGCCTTCCCAAGAGTGTTGGGTAGATATCATTTTCATCTAACTCGATGACCTTGAAGTTTACATAGAACTTGACACCCATGATATCTACAATGTTACCCTTTAGGATCTCAAGAGGTTTTGCATGGGTTTTTTACCCATAAATAAAATGTGAGGTGAAGGCCTCAAGGGTGGCCACCCCATCTTTTCCCAAGCATTCTTGGTCAAGATATTGACCTTTGTGCCCATATCCACCAGTACTTCATAGACTAACCATCCATTAATGGTGGTATCTATCAACAAATATTGGTCATACAAAATATTCTAAGTATGCATGACCTCAAATTCCCACTCCATATGTAGCATTATAACTTATACCACTTGAGATGTGACCTCTTGCACTAGTTCTTCTCCTACATGATTTTTAAGTAAGTCCTTCAATAGTAACAACATCCCTTTAGTTTGTAAGAGGCATAGGATCTTGATCAAATCTTATACCTTAGCTTTATGGCAATCTTGCTTCTTGCATGAAGTGGTATCCCTTTCTTCTAAATCTTTATCCAACTAAAGTTAGCCTATAAGTCTTGTATCATGCTCATATCTTATTATAGGACATCCTTTTACCATGCAAAGTCAAGGTATGGCACAAATTTTGGCTCTAACTAATTCATGCACTCAGTGTGGCTTGATTCACCATACTCTAAGCATATATCTTGGGGTGGTGCAATGGGTGATTAAGTTGTGAACCCACTTCTTGTTGTGGCCTATACCTGGGTGGTTGTTTACAAGTTTGTTGAGACTTAGGGGCCCACTTATCCCCCTTGAACTTGTGCCTAATCATTGTGGCACCTCTATATTTTCTAGACCATCCTTGAGTTAACTTTTTGTACAATTTAGGGTAGTCTTCAACTATATATTTCCCCCAACAATACTCACACATTGGGTGTGTGGGGTACTTGTGCTAGTAATATTTAGTTAACCTAAACTTATAACACAATCATTAGGGGAATCTTCCTCCACCACATCTACCTCCTCGGCCACATGCACCTCTTTGGTTTTCATAACCCATGTTGTTCTACCCATAGACTTGATTCTCTTAACCTACCTAGCTACCACCTAGTGTTGTTGCTTGCCTCACACATCTTTCCATATTCTAGCACATCTCATTGATGACCATATAGTCCACTATTGAGTGTGTATAAGCATCAAACATCTTACAATAAATCATAGTGTTTACTTAGCCAATACACTACAACAATGGAATTTTTTGGGGTCATGTGCTCCATGAAAAAATTCACAGTTGAGAAGTAGTGCATAGATATTTCTATATGGGTAGTTGTTCTTGTTATGCCCTTTTATCTCATAGTTGGTGCACCATAACCCACTGTGAGTGTCATGTGTTTGTCCAATAGTCATTTTTTGTAATTGAGAGGCCATTGAAATAATCTATACCTCCATAAATAGACTGAATTTGGTATTAGTGTTGCCCATCACCTCAGACCATAGCATGGATTCAATCACTTTGCGAGGTTCTATGAAATTTTTCATGGATAATGCATGTTTGAAAGGCACTAATAGGCCACCAAAAAAAAATTATGCATGTTAGAAGGATGGTGTCATATGGAAGCTTATATATTTTATTTTTGAACTATGTATCATATAGGCATACGCTCTCAGATAACCCCTAACTGACCTCTTTGATCATCACAATACTCTGCTACTCAAACTTGAGGATATCAAATTCTTTCAAGAAGGCCTCCTTTAGCACATTATAGTCAACCATAGCCTGGTTCAAATCAAAATTTTGATACCATGTATAGGTGTGATCTAGAAAAGTAGTCATGAATTATGTTTCCTTTCCCTTAGGCTAAGTGATACCCTGAGCATGCCATTATAGTTCACATTTTAGCACATGCTCCATGATATTCTTAACTCTATAATGCTTAGGTAAGTGCATGGCCATATCATATTATATTTAATAAGGAGGTGGTGAAAAGTTTTGGTTCAACTTCCCTCCTTATGTCTATGTTGGGGGTGTCCCTTTGATGCCTCCACTAGTAGGGTTGGGTATTGATCCTAATAGGGTAGGCTATGTTGTAGAACTTGATGATGTAGCCCCAGTCCCTTGTGGCACTATACCGCTTCTTGTGGGTTTCTTCTCAGTTGGCATAGTTGACATTCTTTGCATGAGAATGATTTCACCTATGTTCAAAGGTCCTAGGTTGGTTTTTTCTAAATTCACCATTCCATTACTCAATTCCTTATAAGGGATCACTTGCTCAAGTACAAAATCCTTGTTTAACCCTTGAATTCTATCAAAGTCTAGGTTGATAATAGGGTTACTTATTATTCTTATATCTTCTAGTTAGGAATCTAGTGCATCAGTTTGTGATTTGGGGTCAAGGGGGTAGGTTCCTCTAGTGCATTATCAAGCACCACTTCTTATAGGAATATTTTGTAATCTATACCCAACTATTGAGTCTAGGTTCTGAATTCTTCCTCTCCCTCTTCACACTACTATAGCTCAAGGGATCCTTTCCCATGTCCTTCACACTCGCTATGGTTCTTCTTAGTACTTCCAAGTTCTAAATCCTATATTAGTATATGCTTATGTTTACCATAATTCAACCTCCAGAGCTCTTGAGTGTCAAGTTATTGTTCCTCTTCCATTGCACTCTACCTATACATCCCCTTCTTACCTTCCACACTTGCTCATATGCATAATAACTTTAGCCTTACATTTTCATGGTTTCTATACCATAATCCACAAGGAGATTTTTTAGTTTGGTGTCAAGACCTATTATGAACATGCTCCTTAGTTTGAGGAGGAACTTGTACTCTACTTCTTCAAGGCATGAGAAGGTTAACATTATGAATTTCAACACATAGTTGTTCAACATGTCACTCCACCACTTATATATAACATGCATCCAAACTTTTCAACCGTTTTATGTGATTTGTGGTCCACTCAAGGCATTAGTTATAGCTATGCCTTCTAGTGGTAGTGTAGTCAAATAACCATTGTTACACATGCTTGGGCAGCTTGTAGAAAAATACTTTATAAAAGGCATTGTACAAGTTAGTCTAAACCCATTTTCATGGCTTTTGTCCTTCACACATAGGATGGTTCTACATGAAACTATCTTTGAATTTCTCTATCCATCACTCAATACTCTCGAGCAATAGTCAAATCATCACTCTATTGTACCATTATAACAACAAAATTCAACATGTGTCCTAGAAATAGAACCAAAATGTTATAGAAAATTTCACCTTGCTAGTTTTGTAATTAGTCATATGCTTAGCTACCAAGCTAGTCAGGTTATAGACTTAGGGAAACTAGGTATGAGAGTAAGAAGGTCTGACACACAAAATTTACTCACACTATGGCATTGGCATCAGTTTCACATAAGGTATGATCCTTGTGCACTCACCTAAAGCGTAACAATGAAGGGATCAAGCTCTTATTGGGTTAGTTGCATCATGGCATAACTTGGGTTTCTAAGGGAGTTATTCCATTATTAGAGGGGTTAGTTGGCCTTTTGATGCTAAGTCCTAGGGTGAAAGTGGTCCATTATTAGGTGGTTCTCTATGTGTATGTCTCTGATCCTTGGGATATTTTGGCTCACACTTGGGGTACTCGTAGGTTGGTCAAGGTCACTAATGGCATAAAGATGTTATTAACAACCTAGTTGAATCTCCATTTTAATATCATACATAAATACTCAAATAGAACCTGAATAAAATTAACTCATCAGTAACACATCTTCAAAACCATAAACACACATCAATACTTCATTTAGGCAAGGCTCTTATTCATTAACTTAATCACAGAGTTCATTACAAATGACAATATAGGTACATATCCTAACTCTACTCACACCTAGTGGCTCACATGCAAGCTTGGGCTATATATTCAAACTTCTAGAGCTAAATGCAAAAGTAAATTAATATGGTTGGATCTCTATTTCACTAGAGCTTCACTATCGTTCTCTTTCTCCTCCCTTTCCTACAAAGGCTAGCTTCCCTTTATAGGTGAGGGTCATCTTCTACTAGATCAAAAGGGCACGTGCTAAGTGATGATTTGTCCTAAGTTTTTGAGTTCCACTCTCTCAACATCCATTCACCTCAATCCACCTCGTATAATTCCTATTAGGGACATCTTTTGATAGTTTTAATGCTTTTCAATAGATCGCTAGCTAGCATGGATTCCATTGGGACTCCTCCAACTGGTTTTAAAATCCTCAAAAGTTGACTGTCCCAAGGGTTGTTTGGAATTGGGGTTGTATAGGTTGTCATGGTCCATGTATTAGCACAAAAGGTCCCCAACACTGACAAATCATAGGAGACCTAAAACTATGCCAATAGTCCCAATTCAAAATAATCCATGTCCTCCAGTAGGGAACCCCTTAGTTTTAAGGAAGCCTTTACTTTTTAATCAACCATTAACTCAATGTTGGTTAGTTATATCTACTATTTCCATCCCAAGAGATGTGCATGATTTTCCTAGAAAACCTAAGAAGTATCTACCATCCTTTGTTCTTTCCATAGCAAAGATAATAGAGGAACATATTAGATATTTTAAAGTTGCATTAAGGCTATTAAATGTTGTCCATGAGGATATTACATGCATATTATTCTCTTTTAATTTAATGGATGTTGCTTGTTATTGGTATTTAAATCTAATAGAAAATTTTATCACTTCTTAGGATGAATGTCAAGTAGATTTTCTTATGAAATTTAGATAGGTCAATAATCTTATTTTGTTATACCAACACTTCACCAACATGAGGAGAGAACCTACTGAGCCAATCCATGCTTTTAACACAAGGTTTCTGAAGATGCATAATTGGTTGATCCCAAAGTAAAAACCAAATGAGCCATTGACATTCAAAATGTATAAGAATGCCTAGACCCAATCACTATCATATTCTTGAGGAGAGATACTATAGCTAACAATTTGGCATGAGTATTCAAAAAATATATCAATATAGACAAGTAACTCAATCCTTAGATTCCCAAGGTGCAAAATCTCAAAAATGACTTTCTAGCATTAAATATGATACCACATGTGAAGTAAAAATTTCATGTGTTCAATCAAAATCAATTTTACATACTACCTCTATTGACAAAGACAACATATCTAAATTTTATCTTCTTGAACAATCATATGATAGATAATGGTTACCAATAAAATCAAAAACCAGCTACACTCCTCACTATTGTTTTATAAGGTACCAATTTTATAAAGGTAGAACTAGATTCTATCTAGAAGATGGTTCAAAAGTTGAGCAATGATTTCTTGAATATGAAAAGGAGGATGGGTAATTCCAATGGCCCAAATGGTAATTATAATATTGGATTCCAAATATATAGCAAACCATTCAATAGGCCTACCAACAATATAGACCAACCTAACAAGCTCCCAGAGATCAACATAGTAGAAATAGCTCTTCCCAATTGGTGCAAAATTCATAATACTTCCAAGCATGGTGAGCTTAACTACATTGAATTTTATGCAACATTCAAGATCTTTCAAAGAGAGGTGGTTAGAAAAGATTAGATGCATAATATGTCTAAGCATCATCTAGATCCTACCTCTTTTAGCACTACCATGTTCTTTGGAACTCATGAGTTTACCTTCCCATGTGAGGATGATAATGAACTTGAACATAATATGGAAAAAGTTCATGCTTTTCAATATTTCTAGAGAGGTACATACAATCTAAGGAATAATCATCCACTTACAACATCGACTCCTCTAAATAACATGAGATCCCTCTAATCTAAATGTAGATAATAATCCACCCCCTCTAAATGGGAATGATCAGCCACAAAGCAAGGAAGAACCAAGAAAATGAGGATACAACATTGTTAAGGATATGAAAAAGATCAAGGAAAATATAACTCTTCATGAGTTAGCTTAGATCCCCAAATAAAAGGATCTGCTATGGAAGTACATTACTAGAAAACTCCTATGGAAATAACTAAAGCATCTACACATAGAGTGAGATTTGTTGATGCCGACATCATCTAAAAAAGTAAGCAAGAAGTTCCACCCTTCCTACTAACTATCTGAGCATTCATTAAGAACATCCATAATTGTTTAGTTGATTCTGGATCATCTACAATTGTCATGCCCACATCTATATGTCAAAATCTAGGTCTCACTCTAAGTCCTTCAAAGAGAATAGTTTCACAATTAGACAAAACAATAGTACCAATGATTGGAGAATTGACCAATGTGTGCATTTAAGTAGCATTTGGGCCATGAGTCTAGATGACATATGATATTCTCATGGTAGACATACTAGAAGGCTATGGACTATTACCGAGTAGGGATTGGTCTAAAACACTCAACATATATCTCTCTATAGACTTCTCTCATATCTAGTTGTCATGAAGAGGAATTATGAATCAAATTAAAATTGTTAGAGGTTTGAGAATGAAGTGTCCTATTACAAAATATAACATCAAGAATGAAGAGGTAAAGTATGAATCACCCAGTCTTTATATTTGTAATTTTACTACTCAAAATGAAGTACAAAATCCAAAACCTGAAGGTTCCAATCAACTATGTACTCTACACTTTGATGGTGCTAGATCCAAGTAAGGATTAGGCATGGTAATCGAGCTAATTGATCCATAAGGTAAAAGGTTTTTTGTATCATACAAGTTTCAATTTCCATGCACTAACAACAGAACTAAGTATGAGGCTCTAATTATGGGATTATAATTTGTATTCAAGAATAATGTGAAGCAAATATCATTTTTTTGTGACTCAAAGCTGTTGATCAATCATGTCAAAAATAAATACCAATGTAACTTGTCTTATTTAAAAAGATACAAGCACAGAGTGTGGGAACTGATTGAAATCTTTGAAGCTTTCAACATAGTATCACTTCTAAGAGAGAAAAATCAAATCATTGATTCATTAGTTGATGTTGCTACTAATTTGGAGCCATTACAAGAATCTAAGGTAAAAGGTTCTCTATTGAATTGGTACCAGTCCTTTTATTTTGGATAACATAAAAAAATTCTAGGTCTTTGATGATAACCAACAGATTATTTAGTTTTTGACTAATTTAGGGGAATTCAAATCCCAAATCATCAATGAAAAAGACATTAATCACCTCTATCAAGAAGAATCAGATAAATAAGGCATTTTCCAACTCAAAGAGAATCAAATCCTAGTTGGGTTGGTCTCTTTGGAAAGATCATTCAACATAGACCCTTAGGTGCATCAACTCAGGTAGCCCAAGGTCAATGAATTTGATTTCAAAAAGAAAAATCTAGGAGATGAACATAACTCATGTTATGTTAATATCAATCTCAGCTATACCCCAGAGGAAAGAAAATAAGTAAAAGATCTAATCACTCAATACAAGGACATCATTTCTTAGACATATGAAGACTTGAAGGTGTATGACCCACATGTCATTACTCATATGAATCCTTTGAATCCATGTCATAAACCATTTAGACAGAGGCAAAGACTAGTTAATATTATTCTAGAGCCTCTCATTCAGAGAGAAGTGAAGAAGCTATTGAGCATAAAAATCATCTTTCCCATAATAAATTCTACCTAGGTGGCCAATTTAGTCTTAATAAGAAAGAAAAATGGTGAGATCAGATTACGTGTGGATTTTAGGAACCTGAATAAGGATTCTAAAAAGTCTGGATGAGGTGATATAGATAGTAAGTGGTTCTAAAATGTTGTCCTTATTAAATGGATTTTCAGGCTATAATCAAGTATTGGTACAATCTAAGATAGAATAAATATGATGTTTACTATAAAGTGAGGAACTTATGCATATAAGAGGATGTCATTCAACCTAATAAATATAGGAGCAACCTTTAAATATGCCATGAATCATGATTTCAAAGGACTAATAGGAAAATGCATAATCATCTACATGGATGATCTTACAGTGTTTTCAAAGCATAATAAGGATCACATAAGTCACCTATAGTCTATATTTGAGAGATGTAAAAGGTTTGGTATTTAAATAAACCCAAAGAATAGCATATTTAGAGTGAGTAAAGGTAAGATTTTGGGGCACATCATCACCAAGGATGGGATCACCATTGATCTAGATAGAATTCAAGTAATCTCAAAAATTTAGCCACCAAGCAGCAAGAAGGAGATTAAATCATTATTTAAAAATATTAAATTGGTAAGGAAGTTAATCTAATTTTTTTTAGAAATAAGTAGACCTCTAAACACCATAATCAAGCAAGATGCCAAAATAGAGTGGATAGTTAAAGCCCAAAAGTCCTTCCAGAACATGAAAGATCTAATATCAAAGGCTCCAGTATTAATCAGTCTAGATTTTATAAAATATTTCTACCTATATTCATTTGTTTTATAGCATACAATTGTGGTTGTCATCATGTAGAAGAAGGAAAAAACCAAACATCCAATTGCGTTAATGAGCACAAATATGAAAGATGCAAAACTCATATATTATAAGATCAATAAACAATTTTTTGCCCTTGTCAAGGTAGTAAAGAAGTGTTAGCATTACATCTTAAGGAATAAAACCATCACCATTGTACCAAATATTGATGTCAAGCTCACCTTGTCACAGAATGAGATAGGATAACATCGAGGTAAATGGATGGCCAAGATGTAATAATTCAACATAGAGATCAAACCAGCAAAGATCATTTGATGTCAAGGCATTATTTAGCTTATGACTGAACTAGATCCATGAATCATAGTTGAACAGGTATGTAAAGCTTAAGTATCTAAAGGAGAGTGATATATTGATATAATACAATATTTACATATAGGAACTTGTCCCCCTGAGATCAATAGAGAGAGGAGAAGAACTTTGAGGCTCAAAGCTTCTCATTACATGATCAAGAAGGGTGTCCTTTATAGAAGAAATTATGAAGGTTTTTATCTCAAGTGTGTATCTACAGACAAAGCTAAATAAATCTTAGAGAACTTGCATTAGAAAATAGGCAGTGGTCATCCTTTTAGGAATACCATAGCCCTTAAAATCTTAAGAATGGGATACTATTGGCCAATAGTTTTCATGGATGCTCATGCTCATGTGAGAACATGCCATGAAAGTCAAGCTTTAGCCAAGAGAGAAGTACACCCAGCAATGCTTTTATAGCAAGTTGTTTAAGGAAGGCCATTTACCTAGTGGGGTTTATACTTCATTGGTGTCATCCACCCAAATTCTTCAACGGGTCATAAATTTTTTCTTACTACCATAGACTATTACACCATATGGACTAAATCCATTACCATAAATAAATTCAAAGCATAAGATGTGATTCACTTCTTGGAGGAACACATAAAAACCAAATTTAGCACACCCATTTATTTAGTTTGTGATAATGGACCAGATTTCATTTAAGTAGAATTTACTGAGTGGGCACATGATAACCAGATTATTATTAGGTCAACTTCTAACTATTACCCCCAAAAAAATGGATTGGCAGAGTCAATGAACAAAAATTTGATCGATGCAATTAATAAATTAGCAAGAGATAATCCTAAGGACTAGAATAATTTATTAAAGTATGTTATTTGGGTGGACTAAACAAGATACAAACAAGCCCCTAAAGTTTTACCTTATCGCTTGATGTATGGATGCAAGCATGTATTCCTAATTATGCTAAAGTTACCCACTTTTTAGTTTATGCAAGATTACATAGAACCAAATGATAACACATAATTAAGACTATTGGATATTATAGAAATGGAATATTCAAGGACTAAATCCTTACAAGCATTTAAAATACACCAAGAAGTGGTCAAGATCTGGTTTGATAAAAGAGCAAAGGTCAAAGCATTTAGGATTTCATATCTAATGTTACTTTGGGATAAAGCCCATGAAATGAAGGGACAACATCACAAGTTTTCCCCACTATGGATTTAACCACAACAAATTTTAGATATCATGGGAAATAACACGTTTCATCTAAAAGACCTCTAAGGCAAGGATCTTACATATCTAGTCAATGAACAATTCCTGAAACACTACTTTAGGTTTGTATCATCTATTGATGTTATTGAGTAATGAGGGATAGATGAGTGTAGAAATAGGATTAGATTATATTTATTGCTTTCTTAGATTATATTTCCTAATTTATAGATTAATATTTCCTACTTTTAGTATTTTTCTTTCATATATTAGATTTCATGCTTTCTATATTAAATTTTAATACTTTCTTAGTTAAGTTCCTTGCTTTCTTGGGTTAGTTGTTCTTTGATTTCTCTAATGATTAGAATTGTGTTTGCTCTGACTGTAACTAAGCTAAAAATCCAAACCAAGTGAGCTTAAATAGACATTTAAAAAAAAGGAAAATTAAAATCTTGACACTTTAGGACTAGTTTATAGATTAGGTGTATTTCTATGTTTTTGAGTCTTCGAGATAAAGGTATGTAATCATGAATTATTATGAATTATTTCATAATTGAATAATTTTACCAGGCATGTGGAAGTTTCTCTCATAGTACTTCATATGAATTTATAAAGTTTTCTTATTTTATTGGATCAAATGCACTTATCACATAAATACCTGTCAGAAGTGACAACTCTGGGTATAGGTGTGGCTGGAAGGGACGTTTTATTAATGATTTATTTTATAATTATACCAACACACTAGGGTTCTAGCTCTTCTCTTTTCATTCAAGAACAAAAAATAAAAATAAAAGAAGAAGAAAAATAATGAGTTCAAAAGAGAAAAATAAAATTTAAATAAAACCAAAAGGTTCACATGATGAAATAAGGTCAATATACCACGTATCATGATCAAAATAAAGTAGTGGAAAGAGAATAAAATGAGCCTAAGGTATCTCTATCAGGGCTATGGATGCCTAGATGGAAGTAGAGAAATGATTGAGCTTCCCTTGATTTTATGAGATTTAAGGGACACTAGAATTAAACCTACGTCCTCATCAAATCCTTTGAAAAACTTATCATAACAAGGGTTAAATAAACTACATATTTGACACACACATATCCAATAAATTAAAATGCAAGTATGTTGTGTGAATGAACTTAGGAGTCTCATGTTTTCTATTTAAGTATTATTTTGTGACACACTTCATGATTGATTTAATATTTCAAACTAGAGTTCTAGGTTCTTGAATACTCAAGAGTATTCCCCCTGTGAGTCACCATTTGTTGTACCCAACATCCCCCTTCTTTCCATAGGAAATGAGGACCCACCTTTTTTGGATTATTGTTTTGACTTTGAGCCCCTCTTTTATGTGTTTTTGCAAAATTATGGGAAAAGATTGACTATTGGCCTTTCATACTTTGGCAAGATGGCATTGGTGTTGTGTTTTCATAGACTATCTTTGTAAATTATTTTAGGCTTACTCTATTGGGCTTATGTTTTCAGACTTATTATTATCTCGAACTTATTGTTACAGGATTTTTTCCATGGACATATTTATTTTGACATATTTTTTTCAAAAACTTTGTCCAGTGGAATTTGGTCTTTAGATAATTTACCTGATACATTTTCCCTATAACAATTTTGCTAATACACTTTTCCCCTACAAAGTAGACCCTTCAGGCATTTTCACCATGAATTTGATCCTTTAGACTTTTTTTAGCTTCCCTTCAACATTTTTTCCATAGGCATTTCACCCAATGAAATTGAACCTACCCTTATAGCTTTATGAAACATACCCTTTGGGACTTTTATCCTAGACATTTCCCCCATGAAGTAGACCCTTCAAATTTTTTATCATGGGCACTTTTCCCTACGAAGTAGATCCTTCAGATTTTTTTTACAGTTGCCCTTCATACATTTTTTTTGAAACATTTTTCCCTTTAAAGATTCTTTTGGACATTTTATTTGAGACATTTTGCCTTTTGAACATTCCTTCAGATATTTTATCTGAGACCCTTTTCCCTTCACATCTACTCTTCGAGACTTTTTTACCAAGAACTTTGCCCTCCAAATGACCTTTCAGGATAATTACCTTAGACATTTTATCTAATAGATTTGGGTCTTCAAGAGAATTTTTTTAGACATTTTATCCAAAATAATTCCCCTGATAGAATTAATCTATGCACAAAAATCCGAAAATAATTTCCCAGCACAAAAATTCTACAACATTTCCCTATAACAATTGCCCTAAAAACAATACCTTATTGCCAAGAGGCACCCTTGCTTAGAGAGAAATTTTGAGCTTAATTTAAGATTTTAGGCTAGGTTCCAATCATATTTTATTCATAAAACTAATACCTGAGGCTATAATATTCATGCAGAGTCCTTTATATATATATATATATATATATATATATATATATATATATATATATATATATATATATATATATATATATATCCCAAAAGTATTATGGTAATTCCTTTTTTCATTTGTGATTTTAGAGCAGAGCAAACAATGAAATGACAAGTTTTGAGCTTATTGGGAGTTAAGTTGACTTGATGATCGCATGGACATCTTTGATGTTCATGCAAATTTCAAAATTAGCCTCAGAGATAAAAGACATAGGTTTAAATTATGATGGTCACATAGACATCATGATGGTCATAAAGATGTATTTGATAGTTGTAAAGACATATTTGATAGGTGTTAAACATAAAATTTAGTCTCAACAACTGAAAGACATGGGATTAAATTATGACGGTCATGTGGGCATCATTAACGATTGCATGGATGTCAGTGATGGTCATGTGAATGTTAAATTTAACCTCATAAAATAACCATTTTGAAATCAAAGGTTAGTGAGCCCATACAAATCGATGACCAACATTGATTCATACATTTGATCCGATGGTATGAGATTGATAGAGATAATTCAAAGGTCCCAAAATAAGCAAAGAGTTGTCAAGTGGTATGCTCATATTCTATCATATAGAATATTGAATAGTATGAGTCAATAACAGACTTTTCCAAGATCTAGATTCAATCATATATGAATGCATGTCCTAAAGGAAACAATTATTTCAAAAGATAGTAAATAATATGATATGGATAGAGCATGTAGAATCTTTTTGACACTTGAGCTATATTTATCGATGGCCATTGGGTCTCACAGTTAAGCTAGATCAGGAATATGAAAATGCATACAAATATGAAATTTAAGATTAGGCAATTGAACAAAAAAGTTTTTATTTACAATAAGTAAACATGCAATGCATAGTTTTTTTTAATTAGTCATAGTTTCACTGGTTCTAAAGTATTTGAAAAGTGATACTCATTTCAAAATGCATGTCTGAGTTCCATTTGAAGGTGACTAAAATTAAATATCAATAGGTTATTCCCAAAACCTATAAAAAGAGGTATTGTCATGAAGTTCAAGTTATAATTATTAAAAGTGCCTTTATACACATGCACACATTGCATAGCTTTTGTGAAGGCTATGTTAAATTGATAACTATAATTAGACCTTCATATGCTTTTCAACCATAGTTATAACTCAAGTTCTGACTATCACATGTAACAACCTTGCATGAACTTGGAGGATAAGGTGACCCCTTCCCCAAGTCTATATAAAAAATTAAAATCCAACTTGGATTTTTGTCAGATAATTTTGAATACAGGAGCAACATCAATTTTTTTGATTATAAATGAATGTGTTTGTGTATTTTCTTTCCAATTTTTGTGTAATTATTTGTTACTTCTTGGTTGTATGTTTCAATAATATTTAATATGCAATAGTTATGAATGGATTCTGAAGTGTTTTGATTGATATATTAATATGTATATGTGTAAAAACTATTGAAAGATTGGTAAATATATTGATTAGGATAATTATGTTCAAAATAGAGTTATTTAATATACTCTTATGGATCCCTAAATATAAATTATCATAGGCTTGTTTTGTAATGGTGGGTATGAGGCTATCAATGGTAAGATGAACGTGTATGAATTTTTTCTTTGATGTAGTTTTTTGTGTGTATATAATAGCTACCTTACATACTTAGCTAGCCTGAGCTATAATCTCTTGAGTAAGAGTGTGCAACAACTACCCTAAAAGAAACAACCTTTATCTGAGGCTTGTGAATTTCTTGGATCCTTATTTCTTTAGACTTATTAGTCATGTTTGATTATATGTGTGTGGTTACTAGCAACGGGCATAGGTTCTGAGAGCACTTGTCATTTTAGAAACCAGCTAGGGAAGTAGTTTCTGAAAAGCACAGAGCCTTCTTTCTTGCCTTACCCTTCCCTCTTTTTTGAGCTTGTTTTGATATCTATCCACTATATATTAGCAACAAGCCATCCATCCAACTCATGTAGAGATTAACTACCTTTTAAGGACCATACCTCTAGCCAAAAACCTTGTCAACAACCTACATGCTCTACCATTATTCCATCAATAGGTTGTCAAATATTGCATACCTGCAACTTGTGCCCTGGAGTGGAGTTTTACTTCCATTGAGATCCTAAAATGATAGAGGCTACCTCATTACATTATGGTGTGCATAAAACCCAAATCAACACTATACCCATAGGATATGATGTGAATGTTTATTGTGATTATCATATAGGACTAGGACATTCTACGAGTAGATGGTTTACCTTTAGTCACAATATCTAAGATCTTATCAATGAAAAAAAGATTTCATTTAAGAATCCTTCAAAGGAATTAGGTTCACAACCTAGGGATCACCATAAGTAGAAAATATTTAATAATCCTTTGTAAGACCATTCTAAAAAGGAACTAGAAGTCTGAATGGCATATAATGCACATCCTCCTCCATAACATTATATACACCCACTAGATGGGATTATTTATACTTGCATGCAATATATACCTCCTATGATTTAGAGGCCTTCTATTTCCTTTGATAATAGTGAAATTAAATATGATTACTTTGATCTTAATTCCCTATTCATTTAAGCATCCCTTGATAAATAATCCATACACAATGTTATGATTGATAATGGTGCAAGTGAAAATGTTTGCATCATGACATTATTTATGCACTTGGGTTATACTCATCATAATTTACACCCCTCTACCATATCAATTAGAGCATTTAATAGGGCCTCCTATAAGGTTCTTAGTGAGATTGACTTGTCTTTATAGGTTGGTCCTGCACATTTGGTTACTACCTTTTTAGATATCCCTTCCACAATCATATGTGATATATTATTGGGAAGACCTTTGATACACACTCTTAGAACAATACCTTAAATAGTGCATGGGTGTGTCAAATACATTCATACCAATTGGGTAATTTTAGTCTATGGAATTCAATTTGAGCATCCTCTTGAATATAAGAAAATTATACCCAAACAATTAGCTATCAAACCTACTAAGGCTAATCCATTGTAAAAGGGTAAGAAACAAGCAATCCCCTTTATTAGGTACATGATACTTGAGAAACCATTACATCAAAGACATACAATGGTTGCCACAGAATCACAATCCTTTATTACAAACCATGTTCAAATATCTAGAGCACCTACACATGTTCTTATTACTTCTATTCAAAAGAAACAAACAATCACTCAATGATGGGTTCTAAAAACCCCTACTCTAGTTACTCCTATTATTATTTCATGACCATATAGTCACATTTTACATATGCATAATACCATAGATATCACAATGATAGATATTTTCCTTGGCCACATGCATAGGGTATTATACCATATTTATAGTGGGGATATATCTATGACCGTCAATTGGATGGCATCATAGGATGATCTTTCCTATATCCAAAAATACCTAAACATATATATATGTATATATATATATATATATAATAACCAAAAATACTTTTGACACTTAAATATTATAGTGGATCCTTGGCATCCATGTGTTACTTATATATTGATGGACCACATACTCAATGTGTGCATTAAAATATGCTTGCCCCACTAATTTTAATAATTACTACTAATTTAACCTAATTCCCATATTTCCTAGCTATATTAACCTTTGTCCTAATACCCATACCCCATTCCTACATCCAATATATCCTTTACCCCATCCTAAAACCAATTAATCCCTTTATTAAACCTCTAACAAACCTTATTACCTATTAACCTACCCCCTAAACCCACTAGCCAATTTTAAATTCAAAAATATTCCAACTACCCACCCACCACCCTACACTAGCCTCCCTAAACCCCTAAACCCTATGGGGATATTTTTAGAATTAGAGGATTTAGATTTCTAAAATTGGAGGATTCTATAAACCTCTCTAATTTAGCCCCTTCCTCTAGAATTTTCCTATTTTATAGATTTCCATGGAATTAAAAATTCCAAGGAAATTCCTCAACCATAGATCTTAATGACCCAAATTTAAATTTGGACCATAGATCTTCCTCCCATGTGCCTATAAAGCTAAACCTCTCCTCCACCCTCAAGAATAATGATAAATCTCCTAACAAGCCATTAATATCTCTCATCAAGCATCCATATTAGCCTTCAAGCATCATCATATCCATTATCCACATCCATATCCCTTTTGGAAGCCATTGCCAAGAAATCACAAGCAATCCAACAAATCAAAGTTTCAAGCTTCAATCACACAAGTTCAAATACTAGAATGAAGCTATGATAAGGTAATGATGATGGTAATAATTTTTTATTAAGTTTGATTTATCTTCTCTATCCTTTCATATTGGTGTTTATCAAGGTTTTGGGTTTTATTGTCATTTTGATAATATCTCTTGAATCCAAATTTTGGTACACATTTTGTTGACCATGATGGGACTCCAACCCATAATCTCCTTCTATCACCTATACAATAGGCCTCTAGGTGTCAAAATTTATCCTTAATCAAATCATTTACCATTTTGATATCCCTACCAATATAATTTTTGACAATGGCAAGTCCTTCAAGAATCAAGATGTCAAGGCCTTATGTCGAGGCCTTATGTCAGAAGTATCACATCACGCAACATTTATATTCTCCATATTACCCCCAAGGCAATGGAAAAGCAAAGTAAACAAACAAGACTGTTATCAATATTTTGAAGAAAACTATCAATCAAACAAGATGCAATTGGCACACTTAGCTATATCTAGCATTATGGTCTTACATAACTAGTGTTCGTACACCAACAAGGGATACTCCATATGCCTTGGTCTATGGTGCTGAAGCAATCTTAGCAATGAAAGTATAAATCCATTCTCTTTGACTCTCTTTAATAGGAATACACTAATCATAATCTTAGGCAAGAATGACAATATGAATTAGAACTCCTCTATGAGAAGAGACAAAAGGCATTGAATCACCTCCAAGCATACCAAAATAAGCTCAAGAATCAATATCACAAGAAGATTAAATCTAGGGAGTTTGAAATGGGTGATCTAGTCCTCAAAGAGAATCAAAATAACACCAATGTAGAATGAGACAAGAAGGAAAAGTTTGAAGCTAATTGGCTAGGTCCCTAAATCATTGTAGCTAAGTGCAGATCAGGAGATTATAAGTTGGCCATACTTGAGGGAAAAGAATTGGATGATCCCATGAATATTATGCATCTCAATAATTTTTAAACCTATTCCTAATATCATTATACTCCATCTATAAGACATCTGCCATTCATTCTATCCATTCATCACTCCTCCCAATCAATATAAAAAAACATCTAATGGTCAAAACTAGCTTGTTGGTACCTTGGGCAAGTACAATGATGAAAATAAGTTCCTAGCATCATGGTAAAGTCACCCTAACCTTGGTCTCAGTAGTGGGAATCTATCAAGAGGATTGTTAACAAGGCAGTATCCCTATTTCATCAAGAGGAGAAGACATGGCTAGATGATAGCCATTTGTTGGAGGGATCCTCTTAAGATGTCTATCCATACTTGGAGTATATATATATCCCCAAGTCCCATACATATCTACATCATCCTCATCATACCTCTATAAAGCTTCTTTGAAAATCATGTCTGCTTTTAGCCTTAGCTCATCCATAACACACATTTCCATTCCTTGCTATCACTAATCCTTGAGTCCATGCCTTCCCACTATCCATTGTCATTATAAAAGGTCATCATAACCTACAAGATTCTCTATATGAGGTTCCAAACAATTGTTGTGTTACTAATTCCTAAAGGGTTCTATCATAACCCTTATCATTGTAACTTGGGCAGAAATCCTCACCATGGACAATATTTTGGGTATTCATATCCTATAAATAAGTTCTCATACCCTTCATTTCCTTGTGCATATCCCATTTTTATCACCTCATCATTATCTTCATCATCACTGTCATTTTATAATTACTACCAAGTCTCATCATTCATATCATCATTTCTTATTCACTAATCTAGTCATCCTCATCACTCTTTAATCACTACTTATCATTGTCCTCTATCCTTTCGATAGAGTTACATCAGCCTGAGGTCTTTTTAGACTATGTAGGCAATACTTGGCCATGTTTTTGTGCCCAAAGATATCTCAACCACTATTTTCATCATCCTATCCCCTCATGTATCCATCCTATCAAATTTCCATCCATTGTCATTATCATCATCATTATCATTTGCCTTATATTATGTGATTGTGTGTGTTCATGTGTGTGTTTCATGTGTATGTATATAATTAAGGTATTTTTATTTGCATTATTTTGTATGTGTATTTTTTAGTATTATCCTAGTCTCTTATGGGAACAAGGATGGCTTGGGTAACCCTTAGGATTTAATTTCCAAAAGAGGTCATCCCTTAAAATGTAATTCCCTCATGCATCTTTGCTAAAATGCCAAGGCCCTATCATGACCATTAGACCATCACACAAAGATGCAACATTAAATAGATTACATGAACTCATGGCTTGACAACCTTCCAAAAGGGCCAATCACATCCTAATCCAACCTCTTCCATAACTACCCTTATTCTAATCCAACATATAAACCATCTAAACTACCCACCCTACCTCTAGGGTGTAGGAGGATTCCTATTTTAGGAACTCACTAATCCAAATAGGGGATCAATCTATTTCTACACATAAGAATGAGAATAACATAACATTACAATAAACACTTAATCATGAAAAATCCATCACATCCATAATCTAATGTAACCCCAAGCATCATCTATGAATAAAATCATGAACATAATGATATACCCATCATCACATCAATACATCCATCTAACATTTACATCTATCACATATCTTGATACAAAAATAATCATATACAACATCCACATAAAGAAATAATTTGTAACATCTAAATGCTAGCCATCATATGTCCATAAGGTAATCACATACATCCACATGAATCTACAATCATGAGTCATGATATATATATATATATAATCATTAAAATATACAAGATACAATGTCCACATGGGATCCATTGCCAAAGATTTAATATAGTTATATTATCCCAAGGGGAAATAATGATCTATAGTACAAAAATCCATTGTACATGTATGAAAGAATAACCAAAATAAAGTCATAGTTGTGATAATGATGGTGGCCTTAGTGCTCCACCTCTCAATGGCTATCGCACTGATGACTGGATCACACAAAAAGATCTTACATATTGATTCATAGGCATTGCACCCTCATACAATGTATGGTAATACTAGGCCTCTTGGGTAAGAAGCATAATTTGGCTCATCATCTCCATCATGCCCTACCCCCTTATACCCTCATTCACTGCATCCTTCACTCTCTCAGATATTGCTAGCTGATTCTATAAATCCTAAATCCATGCCTGTAGTTATGTAATCTACCTGAGAAAACCATCCACCTTACTCTAAAGAGTGGCAGTCTAAGTATATTCATGTCCCAATTATGTATCCCTCTAAATGATTTATGACTAAAGGGAAATAATCTATGTGTCCCTTTACTACACCTATGATTGGAGAGTAACAATATGCTCCTACAGTTGGGTCACCTCTCTTTCTCTCTAAGTAATATAGGCCTACAATACTACACTTTCTCCCCATTCCTATGCCAATCATCCATCCTCCTAAGTCCTCACACTTTGTAGATGGGCATTAATCTAATCTATTTCTCGGGTAATACCCAAAATCTCTAACAAATTTGCTTAGATCTCTAATTATAGCCTATCCACTAAAGCCTCATCCTCACCCGATCTAGGAGGTTATGATGGCCCTATACCCTCATCTCCACTTGATTGTACCTATATACCCTATTTTGGTACCTATGATGTTAATACTCCTACCTAAACCTCAAGAACCTATTGGGCCTATCCTTATCCTTGTGTTTGTCCCTGTGTATCACCCTATGTAGCCCCATCCTACCCATCATTTTAATTATCTCCATCACATCCTCTCCTCTTCCTCCATCATGTGCCCTCTAACTAGAACCTACCTCCTTTTTCACACCCTCTTTTGGATCCTTGCTTGAGCCTATAAAATTCATCATACTACACCCCTCACTACCACTTACAGTCAGGTCAAACACCTAGGAACTCATTCCTACCACCATATGGTATACATTGTTGTAAACCCTAGTTCTAGCATTGGTGTGTAGAAGTCCCACTATCATGGTGCCACCTGATCATAATCAAAAATTTCATATAATCTCACCATGGGTCTCCCCCATTGTGATCTCTCATGCTCACTACATGTGAATAGGTGCTTTAAGGCTGGTACATCTTGAGTAAAACCAAACTGACACTGCACTTGATTAGGTTTATATCTTTCAATGATATAACCTCTTCGACTGGTAATATAGCAAGGTTTTAGCATGAACTATGTCCATCCCTCATCTCCCCACCCAAATATAATCCCTCTATATGACATCCATGTGATATGGTCAATGCATAAGCTATCAAAAGTCTCCCTTTAATAATACATATCTCTCGCATGGCCTAGTGGTATACCCAGTACTACTCACCATTGGAATATCATTAGCTACCCTAGTTTTAAACTAGATAAAGTGTCTAATGGTCATTAGATAGAAATGTGCTCCCATTTCCATATCTATAAAAATAGTGATGGACCAAAGTTGCATGTTCTCCTATATGCATCCAGGTGTAACTCTCTATATAGGTAAACCAAAACCATGAGGCCCCAAGTAAAAACTCTACGGTCATGAACCATATCAGCCACTATGTCTCCCAAACCTAAGTGAAACCATCTCCTTCTCTTGTCTAGAAATAAAATTCCAAACATGAGAGCCATCATCACCAATGTCATCCTATCTAATGTCCCCTCCTATCGACACCAATTTAAATTAAAGCAACCATCATGTACCCCTATCTGCAAATTACCACCCAACCACTACAATTTTTACACTAGTTTCCATAATATCTAATAGATCTTAGCCCCTTACATTAGTAAATGGAATATCTTGAAAATATCATCGAGAGTCACGATCATCTCACTAGTCACAAAGTGGAAGGTACTTGTCTCTGAGTGTCATCTCTTTACCAAAGTAGTAATCAATGCTCAATCGATCTGAATCAATGGCATCATTACCACATCATGAAGCCCTACTATCTTGAGCACACTATACTCCTCAGGAAACACTCACCACATCTCATGAAAGATATTTGAGTGCCATGATCATGATGCGAATATCCATAAATGTTCCTATACCAAACAAATCAACTACCTATTATTATTCCCATCACCCTAACACTTTATCCTCAACACTCACCTACTCTATCTAATCCCACCCTTACCTTACCCTCTCGATATCCCCAACCTATATAACTAGCCCCTAATCTCATGTCTTATTAACTAACTAACCAAACCCAAACATGGCATTTTTAAAAAATAAGCCACAATCCCCCTATTCACATCTTGTGGGATTACAATCATACTATTCCCTAATCATGGGATTATAATCCCACCATTCCTTCACTTGTGGGTTTACAATCCCATGATTCCCCCATAGTGGGATTGCAATCCCACCATTCCATATGAGTAGGATTACAATCCTGCAACTACCCTCAATGTTCTTACCAATTGCATCAACAACCCCATGAATGTGGGCATAATTCTAAGTCACAAGATTGCTAGACCATGCGACTAGCATCTTTTTCTACCAAAATCCACTCAAAAGTTCACTAAATCTAATCAAAATCATAAAAATAATAGAGATAAGGGTCGTGTACTCACTGGAGGTCTAGCCTTAGTCATTCTTTGGTGCTCTCGTACCCTCTTGTCATGATGAGAAGCTTATGGAATTTTGTTCATTTTCTCTCCAAAGCTCTAATCTCCAATAGCAAAGGGTGAAAATGAGCCTCCCAATGGCCCCTTTGGCCTATATGGCACCCCCCATCCCCCATTATTTCCCCTTGTCTGTTTCTCCATGAAAACTAATTCCATCAATTCTACCAAGCCTATTACTAACATCTTAAGGCATGGTATTCCCATCACTATTAAAATATCCAAAATCTCATATCTCAAATCATACCAGCCTAGACCTTCTTTGGACCCTGTGAACATCATTGGGAACCATTATTCATACCCCATGATCACTCACTAGAGGTCCATCCTTAGTCATTCTTTGGTGCTCTCGTACCCTCTTGTCATGATGAGAAACTCATGAAATTTTGTCTATTTTTCTCTTTAAAGCTCTAATCTCCAATAGCAAAGGGGGTAAATGAACCTCCCAATGGCCCCTTTGGCCTATATGGAACCCCCCATCCCCCATTATTACCCCTTGCCTATTTCTCCATGAAAACTAATTCCATCAATTCTACCAAGCCTATTACTAACATCTTAGGGCATGGCATGCTCGTCACTATTAAAATATCCAAAATCTCATATCTCAAATCATATTATCCTAGACCCTCTTCAGACCCTATGAACATCATCGGGCACCATTATTCATACCCCATGATCATCTAATAATTATTGATCCCTTATCACCATCCCATAAATGGATTTATCATTATTAATCATTTTAAATCCCTATATTTTATGAAAAGTGGCTCCTTATCATCAAAAGTCAACCAAAATCCCAAGTACCCCTTTTTAAGCCTCTTGTAGCATGTATCCTTGCTAATAGACCCATCCACAACTCAAACCCATCCTCTTATTAAAATTAGTTAACATTGTTTTATCACATAATCACCTTCTAGATAAATTGTCAATTATCTAGACCCATCATTTGAGTTGCTTCCTTATCAATACTAGGGTATCTATTTGATCCACTTAGGGGCATCCTACCCCTTATCAGCATCACCATATTATCCCACCCCAATATTTTTTATTGAGTGACCATCTGGGTTAGTTTGTCTCCCTACATGTTCCTTCGATGGGGTATCATATCCTGCTAATGAAAAACATCATTCACATCATGGTTTCTCTTTGAAAGACCATTACTCCTTCCACTCACAACACCCTTTCAAAGAGGGACAAAATGTATGCTTTAAAATATGCTCACCTTTATAATTTTAATAATTACCACTAATTTAGCCTAATTCCCATATTTCCTAGCTATATTAACCTTTGGCCTAATACCATACCCCATTCCTACATCCCATATAGCCTTTACCCCATCCTAAAACCAATTAATCCCTTCTTTAAACCTCTAATAGACCTTGTTACCTATTAACCTACCCCTTAAACCTACTAGCCAGTTTTAAATTCAAAAATATTCCAACTACCCACCGACCACCCTACACTAGCCTTCCCTAAACCCTTAAACCCTATGGGGATATTTCTAGAATTGGAGGATTCTAGAAATATCTCCAATTTAGCCCCTTCCTCTAGAATTTTCCTAATCTAGAGATTTTCATGGAATTAAAAAATCCATGGAAATTCCTCAACCATAGATCTTAATGACCTAAATTTAAATTTGGACCATATATCTTCCTCTCATATGCCTATAAAACTAAACCTCTCCTCCACCCTCAAGACTAATGAGAAATCTCCTAACAATCCATTGAGCTCTCTCATCAAGCATCCATATTAGCCTTTAAGCATCATCATAGCCATTATCCACATCCATATCCCTTTTTTAAGCCATTGTCAAACAATCACAAGCAATCCAACAAATCAAAGTTTTTAAGCTTCAATCGCACAAGTTCAAATCCTGGAATGGAGCTATGAGAAGGTAAAGATGATGGTAAGAATGCTTTATTAAGTCTAATGTATCTTTTATATCCTTCCCTATTGGTTTTTATCAAGGTTTTGGGTTTTATTGTCATTTTGATAGTATCTCTTGAATCCAAATTTTGGTACACACTCAGTTAATCCTACATATACATATCTATCACACTTCTACATTGGATGTGATATAAGCATACAGAGATACATGATACACTTATATTTTATATGTTTGGCTTTCCCTATACTCATGTCATATGGAAATTAGGGCTATATGATTCTTAAATCTTGATACACATAGGTTATATGATATGATGATCACTCTACACTATCATGTTTGAGCTTATATATGTACTTACACATGCCTATTATCCATGATTGTATCCTAGACACAGTACTTCATTTGTTATACAATTGACATATTTTTATAACACAGTGGATCTATGGGCTGCTATGACATGTTTATGTTGGTTGCTTATGTTTTAATTTATGTACTTCCTTGAGTGTCTTGTCTTTATTATTCAAGAATTTGCATATGCTCCTTTCCTTGCATCCCCCATGTCTATGTATGTTTTCATTGAAATTTTCATAAGTCATTAATTTTTTAATGGGAATTTGAATATGTCATTATTATTTTCATGTACATTTGACTAGATCATGTCCCTTTGAGTATGCGGCATTTAAACATGCCCCTTATTTACAGTTTATTTGAACCATTACTTATTAACTTAATTTTGAGTGCTCTTGTGTATGTTTTTGTTTACTTATTGAGATTATATTATTACTATATAAATGTTACCATAGTATTTATCATTAATCTTAGGCATATATATGATCACATTGGTTCTATGTACATCAATGATACATTTACCTAGACATGTTCCTTTTATATGCTGCATGGTTACATTTACATATTGTATAGTTGTCTTATCCTTTTGAGGTGAGGTAACTCCTAGTTCATATTTTACCTCACCTCAAGGGGGGATATTATTTGGGGAATGCTTGGGAAGCATTTTCTCCACACTTAGCATAGTTTTTAGATTGATTGGTTTACCTCACCTCAAGGGGGGATATTATTTGGGGAATGCTTGGGAAGCATTTTCTCCACACTTAGCATAGTTTTTAGATTGATTGGGGGTATGCTTTATAAGAATGTTCTCCACACTCATTTAGTATTTAGTATTTATATCAGTTTATAGATTCAATGGGGGCATGTCATATGGGTATGGATTCCACACATTCATAATTTTTATATTCATTAGAGACATTATTTGAAAGCATATTCTCCACATTTATTCAATATATGGTATTTATATCAATTCACAAATTTTGTGGGGGCATGTTTTGAAAACATGTCTTCCCCATTGGTACTTATATCAATTTTCATATTTCTCCATATCTAGTGGGGGAATGATTTGGAAGTATGTCCTCCACACTTACATAATTATCTAAATTATCCAAATCACATAGTTAAATGATTTAGATTCATAGGTATGGTAGAATTATATACATTGTTACCATTGTTATACATAGTTTCAACATGAGACATATCTAAGGTGCATATGCTATGTAACATGTGTCTAATATTGCAAAATCCAAATCAGTTTTAGATCCAAAACTATTTCATGTATTAATACCCTAAAAACTATTATGGACCATATTTATATAGTTTATTGTAGTAGTTGGTTCACCTTTTGCTATGGTTGAGGTAATCAAATCATGCAATCTTGCCAAGTTTTCAGGTTGGACTTAATTATCTAGCCTCACCAGGTTATAATTATCAATGTGCTACACAGTTGAGATAATATCAAATACCAAGTGGCAACCCAATTTTATTCCAAATTTGGGGGCATACTCTCTCTCTCTCTCTCTCTCTCTCTCTCTCTCTCTCTCTCTCTCTCTCTCTCTCTCTCTCTCTCTCTCTCTCTCTCTCTCTCTCTCTCTCTCTCTCTCTCTCTCTCTCTCTCTCTCTCTCTCTCCTTAGATATATGCACTTTAAATATTTATCTTAATCTCAGTTTTATCTCTCTCTCTCTCCCCTTGGATATATGAAATTTATATATTTATCTATATTTATCCTAATCTCAGTTTTAGAGCCTTATAATGATACATATTTTGCAAAATAACTTTCCAATAGGTAAGGCAGTTACATCAACACACATTTATACTCTTAAACCTTACTCTTTCATTTCAATCTATTTTAAGTAATTTTAACCTAAATTATATGCACTAATTTTACAATGTAACATGCTCCTAATTGTAGGTTAGTCACCAAAAAAAAGAACTCACTCTCAACTCAAGTAAAGACAAAGTGTGCATACACACCCAGGTATTTATTCATTTTATTTAAACTATATATTTCATTACTAGATTAAAAGGGAGGTAAATATAGATGATACTTATGATTTTATAACACTTTAGTCTTGTACTCTTGGAAAACTTAGATCTTTGTTTTTCCTCTTAGTTATACACTCTTCTTGCTTTTGTAAGCCTTGTCTATGATCTTTCTTCTACCCCATGACCTACCTCTTAGTCTGACCAGCCTTATATTTATGATATAAACATTCTATCTTGCTTAGAATTCTTAAAATGTACTTATCTTACACCTCTATAAGTTTTGAGCCTATACATTTTTTTACTATTCCTTGAACACTAATGTCTAGGATAGATAATCGCATAAACATTAATTTCCTACCCTGACATAAGTGTATAGTTACATAAAGTCATCTAATTTTCAAATGAAACATATTCTAATGGTCAGCCTAAGAGATTTAATGTGAGTTATTAATTTAAATGGATTGATATAAATACAAGATCAACCCTCATTCATTCCTCACCTAAAAAATACCAAAGATACCAAGGCACTTATCAAAAACTCTCTATTAAGCATTAAATTGATTGAAGTTTCCCTATTTCCATACCAATCATAGGTAAAACACATCTATAGGTCTGAAGTACCAAAGAAGCAACCCAAGAGCTCAATTTGATAAGTTATAAACTAGGTCATTACTATACTTTTTTTACACACATTGCATGATTCACACATAAGCCAACACATAGGGGAGAACTAAATGAGTGTAAGTCCTTATTTTTGAGTATTGGCTATGTAAGCAATACCCTTTGGTAGTGTGGTCATTGGGATCAACTTAACACCATGTGCTCACTAACCCATTTTCCCAAGGACACATTGAAGATGTAAATCTAGGGTTTTACCATTTCATAAAGAATGAATATCCATGACCCAAATATAAATGTACAAGAGTGAAGGTGAATACAAACCCAAAAACATCTAGGTGGTCCCATCCTTTTTCACCAGATATTTTGTATAGGACACTATCATTAGACTTAGATAGTAACATCGATGCAACTATATAGGGCTGATGTAACTGTCCAAATATCTAGAGGATCCAAATCTAGAATATGAAAACTATCCTACAACTATCTTCTTGTATACTAGATCAACAAGCTAAGTACTTCTCTTTATAATTTTTATATATATCCTAGTTGTACTTTTCATATATAGACTATATCAACATAATAAATTCACTATATGCTTATACCTAAGTTTAGCATTTAATTATCTTGTTATAGATCTGATTATCACCCTTGTGTCATTTCATTTATATAATATTAATCCTATGGTATAAAGTGAAAAAAATACATATTTCATTTTAAGTTTAAATAGTAACAAAGCTCTTGGTCTATGCTAGGTTTCATAAATGGGTTGAATTAGGGTTGGATGACTCTAGGAATTTTGTTAGATCTATCAAGTTAGGTTTTCCTAAATAATTTCACCTATAAATTGAATGAAAGTTTAAAAGTCTAAACTCAAAGATGAAAAATAAAGGGATCAAATTTTTAAGTTATGGGCTTCATAGGCTAGAAGGTGAATTTGTATTTATAGTTGTGCTTCGGTCAATCTAGCTTGATTTTCAAGAGAATTCAATTCACTAATGATGAGGTTAGGTATAGGAGTAGAGTGAAATATGCATAACCTAATCTCAGAGTCTATGTTTCTTTGAATTTTACATATTGATACAAGGACTGATACTCTTGAAAACATTCCTACTCTGTGAAAATGAGCTAGTTCATAAAGTGTCATTCAATATTGAGGATAATGTTTGTTAGAAGTTTGGAAATTGTTTATTACTCTGCTTGATTTATTTTTTCAAAGAGTGTGATCGATTTTATTTGATTTTTAAAGTGTATGTTTGTTGATTTTTAAGTTGAATGTTTTGTTTGACAAGGTCTTGTTGACTTGTTTATGTTTAAACAAGGATTTTTAAATGAAAAAACTATGTTATTGCTAAAAATAAAAGTGATGAAAGTAAATAAATTAACTTTTTTCTACAATAATAGGCATGCAAATTCTAATTAAACTAAAATTTAAATTAAACTATACAATTGCTAATATTTATATTTATTTTTATTATTTTAAAAGTACATAAATTTTTCTATGTTTGCTAGAATGAATATGTTGGTTTGTTGTTTTGATATCAATGTAATGAGATACTAATGTATGATTTGAAATTTAGATATGAAAATGGAAACTAAACCTATAGTTAATAATTTTTATGCATGCAATAAAATTTCTAAATTCTAAAATATAAATTATGGATGCAAAGCTAAATGCAAATTTTATATTTTTGATCATTTTATGGTTTTGTCTGAAACTAGATTTAATTTACAATTAAATGAATTAATGATTTATAATTATAATATGTTTTTTAGATGAATTTTATTAACATCAAATAATATTATATTACTATAAATGTGATTATTATTTTTAGGTTTTTGTGGGTTTTTTATGCAAGTGTGTATGTGTATTGTCTACTTGTGTTATGTGTGAATATATGTGTGCTAGAAGATAAAATTAAAATACGTTTTTGGCTATAAATTAAAGATAAATTTATCTTTCTATTTCTAATTTATCATTCAATCTATTTTTCTTTGAGATATTTTATGTATGAATGCAACTACAAATGATTAAACAACTTTTAAATGTAAAGAGAGTGAAAGATGAATTCTTTTTTTTTTGGTGAAACTTTCTATATGAATGTTATATATGTAAACTAATATAATTAAAATAATAATATAATTTATTAAATAAAATAATAAGAATAAAAATAAACTAAGCCCCCTAACCTAACCAAAGCATAGGATAGTTGGAAAAGAAGAGACTAAGTTGATGATGAAATCAATTGATCCTTAAGATACTAACTCTATGTTTATTGTTAAATAAAACCTAAAATTTATCCAACAATAAAAATCAAAAAATAATACAAAGACATAATCACAAATTGAATATATAAATAGTTTTATATAGGTTAGTTATTTGTGAATAATAGATTACTATGATACAAACTTGCAGGTTTCTTCCTCTAATTTGTGAGGTTGACCAAAAGATTACTATGGATACTTTCAATGAGTTATTCAAAAACTGCATAAGGTAGACTATACGTCTCTAAAACCTGTGTGTTAAAATATTAATGTAATATTTAGATCTAAAAATCAGATAAAAATAAATTATTTGTAAGAAAAAAATAAGAGATTGCATGTGAGACTTAATTGAAGCTTGATTGAGAACTTGTTGGAGTTAACCTAAAGTAATCTAAAATTGGCTTAAACATGACTAGGAATGAATTGGAATAGTAATAAGGCAATTGCAAAGAACAAGATCAAAAACATGAACTAAAACATAAAAAATGCATGAAAACACATCTTGAGAGTGAGTTTCAAATAACATGCAATAGTGGTGAAATTATTACTTTATGAAGGTGACATATATAAAAACTATTAAATCAGTTTACAAAACCACTATATAAGTCACACAAACCACCATGCTAATCATGTAAAATGACATGGAATTTTATTTTGTCATATGAAAATTCAAAATTTGAAGAAATACTTAAAAAACAAATTTGATATTTTAACAAGGCCAAAAAATAAGTAAAATATATAAAAGAGAGAATAATACCATGTCTAAACATGCTTTATTTATTTAGGTCCTTACATCATCATTGGATACCTCATGTGATAGATGACCATCTCCATAGGGTTAGGAAATGGGTGCAAGATCATGTCATATATGTGATTCCTCATGTCCATATTTAGAGGCTATGAGATGAAAGCAGATAATATGGATGCCTTATATGGACATGGTAGATTGTTGGCCATATTATCCAACTATAATTTAGGCAAGGAACTTGAACAAGATCATGGGGTACTACTCCTCATGTATTGATCCACATCCTTGTGATTGTGTACCTAGACACTTTAGATTTCCACACCCAGTAGCCCCTTTATTTGTCCCTCTATATTAGGTGAGGCATCCTAGGGAACCACAAGGGATAGGAGGATGAATCATGCTAACTAGTCCCTATAGTGAGACCCCATCAAATTATGATAGCAAGGTGATTTGGCAGTGGTAGCAAGTAGTACGAGGATAAGATGGAAAAGGTAAGAAGGTAGTGATATCCCCTCATATACAAGTGGACCTAAAGGTAGATCTACAAGTGAGTTGGACCATATATGGTTAGATGTAGAGATTATCTTGATAAGATATGGTAGTCCATTAAGGGATATGGACAAGATTCACACTAACTTGAAGACATGATGGTGGAGGTATGTTATGTAGGAGAGCTAATGGGGAAACAATAAGTATGAAACTATATATGATTTATGTTATCATTTTTATTTTCATAGAGATAGAGATACATATATTAGGTATTACTGATAGGTATGTTAGATATTTTGGTTTATATGAGATCTGATGTCATTTTTTTTGTTCTATAGATATGATGGTGGAAGAATCATAGTGGAAAACTCTAATGGAGATAGAACACCACATGATCCTAGATGTTGTGCTAACGGATCATGATATGACTATCATGCTAGATCATGTATCACCCTTATTCAATCCCCATGCTAGTTGATCTATATTTTTTGAAGTAGTTTTAGGGGATATCTAACACTAAAAGTAGGCTTTGACTCAAGGTGACATAACAGTGTTGTGATAAGGATATAAAGTGGTGGTATTTTCGGTGTCATTATCTATAGATCAAGATACACACATGGCTACTATGGGATGAGTTATGAAGTTACAGGTATAGGTAACCCATCTATAGGGACTAGTCTAAGGCATGCAGTCTTAGACTCAGTCATTATAGGTGAACTTTTAGGATACTCATTTAGGATCATCTATAGTGAGTGTGGTACCTTTCCCTCTTGGGAATGAAGGTGATCCATAGGCTTAGAGAGCCTATATTTTTTACTATGATGTATCAAGGTGTATCATCACATATTATGATGTATAAAATTGAAATAGACTCATGTATGTATGTGTGTGTGTCTATATATATATATATATATATATATATATATATATATATATATATATATATTATCTCTTTGGTTTTTCATTTTTAATTTACAGCATATTCTTTGTAATGAATTTACTTCACAAATAAATTAATAAATCACAATATAACTAAAATATAGTAAAATATATGATGAGCCACTTTGAGGGGGAAACCTCCACAACCTTATAATAAGAATATAATTGTCAATATCATCATGTGGATAGGGTCACACTCATTCATCCCACCCCTAGGTTGGTCACACTCATTAAAAGAAAGATAAATGATGAGTGTGTCATAATTTAGCCACACATATCCCTAGGCACATTATATGTTAACAACATAACATATTATAGTTTTGATATCATGCTAAGAAAAAAATTTATAATGTGATGTATGTTTTATTTGTTTCTATAAAATGTGAGAAAATTCATGGTAAAAATGAACAAAATCTCTCTTTCTCTCTATTAATTAAGTAGATAGAAAAATCAACTAACAAAATATGTAAAATATGATGAATAAATCAATTTAAAACATACCAAATATAATAAAAATGCAAATCTTAAGACAATATAAAATATATAAAACATTTTAAGTAGAAATTTTATAAATCACATCAAAATGTAAGACAAGTTAATCATGAGATACGATAAATAACTATGAAAAGATATACCCAATGTAAGAAAATGTGAAAGATAATCAAAAAAGGATATGTGAGAAATATTTGAAAATTTCATCCAATGTAAGACAAGTAAAACTAACTTGAATCAAGAGTATGGGAAAATAAAAATGATCATAAGGTACATCTAATATAAAATAGGGAAAAACTTGAATCAAGTAATGATGTGTATCAAAATAAGCAAAAACCTCAATGAGTGAAAAGTTGAAAGAATTGCTTATGATAAATCAAGATGTAAGAAAACACAACCATATAGATATATAAATATGATGATGATTATGGTGTGGATATTAATGGTGATTGGTGTCTATGATAAATATTTGGTTGTATTCTCCAAGGTCTTACAATTCAACTCATAAACTAAAAATATAAGAGGCACTATAGATGGAAGCAAAATTCAAATCTAAAGAAAATAGATATAAAAATAAGAATGTAAAGAAAAGGGATGTGGTCAGGTAAAATAAATATCCATCAAGGGGATATCAAGAAATATTTGATAGAGATATCAAGATCGAATTCACCATGATGTTGATGTATAAATCCTTAGCAAATATAAGACATTTTAATCAAGTGGGCAAGGGTAATAACTATCGACATCAAGGACCTAGAGAACCACACCTAAAAAGTGTGATCTTGGGCTAATAAGTAAAGTATATATATAATCCAAATATATATATATATATATATATACATTAAAAATAAAATAATTTCACCTTCCCACAATGTGTTCCCTTCTCCATATGATGCCTCGCAAAGTCATCAGTCTACTATCAAGATTGGGTAGTTATCTAAGAAATTAGGTGGCACTAGAGTGTAGTATAGGTAATTAATTATGTAATGAGACCTTATACTATATTATACTAGCCTACCACACCCCCAATAGACCTAAACTTTATCATGAGGCCAATTTTAGAGTTTAAGTTTTGACTATAATACGATATGTGTAAAAAATATCATGTCTTTTGGTATGATCTAACTTTTAAAATGTAATTTTAATTTTAACATTATATTTTATTATGATTTGACTTTTTAAAAAATATATATTTTTCTATTTTCCTCTTCCATATGGATTATAAAAAACTATGGGTGTTAAATATGACTAACATAATAAATCCTACACATAGACACTAGCACGAACCTAAAGATCAAGATGTCTAAAGACTCCTAGACTTCACCATAGGAAAGAGTTCTATCTTACAACTAACCCAAGTGTGCCTCAATTGAAAGGAGAGGGAAATATTGGGATAATGGAATATCTATCCATGTGAGAAGGTGATACAATGAGAATATTCTAGTAGTTGACCATAATAAGGGGGAGTTTTTGCTTCATAAGTTACTAATTGAAAAGAGGGATCTTGATGTACATGTTAATTTAAGTTAAATATATAAAGAAGACCCACATAGTTTAAATGTTATGAGAGATGGTAATCATGTCATTAGAGAATCCATACTAACCTAAAAAGGGTCTATCATAAACACTAATAATATATATCATCCCAAAATATTAGGAATGCAAAAAAGATACCAAAGAATCATGAAGAAACTAAGGCCAACTAAAATATGCTATAATATGTTTAAAAAAATTAAGGTGGCATCTAATTACACAAAGGAAATGAAGGTAGACTTTAAATTATAACAAAATATGGGGAAGGTAAAATGATGAAAAATAAAACCCAAAGGTGTTACCAAATATCTACAAGTGAAACTAACACTGAATTAATCCCAAAAGAGAGGTAACATAAAATTTTGAAAAAGAAATTGAAGGTGATACCAAAGATCCATAATGGAAACTAAGGCAATTTGTAAAGTGTGATAAAAGGGCGTGCTTAAAATGAAAATTGAGATCATGATATAAGAAAGATATATATAACGAGCATCACATATGCTAAAGATAAAAATATGAGATCAAATTAAGTAAATAAGTGTGAGTTAAATATGAAATAATGTAATATTTTCTCGTAAATGCATGAAATATATCTATACAAATCATTGATAATATTTTTCAAGATGTTGTAACTGATATCTAACTTAAACCATAGTCTCTTCTACTTTTTTTTAGAGTCGTGCAAAGATTGTCTTGTGGATGAGATCCAAAGAAAAAGTATGCACACTATAATGAGGAGGATGTGGAGACCCCTAATTATAATCAATCAAGTTATGAAGGGAGGTTTCCATTTTAGAAGGAATGGAGCACACATCTTTAGGTTGAAGAGGCATTTATGGTCATAAGGGAGGTTACTCCTTCATCCAAAGTGGACCATGTGAACACTACTAGGAATATTGATGTGAGGGCCTATAATAATATTTGAAATTCTATTAAATGACTTTACACTTATCCATATAATGTTTATAACACTAGATTTGAAGATAATATACCTCCCCTTTTTTGGGATATGTTGGGAATTTAATGAGCCAATACAAATAATTTAACTCATACAATGGAACAATTAATGCTATAGAACACAAAAAGCATAAGAAATAATTTAATCACACAAATATAATATTCTTCTCCATTCTAATTAATAATAATTTAGGAATATTACATATTTATAGGAATATGACTCTGATAATTTATCCACTAATTTCTCTCACCCAAAATCCTATGATTAATCAAACTCCTATTAATTATATATTATTACAATAATATAAATAATATATCTCAACAATATATTCAAACCTATATTCCTAATATTGTTTATAACAATATTACTACCAAATATTAAATAACTAACAAATATGGTATTTACCTCTTGATAAATATGCACAATGTAAAAGCTAATTCTTAGCATTCCCCCCATAGTTTTTACATGGTGTAAAAAAATTCACACTATCATCTATAGTATGCTCACCCATTATAGCATGCCCTATTTGGCTCATGACCTTGATATAAAGAGAACCTCACTCCTCCCATGGTTGTATAGGTTTACCACAAACATTGATATGAATTGGAACCTCCTTCTATCTACTATTCACCTCCTAGTGGTTTTTTGGATCTCTACCACAAACCCTTTCAAGATCCATGAACTAACTTATAATGGTGCTTTTTTCCTTTCACTATGTTCTCACATCAAGGAATTATGTTTGGAATTACATACACATTAAAAATATTGAACATGCATATTATTCTATTCATATTTCAAACACACAATGAAAACTATAAAAACACACCACACAAAATGTCACCACATCATTGGTGCATCCCTATCATTGGTGACTGACGAGAGGTCATTGAAAGACCTCCTTCCTCTATGTACCCTTCATCTTCTAGTTGATAAATATGCTTCACTCAGCTAATGAAGATTTAAAGCTCATTTTCATGTTATTTTGAAAGTAATAGAGTCCCCCCCATAGTTTGGATGTATTTGACTTTTGACTCAGGATGTCACGTACAAGTGATAATGCTTCCATAAGACAAATTGTTTTTATTTTTACATTTTTTGACTTTATGATAACATGACTAGACATAAAACTAACTCTTAACACTCGACTCAAACAATGACTTAATGTTAACATTTTTCATGAATTTTTGATGCTTAAAAAACTTGACACAACCTATAAAACACTATTAACATGGACTTAAATAAATTTAACAACATGACTATTACTTTTATTTTTGACAAATGACCCATTGAATTGACTAGTTTATAGATAATAAACTATAATTAAAAAATTGATCAAAAAACTTTAAAAACTAAAATGTAATCCTAATTTATTATTTTTAAAGCATACTAAACCTATACAAAGATGAATGACCTATATAAATTGTAATACTTATAAACAATAAAAAATAAATGTTGTTTTTAAACATATGACTATAAACAATCCTTTAAAGACTTTTAATTAAAACTAAATTTGCATGACTCTTTTATAAATTCTAACGTACTTGGACAAGTGCACTAACAAATTTGAAGACTCAATACAAAAAAGTTGAGTAGCAGAAGTAAATTGTAGACTTTGTCAAAAAACTACATGCAAAATAAGTATCGAGCATAATGTGAATCACAACACAATGATATCAGTATGGATGAGAGATTGATGCACCACATGAATCTCAATGCATTTAGCTATTAACAAAATGATGTTTTCAAGCTGTCATCAAAAAAATCATTGTAAATGTTGTGGATTTAGACAAGATTTCCTCTTTAAACTCTTGAATCTTTAGCTGATTATCCATAGTTGATTATTTCCCCTGGCATGCAAAACTTCACACCACTGGTAATAGATATTTCTATTAGAATAAATACATGAAACTAGATGTGGTTGATGTGGCATGTATAGATCTAATAATTTACACAAGTTTGAGTAAAATTATTCTCATGGTCTTGAATAAGAAAGTGATATCTAGACAAGGAAGGCCTTTGATCTGATCCACTAGCCAAGGGTCTAAGATCGAATAAAAATGCTTGAGATCGAAGTAGCTTGTAAGTAAATCTAGTAGATATGCAAATATTACCAAAATATAATATGATATTATATGTTTTTTATAATAATAGACTCATTAAATTTATTCACTATAGATTGTGGCCTTTTGAATATCAATAATGATAGAATAAATTCTATAGGTATCCATTGCATGACATGAACAACAATCTGGGCTTCTTTGATTTTGTAGACTAATGCAAAAATTAGGACATTTTATTTACATTTAGAAATTGGAAAATCAATTCTAATCCTTGTCTTATACAGATAATAAATATAATGCCTATTAGAAGCAAATATAGGAAGAGGGATTAATTGATAGACAACAAGATCAGAACTAAAAAAAAATTTGAATTAGTTTTGAATGGCTCCACAACTTCAAGAAATGAATATGATTCACAAGCATATTAAACAAAAATCTACTCACACCTATTTATCCTATAGCTACATGAATTATTTCTTATAGAATCTCATGACTCAGGCAAGCAATGGATTTGCAAACTTGCCCCTTCGTAGATTTAAAAGACCATTGACCTGCTCTGATACCACTATTGGGAATTTAAGGATCCAATACAAATAATTTAACTCATTTAATGGAATGATTAATGTTGAAAAACATATAAAGAATAGGAAATAATTTAATCACACAAATATAATATTATGCTATATTTTTATTAATAATCATTCAAGAATATTACATATTTATAGGAATATGATTCTTATAATTTCTCCTCTAATTTCTATCACCCAAAATCCTATGATTAAGCAAACTCCTATTAACGATATATTTTTACAATAATATAAATAATATATTCAAACCTATATTCGTAAACAATATTACTACTAAATATTAACTAACTAACAAATATGCTATTTACCTCTCGGTAAATGCCCATAATGTAAAAGCTAATTCCTAATAGGATATAATCAGGTGTAATCTTTAAAGGTGGCATGTTTTGTTAAAGGGAAAAATTAATTGCCTTAAGATGAATAACATCTAGATATTTTTTAAGGGCTGGATATTTAGTCAATAATGTGTACTAGTCTCATAGAAGTAATAAAATCACTTAGTACTAGAATATTGAGGTGATCGACTATCCTTGATTGGATTTGGGACTTTTAATTTTTATCATGCTAAAAATCACTAATACGCTCCACATTCTTGTGTTGAATAACTGGAGACCTTATAAAACTCATAATATGGCTATTCCTCTTGATTTATTAGGCATGGTGTTGTATCTAACCTACATAGAATAACATAATTAGGCTTACCTAAAATATAATTGAATAAGTCGTCAACATCAAATGGAGTAGAAGGAAGCAATTATAAACTAGATTGAGCCTTCACAAGCTTGGAAGTATAAGAACCGGTCGTATGAGTGTAGTAACATCTCTGGAGGAAGTAGATTCAAAGGATTGGAATATCTAGTGAAATAATAAGGTTTGTTCATATATCGATTCATTAATCATGCTTCAAATAGGCTAAAAAATAATTAGAAAAACATGTGAAGTAGAAATTAGAATTCAATCCATCTCAAACCTATCAACATCAGCTGAAGAAGGAAATATGTCAAGAAATTCAAAGAGAGGAGTGCTAGGTAAAATGATGTCAACTAAACCAATGCTAAAAGAAAAATAAGATTATTCATAACGGAATTGAAAATAAGAACATTAATGGAGGATTTTTTGTAACTTTGGCTTGGGAATAGTGAAATAAGTATCGGTGTTCTAAGGTTTAACCATCATCATAATACAAAGTGGTGATATCTAGTTAAAGGATTCAACCACCATGTCACTATATTATTGATGGGAAAGAGTCTTCTTAGGAATGACCATAGAAGTGAGAAAATCTCAATTGCCTTATTACAAGAATGGGGTTATAATATAGGCAATAATTAAGTGATGATGCTAAAATAAAGGTCCAATGTTTTAATTTTCAAATTGATTTCATCGATCTCATCATCATTAGAATTAAGGAGGTTGGGTGGAATTTTTTCCACAAGCTCAGGGTGACCACTATAACCTAGGTTTGAGTTGATGAGATAGTTAAAATGTTGATACTCATGAAATGGTATGATAGGTAAAGTTTCAAGGGTTGAGATTTTATAAACACTACATTCTTAGAATTTTTCAAAATTCCCAAGGGTTAGTATCACCTTGTACCTTATGAATAACACCTGTGTAAGGAAAATTCACGTATTTACATGTATAATAGGTTGTATGCACATGTTATGATGACCTATAACTATCATCTTTCTCTCAATAGACTAGGACTCAAATAAGGCAAATCAATAGAGCCTATGTATACTTGGATGAGTGATTAAGGACCTAGAATATTCATATAATTAGCAGTGGGTAATCCACATTCAAATTTCAAAATTAAATGGTTCTAAAGTCTAAGCCTATGAAATATATTATAACTCTATTTAGGGATCAATGTATATAAATAGTTGTAACAATGTTTGTAAATATGCAAGTAAATGATGGGTATGAGATATAAGTAAAGTAAACAATGGGTAAGAGGTACAAGGAAATTAAATAATGGATACATGATTAAAAATAAGGTTAGGTGAAATAATCAACCAAATGGAGTTTTATGCAAGAAACCCTATATCTATACCATCTTATTTAATATAATGAAGAGCCTAAGAAAGGATACACACATACATCTACAAGATAATAAACAATATATAATATATTAAGTAAAGGAAAGAGTGTAGTGATAAAATTACTTACCTTTGAGTGGACTTGTCAATGCTTCAATGTTCCCCTTTGGCTCAATTAGCCCTTTGTAAGAGATGTTATAGTTTGAAGACCTAAAATTATAAGATGAAGACCTAGATATCCCTAGTTGGGAACTCCAAAGGACCTTTCCTATTGAGCTTCAATGACACCACAAGAGAATACCTACAAGATAAGGTTTTAAACCCTCTCAGTCTCCTAAATACTACTTAAGAGAATAAATATGATCACAATAAATGTGTATGAATATGATATATCTCTTAGGACTGAAATATGACCCCTATATATATGGATCTAATACATAAAATTAATCATAGACTCTTAGCCGATGGTATCAATATGATTGATACAATATTAACCAAGCTGATATGGTATCAACCCAAAAATGCTTCCAAAATAAGATAAGTAAAAATCCAAATCAAATAAAGGACACAAAACTATTTCATGATGAAAACATCAATTTAAGAGAAGTAACAAACCTAACTCAAATAAAGATGTGAAAAAATTAGAAATGGAACTGCATGACCCAAAAAATGTGAAACATGAATGCATAAAAGTGGGAAAAGGACTAGATAAACCATAAAAAGTGAATACAAAACACAAGGTTCCAAACATAACTAAGATAAATTCTATAAATATCAATAAATTACCAAGAGAGCATCTCATAACAACTCAAAAATGTAGCTTCTATTCTAAATATGGAAAATCTAAAATTGTCATATTGCTACTATGTCCTGAAAGAACATGGGAGATATTCAGAAACAAACCCACTTTTCAAGGAGAAAAATTAAGGGAGGAAAAATAAGGAATCACCTAGGAAAAAACATTGTCTTCACTTGAAACCAGTCACTCTAATCATGTTGTCAAAACTAAGAGATTTCAACATCAATGGCCCTATAAAATGCTACCAAGCAAACATAAGCTTGAGCTAAATTTTTAAGTATAAATATCATCCCATGGAGGCTAGCATGCATAAAAAATAAAATTATCCTACCTTCCTAAAACATTTTCCAAACTCCTCAAGACCCCTTATAAAGTCATCAATTTACTATGGAGATTGGGTACCTGTGTGAGAAATTAAGTGGCACCAGAATGTAAGATAGAGATATATAGATAATGATGTAATGAGACCTCCTCCCCCATTAAACTAGCCTACCACACTCTAATGGACATCAGCTCTATCATGAGGCCATATCTGGATTTTAAGCTTTGACTATAATAGGAGATGTGCCAAAAATATCACTTATTTTAATGTGATATGAATTTAAAAAAATTATTAACCTTTTAACATTGTATTTTCTTATGATATGTATTTTAACTCTTTTGGTTTTTTTATTTTAATCCATATAGATTCATAAAAACCAACAATGGGTTCTAAAAATGATTATCGCAAGAGAGATTACACTTAACCGCTAGATAGGAGAAAACCTAAAGACCATGGTACCCAAAGACACCTAGAGTCACACCTTAGAGAAAATACAATCTTGAAATCGACCTTGGTAAACCCAAGAAAAAATCAAAATTCATGGAAATGAACATAGAATTATTGGTTGCCCCAATAACAAAAAATATGTAATGGGGATTATACAAAGACAAGTAGGTATAAAACATCATCATAAGATAAGGTAAAATTTGGATGAGGACATGAAGATGGATTTTTATATTTTTACCGAAAGATAATATGATTGACTCTAAGTGACTAAAAACACTACTCTTGACCATTGCCTTATCTATCTAAGAAGACGCATAAGTAAGATTGGGAGTAAATATAATATATATAAAAAATGAACAATAATGGATGTTTTTTAGGAGGGTTTGGTTGATTCCTAAATCCTTACCATGCAACTCACAAACTAAAAATTGAAAATATGCAAGTAAGATAAAGCTATGAAGCATAAAAATGATATAAAAATACCCAAAGGGTGTATGTAATAATAAAAGAAACCAAAGATTAAAAAATGAAATAATGGTTGATGAAATAAAAAAATTGTGTAGAAAAGAGATGGGCATTTTTTAGGAAGGGCTAGTTGTATTCCCCAAGGTATTGCAATGCAACTCACAAACTAAAAAACCAAGAGGTGTAAAAATGACAAAAGACTTAAGGACCAAGCATAGGTATTAAGGCTAATGTGAAACCCAAAGGTGTGTAGATTAATGTTTCAAAATAAGTGAATCAACTTAGACCTTGCAAAAAATGTTAGTTTAACTAAATATATAAATTAACTATAAAAAAACAAGTATTGTGTATAGGAAATGGAAAAGCATAAATAAAAGTAAACTAAGAAGAACATAGGTCAAGTAAATTACTTATTAAATAACTAATCTTGGTTAATTTCTTGAAGATATATCTTTCATTTATCTACAATCTATAATTTTTATGTCCAATGACATATTTTACTCAATAAGGACCCGACCACTTTTGTGTGTACGTGCCCTATTTTTCATGGGTGTAATCTAGTTTCAACATTAGGTCTCTAACATTGAAACTATGTACTTTGACTTTTTATTAATGTTGTTTACCAATGTGTTTTTTAATAGATAGTTATGTTGTAAAATACTCATGTGTTTCTCATCAAGTGGATCTAAGGTGTGAATGAAAGCTTTATGAAGTTATTCATCAGGAATGATTCTGTGAAGAGAGATGCATAAAGAGGGTATTCTACTTCTAGTGGTAAGACAACTTCTAAGCCATAAACTAAATAAAATGGATTTGCCTTGATGGTAGTAAAAATACTACTATGATAATCCCAAAGTGTAGGATATAACTTGAGATGTCAGTCTAAATGAAAATCCATAATATTATTTTGTGTTATTTTGTTAAGAATTTTTTTGGTGGCTTATGCTTTTCCATTTCACTGAGGGTGATAAGGTGTGGAAATTTTGTGCATAATTTTGAATTTCACATAAAGTTTCTTCATGTCTTTGTTTTTTAAATTCTCACCATTATCAAATATGATGGTGTGATGGATCCTAAAATTATATATGATTTGGTTAAGGATAAATTTAGAGATAGTGTCACCAGTAACATTAAAAAGGGGTAGAGCTTCTCCCCACTTCATAAATTACTATGTGGAGGTAATAATGAACACATATCCATCTTGTAATCAAGGTAACTTGTTTAGGAGATCTAATCCCCATAGATAATAGCCATAGATATTCAAGTGTTTTAAGTTTGGTCGAAGGAGAATGAATAAGATCACCATGGAGCTAGAAAGGATTATACTTTTTTTTAAATGTAATGGCATATTTTTTTAGATTAGGCCAATAGTTTCCCATACATAAGCATTTGTGAGTTGTAGCATGTCCCTACAATAGCCATTGTTAATTCCCCCATGTGATTTCTCAAAAAAATAAAGGACTTTTATTAAGTAACATAATAGAGTAGGGTGTCTTTGGCATATTATGTCTAAGAACAAATTCACATGTTTTATTTTTAGAGTCTATTTTTTACATAAGAATCAGCCTTGGGAGGATAAGTATGATGTTTGATAAATTATATTATGTCTTTCTACCACAATCTTTGTCATATAGTGACATATTTAATATATAAAATAAAAGAATCATCCTTAGATGCTAAGGTTGATGGATAATTCCTCATGTGGATGAGGAAATGTGAATCATGCATTGCTTGTGGATGATGAAAAAAATAAGCTGATGAATCAATAGAATTAACTATAACATTTTTCTCTAGTGGAATTACCTCGATGGTGAAAGAGAAGAAAAATATTTTTCAAGATTAAAATAAAGGTAATGATATGATATAAGGTTTTCATTTGTGTATATATAAGTGTCACTAATTTACTAACATATAATTTGTGAATCATCTAAATCATATAAGTAGGAAATGTCTAAATTTATGGTTGCTTGCATCCCAAGGATGAGAGATTTATATTCAACCATGTTATTAGTGACATCAAAAATCAATAAAAAACTTAAATTAATGATTTTTCCATAAGGATCAGCCATGACACATCATGCCCCGAGTCCTTAAAGGTACTTAACTCCATCAAAGTGGATTGTGCAAGTATCCTCATGCAAGTCGATGGTAATTTTGGGTACTTATTTTAAGGTAACTTTCATAAATTATTTATAATTAGAGACTAGAATTTTAAGATATTTAAGGGATTGAGACTTAAGGTCAGTTATTAAATTATGTAATTAGTCTTTAAGTGAAACATATTGATTAATTCCTTCGATCAATATGACATCATCATTTGTAAAAGTATCATGAAGGTATCACTAAGCTGGTATAGGTGTGGAATCAAGTTGATTACTGATAACTTGGCCTTTGACTAATTTTTAGGGGGATAATTCTAAGGTCAAATTTCATCAATAACACCATATATTTCCCAATTTAATTTCCATGTAAGAATTCTTTAGATAAGAAGTGGATAAGGGGATCATAATGGACTATGACATAGGTAGTTAATAAAATTTATAGTGCTAAAGTTTTTTAATATCAAATTAGATTGTGAGGAAGTCATGTTCCACTTCATGTAGTGGGTCTCATAATTTATCAAAACATGACTAATTTATTAAATATCATATTCTTTGTTAGACTCAATTTGTTGTTCTAGTAATGCCCCAATTGAGATGGGGGTAGATAACATATACAAGATGAGTGGATAATCATTTGAAGATGATCATAAATTAGTAATATAAAATAAATATTTATTCATGTTATCAAAGGCTTGTTGACAAGTATTGGTCCATTCAATCATAACACATTTCTTGATAAGGGAGTTTACCACATATGTATGGTAAGATAATTTGGGAACAAATCTTCATATTACCTCAAGTTTCCCAAGATAAGTGTGAATGTACGATCGATGTCTAAACATGTTAATAATATAATTAATCTTAGATAATCCATGTCAATACCTAGTAGTGAGAAAAATAATCCTAGAATTTTTCTAAAAGTAATATTGAAAACACACTTAGGAGGATTAAGCTTAACTTTGTATTTAATAAGGTGATTAAAGATGATAATGAAATCATGAAGGTAGTTTTCATAATGCTTGGATTTAGCTATAAATTAATCCATGTAGGTTTTGACTATTTTATGGATGATATCATGAAAAATATGGGTCATTGCACATTGGTAGGTTGTTCATGTGGTTTTTAAGGCCAAAAGGTATCTTAATATAGTAATGTAAGCCACACTTGGTAGTAAAAGTGATTTTAGGTTGATCTTCGAGAGAAATGTGAATTTAGTTGTATCCCAAAAAACCATCCCAAAAGGAAATCATCTCATATTGAGTTGTGGAATCAAAAATAGCATCGATCGAAGGTAGAGGAAAGTTGTTCTTATAGTATGCTAAGTTAAGACTATGAAATTCAATATAAATGCAAATGAACATAGTTAATTTTTAATGAATGGTTACTATTTTAGAGACCTATTCTAAGTAGTCTATAGGTTGGATAAACTTAGCATCTAAGAGCTAAATGAATTCTTTGTGACATAAAGTAGAAACCTCATGAGGGAATTTCCATTATTTTTGGTACACCAATTTTGCATTTGGATAGGTTACTATGTTCTGGATAACTATGCCAGGGTCTATAAAAATAATATCCTCATAAGACCATGCCAAGACTTCATGATATTTATATAGCAATAGGTTGTAATTATCCTTCACTTTAGGGTGAAGTTCCTTAGAAATGAGAATGGACTTGGGATTTTCAGTTGTAACAAAGTTAACTAGTTGAGTTTCTTCAATAAGTATTATATATCCATCTTGAAAATGGTATGGTGTAGAAGGAAGATTGGAAAAAGGGTTAGGGTTAGAATTAAAACTAGTGATCAAATTATTAAAGTAAGGATTAATTTTCTCAAAGTGTCCAATATTGTGAAGTTGAGGCTCTCTTGTATGAAGTAACTCTAAAATGGCTTCGTCACTAGGATACATCGGTAATGAGTCATAATTTTCAACATTTATCTTGAGACCAATCATATCATTACCTTTTTTTATCTAATTTTGAGTGAATTTATTTTACATCTAAGATATTTTGAATTTTTTTTATGGTATCGATTGACCTATACAATTAGAAGAATTTAAATATTTTAATAGAATTATATCTACACTTTGTAATGATTGGCCAATGCAGTTGTGCACTGAATATTGAACTATATCGAGGTGGCCAGTATAGTTGTAAAATTAGGTAAGGCTAAATGGTATCAAATTGGCATATATAATTAGTGGTGTTGGAAAATTTCTAAATTATATCAGGGTGGTTGATACCTTTAGGATTGATGGGAAAATAAAAAATCTATTAGAAAACCCATGGAGTGATTTCTAATGTTGGATTGATAGGAGGAACATAGTCTTAAGGTTCTAGTTCATTTTCATCATCACTAGAATTGTAAAAAATATGAACTAAATAAACATCTTGAATAAAGGCATGCATTTTAACAAGGTTTTTCCAATAATAAATTTCATCCAAGTTCTATGATTGGGCTTGGGAAACCATGAAATAATTATCATATCATGGAGAGATGTTACAATCATGTGTAATTTGTTGATAATTATCATTAGGACTATCTTAGGTAGGTATACCAATGTTACTAAATAATCAAGGGAATAATTATAAAGAGTCTTGAAATAGATTAGCCACCCCTAGATCATTACATACAAAATCCTCACATATATAATGAGCTTCATGGGAAATGTAAGGAGGTTAGATTTTGGTATCATCATATATCAATGTGATTATCATATATCATCATAGGATAGATGGAGGAATCCATTCCTATATATAAAGAGTTGATCTAGTGGTATTAAAAATAATTTGTACCTCATTGGGTTCATCATAATTAAAATTATCAAAAGTTACTATAAAATTTGGATGCTTGTTGATAAACTTGGAAAGAGGAGGAATATTGATATGAAGAATGGTCAGGATATAATATTATGTTTTTGGATTAGGTAATTTGAGACCCCATGGGTTGGGAACGCATTCATTCTTGTAACATTTTCCATCATGATTAAACTTAATATATTGGTTATCAGTAGAGGTGATAGCTCTCATGTGATGATTCCAAGGATGACCTAAAATGAGATTATATGATAGTGGAAGATATAAAACCATAAGCTTAGTGTGTAATTTTTTGGTCTCAATAGCCTTAGGGAACCAAATGAAAGTAATATGATTTGATTGGTTTTATCAAATATATAGTGTGTGAGTATTATTTGGCTGAGATCATCTTTGAAATACTTATGTTATTGGATTAACCAAAGGCAATTAACGTGTTGTAGAAAAGGGATGGTCAATTCATCATTTATGGGTTAGGCACTTATCTAGTTGTCCAAGTCAGTTTTAGAATCATTGCAACTAAGCATAACCATAGTATACTCCACTATCACTCAATATTTATCACTCTTCTACATTGGCATTAATTCACATAAGGTGCAAGCCTTAGTACTCACCCAAAGCATAACAGAGAAAGAACCAGGGACCATATTGGGCTAGGTGTGCCATGGTACAATACATCACATATAAAACTTGGTCATTTGATAGAAGGCTTTTGGTGGATTCAATGGCACGGGCTATTTTTGGGTTAATTTTGATGGTATATAGGTGTAAGCCTATTTGGGGTCTTAGTTCGGGTCATAACGGCACATGCCTTTATCAAGTTAAGTCTAGTGATGTATAGGTTCTATATGGGTCAAGTAGATGTTTTAACTTGAGGGATCATTCTGAGATTGTGCTTCTATCAAATGTAGGAACACATGTGCATCAAATATATATTCTTAGGCTAATTCATAGAGTATGTTGATGTCATATTTTACATAAGGATGCCATTAACGACATAAACCAAAATCTTGTAAATAGCATTCCCAACATAATTGGAATGAATACACAACATTATATTTGAAATTTAAAAAATAATGTAAAAATGCATAAACCATATAACATCATGTCTACCATAACCATTTCTTATCATTCATAAAATCTTAGTTATAGAACAGAGTCCAAAGCTCTTAAAAATGGAGTCTATACTTAGTTAAACTACTTAACATCCTAAAGTCTCACAAGCAAGATTTGGCACTACAATTTAGAGCTTCAACAACATCCATGATGTTTTTAATATAAATGGTGGATTTAATGGTGCAGCTCCATTTCTCTAGAGATAATTTTGTAGATCTTTGTTACCTAAATTTGCATCATCTACTCATTAGTTTGAGCTTAATTTTATAGCACATAGGAGCATCTCCTTACTAAGGTGGAGAGTACACATCAGGTGTTAAGATGGAACCTTTGTTGATCATTCCACTAACTCCATCACCTTGTGTCATTTTCAATATGGTAAGCATATATAGCCACTCTTGAAGATGCCCTAAAAACTTAGGTGTTAGTTAACCACTTACCAACTGGTGTAATATGTGCATCGATTCCTCTAGCTAGCACAAAAGATACCAAAATAGCATTCATATCAAGTGATTACCTCATGCTGAGATGTCTATCAAGTTGGTGTAAATCCATACTTAGTCAAATTAGGTGCCCAACATTACCCCATATAAAATTACTAGTCTACCCTTGTACTAGGCTATCAAAGCCTTTGGCACATAGAACTCAGTTGTGTTCTCCTTAAGTTTGGTGCTAAAGTCCTCAAATCCATTGATATCAATCTTGATTTCCTCAACAACATTATCTATCTCCATGGAGGTGGTGATAATCATGAGCACATTTATCTTATCCATCTCTTTTTTAAAGGATATAATATTTTCCTAGCCTTTATTACTCCTCCATCAAGGATTGTTCCTTATTCACAGGCCTTCATTTACAAGTCATGGAAGAGTGCTTCCAATTTTTTCTCCTCATCCTTTATTTATGTGCTCAATTCATTAACCTTGCTCATTATTTATGTGTGCTCTACCTTAATCATAGAGTACACCTACACCATTAGCTCTTCCTTCTCCCCCTTTACCTACTTGAGGTATGCATGTATGACTGATGCTTAGTTGGAAAAAATCATGAAGATGGCATTGGATACATCTACACATTATTATATCTTTACAAAGAGGTCCTCTATTTCTTTGATCTTGGAAATTAGCTCTTTCTATAGCATAGTACATGGATCTTCTTCTTCGTGTGTTGGGTCTACTTTCAACCTTGGGAGCATCTAATCCATTAGCATGTATACTTTATCAACCTCTTAGATGTTTGATGTATCAACATTGACCAAAAGGGATGGTTCAATTGTCTCTATGCCTCACATAATTACTTTAGCTTAAAATTCATGGCCTATGCATCTTATTCAGCCTCCTTGATGATTTTCTTGTATTCATTTGCCCTAACATCATTAATAATGTTCTTTTGTATGACTTCAATGGCCATCTAGATGATTGAATTTTCCAACCTAATGGGGTTCATGGTGAGGGGATTTATGATAAAGGATTCATGTCCTTTAGGTTTATCCATGTTGAATATGGCCTTTTAATGAACTTTAAAGTGAGTCTCATCCATGTAGTTTTTGAATGCAAATGAAATCTATTTGTGCATCCTATCTGTGGTGGAGTTAGGGGACATGTATTCAAACATATAAAAATATTCATCTATCCACCCCTTTTGTGCCTTCTCTCTAAGTCTCAACTCTTTGCCTTCATCTTCTGTGATGGTCAGCTTGGTTTGTTCTTCTTCCTCTTCATCAATGCTACCACTTTCTTTGGTTCTTTCCTCATAGGTTTCTTATTCCTAATCCTATAGGGGTTCTTCTTTATACTTGTACCCTCTATTCACTTCTTCCTAGTGTTTGTTAGATCTTACCTTTATGTGTGTCCTCTTGGTACCAACTTTAGCTTCCTCATATTTCTATTGGGGTTCCTCAGTGTTCTCTATCTATTATTTTTCCAAGGTACCAACATCACCTTTATTTTTTTTAGGCTCCCCTTCCCTACTTGGGTGTCCCTATTATGTATCTTGATCTGATTCACTAGTGGGGGTGCTAGGTGCCTTCTCTAATGATTTTTTGGTTATTTTCATGCTTATGGGAACCTCCTTTTTATTATTCTCTTTCTTGGCCATTGTATGCTTGGCTACCTTCCTTTAATTGGCCTTCTCCTCCTTGAACTTGACTCTCTCAATATCTTCTTGAATCATGTTAGCTTCCTTCATCCCCTTTCACTTTTTCTCTAGCTTCAATGCCATCTCAATCTCTTCCTCACTTTGGCCCATTTTCTTTCACAACATTATCTTTCCCTCCTTAATTCACAGAGGCTATATGGAGGGATCTTTTGATGAGGCACTAGGCTACTTCCTTGTCTCTTCAAGCATGATAGTAGTGTTGCATTAGATGGCCTTCTAAATTTTTTTGTCATTGGTCTCCTCTCCCACTTCTTATATAATGTACACTTTGGTTCCTTCTTCTTCATCTTCCTCTATCTCTTCCTCCCTTCCTTATGTATGGGCCTTGTCTACCTCCATTTCTACCAAGGTTATTATTGGCATCGCAATGAGTCCCTTATAATTATTTTTTGGCTTCATATTGGAATAAGTAGTCTCTAGTGAAAATGTCATGTACTTCTTCTTTAGAGATGAAGGGGTGCCTTCTTCATCAGAGGTGACCCTTAACCTGATGCACTCTTGAATTTATTCAAGTGTTTCTCCCCATTTTTTCTAGGGAGACTTATTCTGCATTGATGGCACTATATTCCCATCATCATCACTTTAAAAGGGGACATCATCATCTTTCCCAAGGTTTGCACCCTTCTTTCACTACTTCATCTCATAAAATAAATTAAATATGTACCCTATGATGATTTATATTTAGAGGGGATAGAAGTCTATTCTATAAAATTCATCTTCCTTGTCCTTTATGGCTTTCCCTCCTAGGTACACATACGGGTGCCTTAGCCTACTCCTTTCTAGGTCCATGACTTTCACTAGGATGTCCAACTGCTACACATTGGGAATCCTCCTTATCACCTCCCTAAAGTACTTTTTGGAAAATACATAAGGGATTTTTAGCAAACTAGATAGGTAATCATTTGTGAACACTAGGTATAATACATAGAAGTGTTACATGATGGCAAAATTCATCATGTCAAATATGTGCTGGGGGAGCTCCTATAGGATGAACCATTCTCTATCAAATGCCTCAATGTATTGAGCACACCACCCCATTACTCATGTCTTATATTTCTAGGAGGAGGGAAAGTAGGTGAAGTCCTAATACTTTAGCATTAGGGATTATTTCTATGCCAATAATACCCAGAGATTATCTTCATTAGCATTAAGTACATCGATCTCCTTCATGATTATTAATATTAACATTGACCCCCATCTAAAGGTCTCTTGAACTATGTGAAACTCAAGCATGTTATTCACCATATATTTATCAATGAACTTAATAATGTTTAATTTGACCCATTGTACCATGTGATAGGTGATGCACACATAGGCCTTGCTGATGTTCATCCATCTCCCACTAGGGAAAAGCTTAGAGCTCACTAAGCATGATGCATCCTTTATTCCAAGGTCCTTTATATCCTTTATTTGGAATTCAAAACCTCCCTTGTAGTAACCAAGGAGTTTCACAACCCTCTCTACCTCTACATCATCTTCCATCATCCGGTGGATGTCTATAGCTAAGTTTGGGAACCTAGTGATTCTATCAATTAGGCACACCAATAACTATATGCACCTCCCTATGAACTAGAAGTGGTCTATATGGATATGAAAAAGGAGGAACTACCTAAGTTCCTCTAGATTGACAAAACATGGTAACTCATAGATCTAGGTTACACTGGTGGTTGCAAGCCTATCTCAAATGGAGACATTGAAAAACACTATACCTACATTTATCTTTACTTTTGTGTCAACCACCTAGTATTGGTTGAGCTCTTATGCATTAATCAACATGAGATGGTTGTATTATTTCAACCTATAGGTGTGCACAAAGGACACTCAAGTCTCCCCTATCAAGACCTCTATGAGAAATTTCATTTCTTGATATGAAATTTTGGTGAGTGCCTTATAGTCAAATTCAGTTATGTTAACTCCCTCAACTAGTTGTGCCTTCTTCTTCATAGTGGTTATCTCCTTTATCATTCACACCCTCTTGTTATCATTTTGTGCCTATGGTGGACTAGAACTCATCCATTTCTTTCCCATTCTAAATCAACTAGTGTTAAATCATGGTCTATTGATTGTGTTGAAGCCTCTAATATTTCTTGGCATTTCTTTATAGTCATTGGGTTTACAACTATGACTTTCACTCTCAATCTTCATTCATTGTTAATGGTGGCCTTGGCATCACTCAATTTTTTTACTATCTAGTTCTCTAATAATTCTTTCTCCACATGCCTCTATTCCAATATCAAATAAGATGCAATCTCAATCCCTATTTCTACATTCTAATTTCGTAGTTGTGGGTGCTCAGGTATCTCTATGGTAGCATTTTATTGGTTCAACTCTAGTTTTGCATTTAAATTTGCACAAAGTCTATAACCTACTACAATTAGACATTCACTTCTTTATACTTTATTTTCATCTACCATCTTAATTTCAAGTGAGTAATGGTGTAATAGTGCATGGATTTATCAAACTCCACTAGAACCCATGAAATCCATGAAAATCCATCACCATATTCACATTTAATGTAGATATTTGTGCCTCCATCATCACCATATTAACTTATCTAAACAATATTTTTGGTGAATTGCTAGGTGTTTTCAAATAGTCACTTCCCACCTACTATTAAGTGGATGCCAGCTTGTCTAGATGATTTTCCTCCTATGCTTCATTCACCTTGGTGTGACCTTCACCCTTATTATTGAAACCTAGTTGCAATGCTTCACATGCACATGATTCATCCTCCTTGGTTCTATATCCTCTTTTCTTATTATGACTCATTTCAAACATGATTCCATTCCTTGGTTGATTTATTACACTCTCATCTCTTCCCTTGGCCTATCCTACCCCAAAAAAAATTGTGCACTAGTCCTCCAGTGCTTTGCTCTCCTCTATTGGTCTCTTATGCATGATCATCTTGTGTTCATCCTTTTGTCACTTGGTACTCATATTTTTAGAAGTTTTGCAAACTCCACATGCCTAAAAACTTAGGTATATAGCCTCAGGTGCTTAGAAAGCATCCATGATTGACTCACCTAAGTGGAATTATGTGTGGAGTGACAAAATAGTTTTTTTATAGTCCTAAAAGTGCCTTATTCACTCATCACCAATAACACTATCAATCATAATGAAACATTTAGCTTACACCAAAATTTATTCAGGCCAACATAATATAATTGACTTGTGACTAAGAAGTTAGTGTTTGATGATGTAAGCACTATCCTATTGCTTATAAGTCTTTAGTTAGTTTTAATTAAAATGCCTAGGGAGTATTTCACCCAATAATGTTCACAACTTGCATGTGCTTGTCTCCAATATGTTGTGGATGGTGTAAGGGCCCATCCACTAAATTTGTAGTTTGTCTGAGTTCTTGAGGTACTTAGAGTCATAGAGTAAGACCAATACTCCTTTAGTAAGTACCTTATGCTTTATATATTTGTCATGCCAAAACTTTTTGCATGCCTTCTCTATCTATTGGCTCCATCTTGCTTGGGCACGCACCTCATCCAAGTGATCTAACTATTTCAACCATACACTCAATGATTCTTCATCATCTAAATGACCAATACATGAAATGAAAAATGAGGGCACCATAAACTCCATTAGTAAAACCACCTCTGCACCAAACACTATTTGAAATTATGTAACCTTATTTAGGCACTTTTAGGTAGTACAGTATTCTCATAGTACTACTAACACTTGATCATCCCAATATTTATGACCAATGTCACATATCTTGATGAGTCACATCCCAAGTATCTTATTGAACACCTCAGCTATGACATTCACTTTTGGATGATAAGGAGTTGTCTTATTGTGCATCACCATGTATTCGGTCAATAGGATCTACATAGTTTCATTGATAAAGTGTGTGCCTCTATCTCTAGTTAAACTGAGTGAGAACCCATAGTGACTTATGATGTTCTCCCATATAAACCATTCAATTTTGGTAGTTTTACAATGTTTGGTTGGCACTACCTTAGCTTACTTGGTGAAATAATTGATGGCCACTAAAATATATCATGCACTTGTGTACCTTGTAGGAGTGATCAGCCTAATAAAATTGATGTCTTACTTTTCAAATGGTGTTTAGGAAATAATGGGGATGGGAAGCATATCATCCTAATGGTTGGGCTTCCCTATGCACTAGTAGATATCACATGCCTTGGTGTAAAATTTTACATCTTAGAACATACTTGGCCATCACAAGCCTAATTACAATACCTTGCACGTTGTAACATCTTCATATCAATGGCCCACTACTATCCCCTCATGAACCTCTTGTAAAATAGAGTCCCTTTAATTTTATAAGACACATCATCATAGGACTTCATCTAAGATCAATTTTTATAGTTCAACACTAATGAGCTAAAATGGGGTAGCATGAACTGTGAACTACTTTTTTTTCTTATTTAATATCATCTAGGGTGTAAACCTAGATGTTAGAAAACTAGTGATCTCTACCAAGTCCTAAGGGACATATTGGGATTTGTAGAGTTGTATGTCTAGCATGTTATCCTTAATAGGCACTACCACATCATCAAATTTGATGTGAGATAAATGGTTTGGGCCTGAGTTCTATTTTCTAGGTTTTATGACAATCAAGAACTTAAATTCTTAGAACAGAATTATCCATCTACAAATGCACTCATGGAGAATGGGCTTGTTCATGAGGTAGTTAAGTGCATAATGGTCATTGAAGAAGATGAATGGGGTAACTAATAAGTATTTCTTAAATTTCTATAGGTTCTAGACTATGGCAAGAACCTCATGCCTAGTTATTGTATAGTTCTACTTTGATTGGGTTAGTTTCCTACTTGCAAAAGAGATGGGCTGATCTATTTTGCCTTTATCAGGTTGTGCCAGATTGGTAACAATTGAAAAGATAGATGCATTGACATGGACATAGAATAGATTTATCTAGTCAAGAAATTGTAAAATAGGTGTGCTAGCCATTTTGAGCTTCAGATTTTCAAAGGCATATTCTTGTGCTATGCCCCAATAAAACAGACCATCCTTGTGCAAGAGCTCCCCTATCAGTACCACAATATTTACATAGCTCCTTATAAAATTTATATAGTAACCACAATGGCCAAGAAAGGCATGAACTTTTTTTTTCATCGAATGGGTCTAGAGTTGTAGGATAATTTCTATCTTTATGGGATCAATGAGCAAACCATCTTTGTAGATGATGTTCCCAAGCAAGGTGCCAAAAGGTGTCATGAAGATGTATTTATTGAGGTTTAAAGATATCTATAACTACCTTCACCTTTCAAACATGAGGTGAAAGTTTTCATAATGGTCTTTTAATAGTCCATACACATTCCAATCACATAGGTACACTTGGAAGAACTTGTAAATCAAGTTCTTAAGTGCGGTGATTACCACTCTAGAGAATACATCTAGTGCATTATTGAGTCCAAAGGGCATCATGTTGTATGTGAAACGACCCCATTTTATCATAAAGGTTATTTTATGCTTGTTCTCCTCCTCAATTTGGATTCGATGGTATCCTAAGAACCCATCAATGAAGTGTATATCTCACAGCCTATGACACCATCCAAGACTTTATAAGTGAATGGAGTCAAGAAAGGGTCAGTTATACATACGATATTAAATAGTCTATAATCAATGAAAATATGAATGAACCCATCCTTATTAATGATAATAACCATTAGGTTTACCCATTCAAATTATTTCATAAGTTAGATGATGCATGTGGCTAGCATACTATCAATCTTTTTTTTTACCTTGGCATGGAGATTAGGGTTCATTCTGTAAGGGTGCTTATTGACAGGTCTTACATCATCCACCAACTTTATACTCATATTTCCAAGTGATGGGTGGGTTCCTTTCATATCTCATTAATTATGAGGGAATAATTCTTAAAACTCTTTTAAGAGATATACAATTTATGCTAGCTCTACATCAAACCAATATGCGCCTAGAGTAGCCCTCTTTGGTTATCTTCTAAGCTGATGTCTACCTTGGTAGTTTAGAGTGGAATGTGGTAGGATTAATTCCTTTACTAATGTGATTCCTCAATTTTCTTTCTGCCCTAAATTATTTTTATGTGAATATGAGTATGGTTTTCTTCATTAGGGGTGTTATCCTCCACTTGGTGCACTAGCTTCTTTTTGCCTATCAAGTTTGTCTAGTTTTGCACCTTCTAGATATCACTATCTTCATCACTCAAGTTACTATTGATCACTTGATCTTAAAATAAAGTTGGGAACACCAAACCTTTCTCCTCAAACATATTTTTTAGGTGTTCCTCTAGGATTGTGGTGTCCTCAAGCACTATTCTTTGAATTACTTGTAGTGGCTCAATCAATTCTGGGTTCTATGAAGAAAAAGAGGTGTGTATGAACTAATCCTTAAGTGCATTCCAATTTATTATCTCATGGTGCTTCTTGTTAATAATGTACCATGTTCACACCCTCATCTTAAAATTTTTGTAGAAGGTGTGCACCCATAGGTTCCTTGGGGCATTCTCACCATGGACAATCTAAGTTTCTTCACACAAGCACAAATGTGCTATAGGGTCTAAGTTTCTAGAGTATATAGAGATGTCTAGGTCCTTGTTAATTTTCCTAAATCTAGTGTAAATGGTTGATTTTAAATTTTATAAGTTTTTAAGCTAAGATTTTATGCTACCCACCAATAAGTGGTAGTTTTCCTCAAAGTATACACTAGCATTCCCATTCTACTACCTCCTTTGGGATAAACAATTTGAGGTCACAAACATAATCTTCCATAAAATTTATCCCCTCAAATATTGGGATCACCAAAATTTTACCTTTACTTAGGAGAAACACTCTCTTTCCCTTCTTGGTGAAAAGGACCCATCCTTTCAAGGTGTGATTAATCTAGACCTAGACAATCCTCATAAGTTTTGGTGCCTTTGCACAGACTAAGTGGAACCTCTGAACAATGGTTTCATAAGCTTCTTCAACCCATCAGTCATAAGAAATGTTGATGGTGTCTAAGGCTAACTTTACATCTTCCCAAGAAAGCACTCCTTGATCATTGGAGTTTAAAGTTTCAGCACCTTACACCATGATGTTATATATATGGTTTATCTCATCCTCAAGATCAACACTCTCTACATAGGGGGTCCTTGGTCACTTGAGAGGGGGATCACTACCCTCTCCTTTCCATTTTCAAAGGTTATATAACACCTCTTGAAGTACATATTTGCATTATTTTCCTATCACCATGGCCTTCCCAAGAGCACTAGATAATTATCTTATTATGCTAACTCAATCACCTCAAAGTCAATGTGGAACTCAGTGCCCATGATATATACAATAGAACTCTTTAGAATTCTAATTGGTTGCATCCTAGTTTTGTTATCCATGAAAATTACTTGAGGGGAAAGCCTCAAGGCTATCCTAACCATCTTTTCCTAGGTGTTCTTGGTCAAGATATTAACCTCAGTTCCTATGTCCACAAGGACATCACATAAAAACCATATGTCAATTTTGGAATTCATAAGGATTTATTGATCATACTCCATATTTTGTATATGCCTTACATCCCACACCCTCTCCATGTGTGGCACAATGAATTTAATTAGCTTTTTCCCTACATGCTCTAAGAGTAAATTAATTTGTAGAGGTAACATTCCCTCCATCTATAGGAGGTGAAATATCTCTATTAGCTCTTGTATCTCAGCCTCCTAGTTATCTTGCTTCTTATGGAAGGTGGTAGAATATGCCTCTATGTCTCACACTAGTTGGATCTCTCCCTGCACGTTTTGGATCACACTCATCACCTATTTTAATACATATTTCTAGTGTTCAGGGTTTGGGTAAGGCACTACTTTGGTTTTAGGTTGTGTGATGCACTTAGTGTAACATTATTCCCCATATTTTGGGTGTAACTCAAGTGTTGGCATAATTGGTGCATTAGTTGTGAATCCACTGTGACTAGTCACCTATGCCTTGACTGTCTCTATGTGGTTTGATTTCACCATCAAATCCCACTTCTCTAATTTTAACTCATGATTGATCATTATTTCACCCTTGTCTATGTTAGGCCTACTTCAAGTCAATATTTTGTACAAGTTGGGAAATTCCTTGACCTTATGTGTTCCTTGACAATACCCACATATTGAATGTGTAGGACAGTTAGATTGATAAAGTTTGTTGAGTCAGAATTATAACATGAGCATGATGGGAGTCTTCTTCCACCACATCCTCCATCATACCCTCTGGCACATCTTTACATCCCATAGCCTACATTATATTAGCCATGTCCCTCATTTCTTTGGGTCACCTACCCTTTGACTACTGTAGTGGTCTACCTTGCACCCCTTTCCATGTTCTCATGCATCTCATCAATTACTCAATAATCATCTGTGGTATGAGTGTAGGTGTTACATAGTCATCAATAGCTAGTTGTGTTAATCTAACTAGTACATTGTAATAAAGGTTAGTTATGAACATAATGCACCTCAAGATAGGCCTCATAACTTAGAATCAATGTATGCACATTCCTTCGAGGGTAATTATTCTTATTATGGACTTTTATTTCATAATCATTACACCATAACCCACTTTAAGAATCTTATGATGAACTAGTAGTAAGATTTTAGAGTTAGCTGGCCATGAATGTAATTTTCACATCCATGAATGCACTGATCCTAGTGTCGATGCTTTTGACACCCTCAACTTTGAGCATGGATTTAAAAACTTCATGAAGCTCTATGAATGTATTCATATAAATTTCTATTCTAAATAGTACTAGTAATCCTCTAACAAACCATTGTGCATGCTAGGAGGGGTGAATATCATAATAAATCTTAGAAATGAGAGTCTTGAACCTTGCATCAAACAAGAGTATGCTCTCTAAGATTCCTTTGTTAATCTCCTTAAGCATGATGATGCTCTACTATTCAAACTTTGATATGTCAAATTCCTTCAAGAATGTTTCCTTTAAGGTCTCATAGTCAACCATGGCCTAGTTAGGGTCAAATTTCCTATACCAAATATAGGTGTGATCAAGTAGAGTTATCACAGACTGGGTTGCCTTGTGCTCTAATTGGGTGATGCCTCAAGTGTACCATTGTAGTTCATACCTTACCACATACTCTATGATATTCACCATGTCATGATACTCTGGTAAGTGCATGGCCATCTAGTAGTAAATTTGTTATGGGGGCATAGTTAGCATCTAAGTCACTTATCCTCATTGCATCTTTTTGGGTGGTGGTCATCCAATTCCTCCAACCACTGGGTTAGACATTGGCCCCATTATTACTATAGGTGTCTTTGATTTCAAATGCACTATACTACTTGTGATGTTAGTCCACTTCTTGTGGGCTATCTCCTAGTCTATATAGCTGACATTGACTGAATTGGGATGTTTACACTCATGTTCTATGTTTTTGAGATAGTGCGTAAAGGTCTAGAGGTATCCTCACTTAATTCCTTGTAAGGAAAAACTTGTTTAATCACAAAATTATACTCCAAGTATACAAAATGTTCAAATTTTATGTTGATAATAGGTTCAATTATCACTCTTATTTCTTCTTATGGGGGATCTAGTGTTTTAAATTTTATCACAAGTTCAAAGGGGGTAGGTGCATCTGGTGTATATTTAGTTATTGAATTCTATAGTAGCTTAGTGCATTCTACACCCATCAACTATTGAGTTTGATTTATGGCTTCATTATTTTCCTCCTCTTGGCACTACTACAATTTAAGAGATCCTTCCCCATTCCCTTTCCACTTGTTATAGTTTCTCTTGGAACTTCTAGGTTCTATATATTTTATCAACCTATTTCTTCTCTTGTTATAACTCTATCTCCTGAGCTCTCAGGTGTTAATCTGATCATCCCCTTTTATTACACTTCACCTACACATCCCCTTCTTCCCTGTTACACTGCTCATATGTAAAAGGAATTTAGCCTTCCATTCTCATAAGTTCAAAGCTATAATCCACTATTAGCTTTTTAATCTTTGCATCAAACTCTTTCACAAACATGCCTTTGAGTTTGTGTAAAAATTGATACTTTATTTCCTCAAGGTAGGAGTATGTTGATACAAAAAACTCAAGCATGTAATTGTTCAATGCTCTTTGACACCATTTTTCTATTGATCTAGTCCAAGTGGCATTTAGAATCTCAAGTCTCTTTAAGCACTATTTTGTCCACTCAATGCACTATTTATAGATTTGTATTTTGTGAGTTGCATAGGAATCCAACCATCTGTACACATGCTTAGGTAGTTTTTAGAATAAAACCTCATATAGAGCATCATACAGGTCATTCTGAACACACTTCCTTAGATTTTGTCCTCTATAGGATGGATAATTCAGTGCAAATATATCTTCCAACTATTATAGCCATCTCTTGATGTTATTGAGGGAGAGTTAGAGAATTATTATATATCACCATTGCAATAATAAAATTCAACATGGGTCTCTCTAATGGAACCAAAATGTTTTAAAAAAGGGGTGGTCAATTCATCATTTATGGGTTAGGTGTTTATCTAGTTGTCCAAGTCAATTCTAGACTCATTAAAACTAAGTGTAATCATAGTATGTTCCCATAGTAATCAAAATTTATCACTCTTTTGTGATAGCATAAATTTACATAAGGTGCAAGCCTTATTCTCTCACTTGAAGCATAATAGAGAAACAACCAAGGCTTGCATTGGGCTAGTTGTGCCATGGCACAATGCATCGCATATATAACTCAATCATTTAAGAGAAGACTTTTGATGGATTTAATGGTGCAGTCCATTTCTAGGCTAAGTCTAATGGTCTATAAGCACAAGCCTATTTGGGGACTTATTTTTGGTCATAAGGGCACATGCCTTTATCAAGTTAAGTCTATCAATGTATAGGTTCTAGATGGGTCAAGGAGATGCTTTAACTTGAGGGCTCATTCTAATTTCGTGCATCTATCAAATGTAACATCATAGGCTTATGGTATATATATATATATACTTAGGATATTTCATAGAGTATGTCGATGTCATATTTTACATAGGGATGTCACTAATGACATAAACCAAAAGCTTGTAAATAGCATTCCCAACATGACTGGAGCAAATGCATAGCATTATATTCATAATTTAAACAATAATGTAAAGATACATAAACCATATAATATCATGTCTACCATAACCATTATTTTTCATTCATAAAATCTTAGTTATAGAATAGAGTCCATAGTTCTTAAAAATAGAGTGTATGCTTAGTTAAACTACTTAATCGCCCAGAGGCTCATAGTCAAACTTGGGCACTATAATTTGGAGATTTGATGGCATCCATGTTATTATTAATACAAATGGTGGTTTTAATGGTGTAATTCCATTTATCTTGAGCCAATTATATAGAGCTTCTCTACTTAAATTTGCATCATCTGCTCACTAGTTTGAGATTATTTGTATAGTACACATGAGCATCTCCTTGATAGGGTAAAGAGTGCATGTCAGGTCTTGAGCTAGATTCTTTATTGATCATTTTTATAGCTCTATCACCTTGCATACTTATTTTTGTGGTCACCATATTTATCCACTCTTTAATATTCCTTGAAAACCTAGGTGCCATTTAACCACCTACCAGCTAGCATAAGATGTGTATCAATTCCTCTAGCTGGTACAAAAGATACCAAAATAATAATCATACCAAGTGATTTCCTCACACAGAGTTGTCTGTCAAGTTGGAATGGATCCATACTTAGTAAAATTAGGGGGCCAAAATAACATTAATTTTTTATCCTTTATCCACTAAAAATTTCCTTATTTGAGTATTATTGATCACAATATTAATAAATAAAGGTGGGTCATTGTCTCAAAAAAGGATTTTATAATTAAGCATGTCTTCTTTAGGAAACTCTATGGAATGATTATTAGAATAAAAATGTTGAGAAATGTTTTTAATATAATGGATTTTCATAAGCGTGGGACCATCTAAAAGTTGGGTATGAGGTTCTATTTCACTAGATGGGGATTCTTAAATATCTTTCAATTTTTGTATGAGAAAATTCTAATGATATGGTGATGTTCTCATGAGTTCCATTAAAGGGATATTCCAAGGAATTTAATTAAGATCATCTAGAAAATTCTATTGTGATTTTGGATTAGATCCTTAATAACATTTAGTTTTATTAGTAAGTGTAACTTTATGAGGTACAGTAGTAGAAGGATTGGAAATGCTACGTTGAGGCTCCAACGGTAGAGTAGGCTCATCACAAGGTAGAAAATTGGAATAAAATGTACTTTTGGTAGTAGTATCCTTAAGAATTTTTTGTTTAGGAAAATGATTCTTAGGTTAAATGGTAGGATATTTTTTAGTAAGCTTACGATAGTAGTTAACCTTTGTTGCAATCACAAATTGGGAATTAGAGTAATAATGATCATAATCAACTTTAATAGCACAAACAAATTTGTTTGAATGTTTAGTATTGGGATTATAAGTTTGAGATTATTTTTGATATTTTTGAATTCTATATTTAGGATGATAAGATCAATTTTAAAGGCTTTAAGGTATTCCTTATGACATTATTTCATGACAAGGTCATAATTCTTTTATTAATGGTAAATGGAGGTTTTAAACAAGGACCTTAACCTTTACATAGAGCATGAAGGCTTGGTCTAAAAATAATAAAACATGCATACTCCTACTTAAGGAGAAATAAAAAAAACCAAAAGTAAGAAAAAACACAAAAAATGTTACATAACAATATAAAAATAGAAGCTCAAAAGTAACAACCTGGGTATATCCACACCTCCTATCCTTTCACCCAATTTTCCATGAGATTATTGAAAGTGTTCTTCATGTTTTGATAAATCTAAGTTTCTTATTTGTCCACAACTAATAATTTCCTCTTTTTTTCATGGTTACCATTATAAGGATCTTTGTTCTTCCTTTTAAATAAAGACATGAGGCCTTCCATACTCTGAACATAGTTTTGCATAGCTACATGGTTGACATCAACAAGTAATAATGGATTTTATTTTATCTTCTCATTTTCTCTTTGCATTTTTCCCACTTTCTCCATCAGGATTTGAACCTGAAGATGCATCTCCATTAAATTTGCCTTAGCACAAAATTATATCATTCTGATTTATTTTATTTATATCTTTCTTAAGATGGAAATGGTATTTCATAAACCATTATATAAAGGATTTGTGAAGGTATACATACTCTTAAATTTTTGTAATCTTATCCTAATTCTTGAAATCATCTGCCAAGATTTCAAAATCTGATTTCATTTTCTCGTCTTTGGGAAACAATTTCTCCTTGTGAACATTGTCAAATTTTGCACCTCTTTTTTTGAGAAAATGTAGACTTTCCACAACCTCTTGAATTTATTTTTCATCATCCCCTAGGTCTATAGGTTCTTTTTCATTCACACCTTCCTCAATTATAGGATAATTCATCATTTCCCCTTCCCCATACCTCACAATTTCTTTATTTTCCCCCAAATTCTCTTGCGCTTTGTTATTTTGTGCAACATAAATGGGTTCATAATTTTGAATGAAATTCTTATTTTTACCTTTAATTATATGATTTATTTTAGAGAACTCATAATCCCTATAAATACCCTTCCTCATAAAGGGTCTATGTGGATCAAAGTTGAGAGCATTAAATAACTTATAAATAAGAAATATTACAGCATGGTGCAAAGGAACTTTCTTCTTCCCCCTTTTAAACTCTAACATTGAATTCTCCATAGATTGTAAAATGTAAAAAGGAAGTCTCATGGGAATTTGGTGACAAAATTAGTTCAAAATGGGGAAATGATAGAAATACACTACCATGAATCTACCCTCTAAAGTAACATACCTCATCCCCTGTTCTGCTATAACATCATATGGTAGAGGAAAGTCCTCTCGTAGATAATCCCCTTGATATTCACTAATGATGAGGTCACAATTATATTTTTACCTAAGATGGTATTTACTATAAGTTTCTAGAGTGCATGACATGTCTCATGAGAATTACCAATATTGGCATGGAGTCAGTAGAATTTTTTAGGATCATACCATGGTGGGGGGAAAAGAGTAAACATATTATTTGGGTAGGAGATAATAACTTCTTAATTTCTTGCATAGTAAAGGGAGGACGAGAGGTAAGTTGATTATTTTATTTTGATGTTCCCACTTTATATTGGGGAGGGTTATTTTGAAATAAATTAGTATTGATTACATAGGTTGAGGTTTGAAACGATTACTTTTTGGTGTTTAGAGATAGTTCAAAATGGTTCATAAGTAAATCTTATATTTTTTCCTAGTTGAAAGCCTCTTCTAGAGTTTGAGGAGATAATATCATAGCTTTATATTGAATAATGTATTTAAGATTAGTAACAAAGAGATTGAATAAATTGTCATCACTCATGTTATTGTCTATTTTATGCATTAATGATTTCCATCACTTGATGAAATCACGAATGGACTTTTTAAGAAGTTTCCTATAATTAATGAAAATTTTAAGGATATTTTTAGGAAGTTATTTATCTTGTAAATCCTTAACTACACCATTGATTAAGTCTTCTATTTATGTAATGGAATTTTTAGGAAGTTGGTTATACCATTTCAACACATGTCCAATAGAAGTTTTAGCTAAAATTTGGTAGTAGTGTAAGTAATAGTTTTAATATGTTCCTTATAAAGATTGTAAAAATATTTAAGATGTAAGGCATGATCAGTAGTTCTACCATATGTGATGGCTATAAAAATGCTTCAAATATCTATAGGCACAATGAATAGAGTTAAAAGTTTGCTTTAAATATTTTTAAGCATTTTATTATGAATTAGTGGTTGAGTAATAAGGTTTCCATTGGCATCTCTAAGAGGAGGAAGGATGGAATGTTAATTTGGTTGATTCATGATAATTTGAGGATTTTGGTTCACAAATTATAGGATTTGATTGATATCTTAATCTTAGAGTCATTTTTTGAATCCTTTATACAAATATTCATGAGGAATCTAAATGAAGATTGGAAATGGGTTTAGGATTTTCACTGGATTTGGTTGGAGGATTAGAATTAGGTTTGGGGTTAGGTGGAAGGTTCTTAAAATTGATCTTGGGAGGAAGATTCCAAACATTAGTGTTGGTTTCCCCAAATATTGTATTATTTAGGGAACTTTTCTAAGACTTCCATTTTTATTTGGATAATAATGATGTTATTTTCAAGGTTCTTAATAAACTAGTCAACATTTCCTAGATTTGAAGTTAGGTTAAGTTTAACCATGTTACATTTGATATATATAGGATGAGGTTGAGAGAAATTACACCATGATGAATTGTCATCAATGGTGGAAAAAATGAGAATGAAATATCAACCCATATAGAATTTGAATGGGTTGAGGCTCATAAGAAAAAAATTGAGAGGAGACATTATGATGAATAAGATTGAAAATACTAAAAATATGATGTGAAATAAGGTTATTCAAAATAATCTAGTAATATCATGAAGGTTGATATAATTAGTTATCAGGTCTAAAAATTTGATTATATTGGGCTATCCCATATTATTAGTTATTGAATCTAAAAAATAGAATGTATCGAGTTAGTTAATTACTGACTCTAAAAATAAATTGTATTAGGTTGGCTGATATAGTTTATTAAAAAGGTGATGTTACTCATGGTTGAATGAAAATAATAAATTAGTTTGGTCGATATATTAGCAAATAAACTAGGTTAAGTTGGCTAATGTAATATGGACTCAAAATAAATTATATCAGGTTGGTCGATGTAGTTGGGAAATTAGTAAATCTTAAATATATTGGGTTGATCTATGTAGTTTAAATAACACTTTGAATTATATCAAGCTAACTAATGTAGTTAGTAATAAGCATAAAATAAGTAGATAAATAGATAATAATGAACATAATAGTAAGGTGTTACTAATATTTGAGTGTTTAATTTATAAGTTTTTAGATATAATGATCATAAGTGTAAATAGTGAACAAGGCAGAAAGGGCACTGAAAATGGAGGATTCCATTATCTCATAACTGCACTATCCCATCTTTGAGGTACATTAAAGATAACCACTTATAGGCACACTATGAAATTAAATGAATGAAAGGATTCTTGTTGGATAAAAAACAAAACCATATGAAATTCCAATATAATATGAGGTACGTGGAATTAAAATTATATATTTAATTTTATTTAATGGCTTGAGTATTGGAGTAGTACCCCTCAACCATGGCTTGAGTAAACAGATGATTATTTTACCCAAAATGATATCTCCTATGAGTTTTAAAACTATAGAAACATAGTTGTAGGAAGAAAACATAAAAATAATAGTAATAATATTTATATTGAAATCACAAGATTCAGCATATAATGAAAGAAACAAACAATTAGAATGGTATCAAGATGGATGATACATTTAAAAGTAAAAAAAGATATAATGGAACTTTATCAATTTGGGTAATGTATTTGGAAAAGAACATAGAATTATATCAAGTTGGTTGATAACATTGTAAAAACACACATAACTTTATTTGGATGGTCGATACATTTAGAAAAAAACTAGGGAACCATATTAAGCTGGCTAATATAGTTCCTAAGACTAAGAAACTTATATCGGCTTCATTGATACAGTTAAACTAAAAGATATGTTATGGTTTTGAAGATGTCACTAAGAAGATAAAATTAAAAATATGAAAATAATCAAATCATAAGTTTGGATAAGGTTTACATCATGTTCACTAGAATGTATGCATGGGCTAAGATGGCCTATAATTATCATCTTTCTCTCAATAGACTAGAACTCAAACAAGGTCAATCAATAGAGCTTGTGTATACTTGAATGAGGGGGTAAAGACATATAATATATATAGACCTATAAAATGGTAATCCACACTCAATTTTTAATAGGAAAGGGTTCTGAAGCCTAATCCTATGACATAAGGTATAGCTCTCAATAGTTCTCAATGTAGATAAATGTTTGTTAAGATTGAAGTAAATTAAATGATGAGTAAGGGGTACAAGTAAATTAAATTATGGTTAATTGATATAAATAATTTAAGGTGTAATGAAAAACTAAATGGGGGTTTATGCAACCTAAAGTGATAAATGGTAAGCTTGATAAACTCTATGTCTATACTAGCTTATTCAATTTAAGGAAGATCCTAATTAAACATACACACATACATCTATAAAGTAATAAACAATATATAATATACTAAGTAAAGGAGAGAGTGTATGGATAAAAATACTTACCTTTGGTTGGACCTAAAAATGCTTCAATCTCCCTCTTTAGCTCAAATTTCCCTTTACAAGGGATGTTATAGGATGACAACCTCAAATGGTAGTATGAAGTCCTAAATATACCCAGTTGGGGACTCCAAAAACCTTTCCTATTGAGATTTAATGACACCATAAGATAAGACCTTTTAGATAAGGTTCCATATCCTCTAACTTTCCCCAACACTACTTAGGGGTAGAAATGTGAGTGTAAGCAAAGTGTATGAATGAGATATATCTCTTAGGAATGAAATATGACACCTATATATAAATATAGCTACAATACTCAAAAATAATTTTAAACTCTAAGATAATAGTATCATTTAGGTTGATATAATTGGAATATCTCAACTAACATAATATGGTATTAGAGACATTGATATAGTACAAATGATATAAGAAATTTTCAAAATTATATTGTGTTGGCCAATATAGTATATGGAAGTCTTAGCACAAAATAGATTATATCAGCCAATTTGATATAGTAGGATATAGGAAATTTATAATATATATATATATATATATATATATATATATAAAGTAGATGGAGAGGTAAGATAAATAGAGACTTAAAGGAGTTTAGACTAATAGTAATGATGGTAAGACAGAATATTATACAAACATCTCTCACAAAGTACCACAATATAATCTCACCCCATTCTCAATGCATCCTTTAAGGTGTGCACTCATGGATATTGATGCACCAACAAGCCCATACCAAAGAAATAATTAATAAAGTGATAAAATTGAAAATATGATCTATATATAGAGGCCATATATATCATATTATGATTCTAAGGTTGACCAAGAAATATGTTATAATATACAGGCAAATTGAATATCATGACCTTAAATCTAACTATAACATTTGGTATCTTGATAAGAATCAAGACACATTCTATTGGATCATTTTACTTAGGTCTTATCCTTGGCACATGATTTAGGTAGAATTAAGGTTACATTCAAAATATCCTAATGTTTTAATGAATTCCAAGGAGGTGACACAAGTGTTAGAACCTTCATCTATCAAGGCTTACTTAATCAGATATTACCAACTTAGATGCTAATAAATAAATTTTGGTCATTTACATAAAGTAATATTTCATTAGGGATCATAGATGTGATAAGAAAATTTAATTAAAGATATGAATCCATAGTTTGATAGACATGGATGGACATCTCTTTGTATTATTTCAAGATTCTTTCCTCAGACCTAAGATAGATAGCTTATTTCCACATAGGTTATGGTTGAGTAACAATGTCAAGGAAAAGTCCTCATAATCTCAAGAAATATAATTTGATATGGGGGTCTAGAAAGTTATTCTATGGGATCCCACTCATTAAAGCTAGTGTGACCCAAATAAGAATGCAAAAGATGGAGTGAATTTTGAAGTAGATCATATATAGATGAAGGTGAACCCAACTAAATCTAATTTGGATTAAATTTTTAGTCTCATCACTATCTATATAGTTGAGGTGGTTTGATAAAATTGTATTAACCTATTTGATGTTGTTGGTGACATAAAAACATCAAAAATAGACTATATCAACTTGGCTGATGCATTAAAATCAAAGATAGGTAAGTAAATACACATTAGCAAGTTGGAGGATAAATTAGAGGAATATTTAGGTAAATATGACTATATAAAACTAGTCGATACATTTGAACTAGAATCAAATAGTATCAATATGGTTGATATAATTGCACCTAAACTAGAAACAAAATATTGTACTAAGTTGGCTAATATAATAAGGATGAAAGTGGTTAAAGAAATATCTTGTATCAAGGTGGTCAATATAATTTTGAAAATACGTAAGTATACTAGGTTGGTTGATGTAGTATGATCGAAATAAAACTATACTAGGTTGGTAGATACAATGGGTCTATCATTAAGTATAAAAGTAATTATTTCTTTAGTTCTAATAGCTAAAATATGATGTGGGGGATAATCCTATATTTTTATATAATATTTATAATAAATATGATTCTAAATATGATAAGGATCATGTAGGAAACAACATGTTTTATGTTGTTCATATTCACCAATTTTTCCTCATTATTAGAAGAATGAGCATTAACCATGGTTTCAACAACATTAGGGGCTGCATGGGAAGAGTTTGGCCTTGATTTTTGGTTTGTTTACTTTGAGAATGATTTTGAGGAGGATTGGAGTAAATGGTATAGTGAGCATTGGCTTAGTGAAGTGTTTCATGTTTAACCTTGGAGTCATGAGCCTTATCTACCTTGTCATAGGCTTGGTGATACTCTCTAATTGTGGTTTCATGATTTTAATTTGGATGAAAAAAGAAATAAAAATCTAGGTATCTAAGTTGATTACAAGTTTCATGAGAATAAACCTAATTTTCATGAAACTAAACAAAATGAGGATCAAAAAAATTAGAAATAGGATGGAAAGGATCAATATCTATATGAAGATCGAGGAAAGCATCTCTTAGTCTCATATATGAAAAGATGTTTATGGATTTACAATTTTTGACTTGTGAAGGGGGAGGAGGATGTTGAAAGGGACTTCCCTTGATAGGTAGGGAGAGAGTCTCTTCATTGGATCTTATTTTCATAATGTTATAGATTGTTCTCTTAAAATCGTAAGTATTGGAGACACTAACATTAGTAGTGTGCTCTTTTTTTGCTCTCATAAGCACTCTAGTGCCAAGTTTAGGTTGGGAATCCTCAAATTATCTTATAAAGTAATATTGTCATTTGGCTTGGTCTATGGCTACCTCCAATTATTTTGGAGAAATATTCCTAACTATGTATTATAATTTGGAATTTAATTCATTAGTAAAGATGTGGAATATGTTTTCTTCCATCATATTGTGTTTAAATTTGTTGGCTAAATCTTTCCAAAGTTTGATAAAAGTTTGGGCAATCTCATTATCCACTTATTTGTAATTGATAAAATGATCTAAGTTATTCTTAGGAAAATCATTGGGTTCAAACTCTTTGACCAATGCATTAACTAATTCTTCCAAGATATAAATGGATTTAGACCAATCTCATTCTCCACTTATTTGTAATTGATAAAATGAGCTAAGTTATTCTTAGGAAAATCATTGGGTTCAAACTCTTTGACCAATGCATTAACTAATTCTTCCAAGATATAAATGGATTTAGACCTTAGTTTATTGTTCCATTCTAAATCATCACTAGAAAAGGTTTTGACAAGTAGTTTGGTAGTTTTAAAGATGTAATGTTTAATCCATTATTTATAAAGGTTATCGAAGGCATTCAAATGTAAAGAAGGATTAGTGGATCCATTATAGGAGATCATATAGTGATACCATGTATGTCAATGTCTTTAGTTTGAGGTACTAAGGGTTAGTTTTAAAGGTGTTTGATAACTTTGTTACAAAATGGGGTTACATAATGAGGTTTATAAGAGTGTCTCTAATAGTGGTGGGATTAATTTTGATTTGGCACTCCCCACTGAAATTTTTGAGGTCTCACTTATATTTTCATAAATCAGTTTTTAAATTTCATCATTTAGGCACTATTATTAGCTTGAATGTTAGCCATTTGGCTCATTGTTTGTAAAATGACTTATTTAGGATTTGGAGAATATGAGTTGGAAGTAAAGGCTTGAGAGTCAAGCTGGGATGCACTAGATGTGTCATTAACATTGGTATTAATATGAACACTTTGAGTAGGCCTTTTAAAAGAGATATTTTCCATGTTAGTATCTATATTAGGCATGGTGGATGAGGAAGGAAATAGAGAAGTTAAAAATTGATTTTCCCCAAGATATGTAGAAAATTTATGAGTAAGAGGAGTATATCACATACTAGGTGCCATCATAATGTGATATAAAATTTTAGGATGCTTTCCCCTATACTTAGGATGCTCTTAGAGAAATATTTTAATTTTATTTGTATGTTATATGTCATATTCCTCTTCAACCTCATAGTCTTGGAGTAGGTGACCTAATATAGTGTTTTAAGGGTTGTTATATGGCTCATATCATTTAGATCTAGTAAAATCCATAATAAAATTATTGGTATAATGGTCTTGATATGTAGAAAAATGATAAGGCATATAAATATTCTTATAAAATCTATCAGGATTAGTTACTTCCATTGCATTAGGATTGTTATGAAATCCTAGTAGGAATTTTATTTAGATTATTCCAAGATATGTTTCATTGTGAAAGAGAAAGGATCAACTATATTGAGCTATTCAATTCAATTGATTGCATAGGAATGCTAAAAATAAATTGTATTGGGTTAGTTGATATAGTAGGAAATAGGAACATAAAACAAAAGGTTGTATTAAATTGGTCGATATAGTATGATCATAAAATGAACTATATCATGTTGGCCAAAGCAATTGAAACTAAATTTAGAATTATATCAGGTTGGTTGATGTAGTTGTAGAAGGCATATAAATGTATCGAGCTAGTTGATAGATTCTATAAAATAATAAAATTGAATCAAGTTGGGCAATATATTAGCCAAAAAAACACCACATAAAAAAAAAGTTAGATTTATGGAAGGTATAACAATGTTGGATGAATTTTATTTTTAGACTCTCATATATAGTGATCTTATATGTAAATAGTGAACAAGGCCCAAAGGGGCACTATCTATTGATGATTCCATCTTCCTGTAGTTGTACGATCCCATATCTAAGGTATGTTAAGAGCATATTTTAGGGACTAATTACTTACAATAGCACTACAAAACTAAATGGATAAAAATATTCTTATCAGGAGCATGATCAAATTGGATCTGATAAAGCTAAGGGAACAGTTATCACACAACACTAAAGGAGAGGGTTACAAAGCCTCTAGGCAAATAATAGTATACAATAATCCTAGCTAGGCATGAATACATAAAATAGAACTAATCTAGTGTTCACTAAAGCTTGTAACACAAATGGGGATGGTTTAACACAAAAAAACTGTCAAGAGATCTTGGTAGGTAAATGGAGGCCTAGATCACTTAAAGTAGAAGATACAAGAAAAGTAGACTTTATAGATATACTAAGTTTATGTATATAATTAATCTAAATAAGGAGTTATACATTTAAAACCTATTACTTTGTGTAATGTCTATATATAAAATGAAATAGTAAAAGTTATAGATACTTATCTTTGGGTGAACCTATCAGGTTTCAATCTCCCCATTGACCAATGGTATTTTACAAGAGGTTGTTTTGGATTTGTAAGTATCACACTATAGAAATTAGATATAGGCTAAAATACTCTTAATTTTCATCTAATACTTTCTATAAGACAAGTTATCTTCCCTTGAAGGCAAATCCTAAGCAATGGCTCCTTCAAATGTAGATTTAGTAAAATTATGAAATTTAATAATGTGAAAATGAGTGTTTCACTATATTAGATTGAAATAAGCCTTATATTTATAGTAATAAATAAGTCATAACTCTTCTAAAATTTTAGTCGATAATGTCATTCGGCACAAACCAATTTTAATAAAAAACTACCATTAGGCCTCAAACTAGGTTAGCCTAGATGACTTAGTTCTATAATGTGCACTTTAACTATTATAACAAGGTCAACCCAACTGACTTAGTAGGAAAAGAGGTTGTTTACTTAGGGGATATTGAAAGGAGAATTACTTAGGGAAATAGATAGATGAGGTTTGTTGTTTTTTTGGGGAGTTGGATAAGTAGGATTTGTAATGGGTTTAGGTAATGATAAAGTTGAGCAATAATTTTGTAAAGCACTAATAGTTTCCCCACCCCTTTCCTAGTGCACCATTTAAGATTTGAACTCAGAGATATCAAAAATTGATACGTTCTTACAAGAGAAAAAGTGTCAATAAATGATAAATTTTAAAAATATTGTGTATACATGTGCCCAACTCAAATTTTATCACATGTCACATAGGTGTAACATGGGAAGGTGCTTAGATAAAGAACATAGTAGTGCACAACATTGAGCTAACAAAATGTAGTATAAAGTGGAAAATAAATAAAAGTAAATAATTTTTAAAAATGTAACTTCACTTGCTTCATTGTTGTTGAATAGGATCTCTACATGAGAAGCAAATGGAAGAGGTGTCTAGTGTACAGAACAAGAGATGTACCTAGAAAATAAGATAAACTCTAAAAAATTTATAAAAATATGTGGATAGTACTAAAAAATATTGTAAAAAGAGTTTATAGAAGCAAAGTTATGAGAAAAATATGGATTTTTTTATAAATAACTGCAAGCTTTAAAATTTTCAAAATTTTACTATAAAGGGCTAATTATTCAATCATTTCTACATTTTTTTTTAATTTTGGAAACCAGAAATCTATGTGATCATAATTAGCGATAAGAGATACAATGGTCTAGATGTAAGGAGGAGGATGAACTAGATGATTTATCATAGTTGTTGTCGGGATAGTCTAGGTATGGGATGAATTTAATATGAATTTTTGTCATTTTGGTATTAAAATGAACTTGGTTATAAAAAGTAGATGTCAGGGCAAATCCATGTAATGAAATTTACCCCAAAAAATTTTAATAGAGTAAAAATTAAGAGGAATAATGGGTAGGAGTCAAAGGTTGAAAATTTAGGTCTAGGGCATTGATAACGAGCTAGTTAAAATTCACCACACAAATTAAATAGGGTCACCCTTACCATCTTAGTTTATTTGCGTAGGTTTGAGTAGGTGGTAGATTACGTAGAAATGGGACAACTTAGTTGTAGATTATAATGGTTGGTAACATTGAAGGTGGTCGATCTAGGTAAAAATAATAAGGGTGGATAATGGTGTATGGCATGGCTAACTTGGTAGAAAGATATGGTGGTTAAGTTAGTATATAAGTGGCCAACCTAGTTATAAATAAGTGTGGATGATAGTGTATGCCATGGTAGACTTAGTATAAATATAGGGTGGTTGACTTAATATAGAAGTGGCCAACATAGTAGGAAATGAGGAAGGATGGTTGACGGTGTATGCCATGACTAACTTAGTAGAAATATAGGGTGGTCAACTAAGTATAGAAGTGGCCAACCTAGTAAGAAATGATGAACGGTGGCCAATGACTTATGCCATGACTAACTTATTAGAAAGATAGGGTAGCCAACTTAATATAGAAATGGTTGACCTAGTAGAAAATGAGGAAGGGTGGCCAATGTCATATGCCATGGCCAAATTAGTAGAAAGATAAGGTAGGAAAGTTAGTATATAAGTGGAAAACCTAGTAGTAAATAGGGAAGGGTGTCTTATAGCATATGTCATGGCTAACTTAGTAAAATGATAATGTGGTTGATGGTGTATGTCATGGCCAACTTAGTAAACAATAGGGTGTCTGATTTAGTATAAAAGTGTCTAACCTAGTAATAAATGAGGAAGGGTGGATGATGGTATATGACATGGATGACATAGTAAAATAATAAGATGGTCAGCTTAGTATAGAATTGGTTGACCTATTAGGATAAGTAGGAATGGTCGATGGTGTATGCCATGGCTAACTTGGTAAAAAGATAGGGTAACTAACTTAGTATATAAGTGGTCAACCTAGTAGGATAAGTAAGAGTGGCCAATGTAGTAGAGCACATGGTTGACGTAGTTATAAATGGTAAAAAATAGGCAAATCAAGTTGGTGAAGTAGTTAAGTATACCAATTTATCATATTTTTGAGTTTTTAAAGTATGTTTTATTATTATTTAGGATAGAGAGTTGATGCATGTTTTATTAATGTGTATTTTTAGAATATGTAGATATATACATGTTAGATAGATGTATTATTTTAGAGATATACATATAATATCTATTGTACATTTGGTATGTTATTTACAGATGTTGTAGCGAATGAGGATAGATTATCAATAATGGTTGAGAGATCCCATCATTATATCTTGTATGGTGTGTTACCTCAAAATTAAATGACATAGATGATTAATCATGTAGTTGCTTTAGCACCTATTTATGATGGTTTTGATTGGTTGATGAGGCAACTCAAGAGTTACAGAGACTATCTGATGTAATATAGGTAGCATTACCATCGAGAGTGGGTGATATGAGTTTTGAGTGTGGTAGGCATTGTCTTAAGAGTTAGCAACACATTTTGAGATAGCTAGGTAGTTAACATGGGTGCAGGGCTAAGTTTCCCATCTACAAGGATAAGTGGATGGACTACATCATGGATAGAGTCACTTCATTAGAATGTTCATAGAGGGTATTTGAAAGATTATATGGATAGTGTATCATGTCCACAACTAGATAGGTAGGGTACACCACATCTATAGAGATGTTTTTGTACTATTATTGTATCATGTGATATTTTATTTGCCATTTTTGAGTCATTTATGCACGCGCACGCACACACACACACACACACACACACACACACACACACACACACACACACACACACACACACGTACATACATACATATGTGTGTGTGTACACAAATGACTCAAATATGGATAATAAAATATCACATGATACAATAATAGTAAAAAAACATCTCTATAGATGTGGTGCAACCTACCTATCTAGTTGTGGACACACACACATACACAAGGGCACGCGCACACGCACGCACACACACACACACGCACACACACACACGCGCACACACACACACACACACACACACACACACACACACACACACACACACACACACACACACACACACACACACACACACACACACACACACACACACACACACACACACACACACACACACAGTTTTGATGATTCATAGCTGTTATGGATGTATTTATTTTATTTATAGCATGTGTTGATCTTTATATGTTATGGGAAAATGTATGGTTTATGTATTATTATTTTCTAGAAAATGTGAAAAAATTCATGGTCAAAAATAATGATAAAGAATGAATGAAAATGAAGAATTATGAGTAAATGAAAATGTGAAACCAAGTTTTAAAATATAACACATGTTAAAAATGAATAGATTGTAATGAAAAATAAAGATAAGAAGACATGAAAGAATGTAAATAAGGAATATCATTGTGAGGTTAGATATGCAAATAAATATATGTGAATAGGCAAGATATCAATGTAAATAAAAACATGTAAATAAGAAATATCAATGTAAACAAATATATGTAGTTAAGAAATGTCAATGGAAATAAATATGTGTAAATAAGTGATATATGAAATACATGGAAACAAGATTGATAGAAGATTGATCAACCAAACTTAGGATTTGTGTTAGTCAAAAATGTAGACTAATATAGTTATTTTATGACAAAACATGGCATGTAGTGTGTATAAGAAAAAGGGATCTTTTGTGAGGAAGGCCTGATTTTATCCAAGGTGTTACATTGAAACCCATAAAATGATAACCAATGAAGTGAACAAAAAGGGATTTTTTTTAAGAAAGAAGGGAATTTTTGTGAGGAAGGCATTATCCTATCCAATGTCTTACACTACAACTCACAAAAAGAGAACTAAAGAGGTATGATCAGTTGTGAAGTGATATGCATCAAGTAGAATATTGGGAATGATATTATAGAAAAAATTTATGAAACACATGACATAGTCATTATAACATTCCTTAGTAGACATGAAACATACTAAGCAAATGTGAAAGTGTTAAGATTTTGTTTGGATAATAGAGACTTAAGATACTCTTACTAATAGACACAAATAGGTTGGCTAATGAGTGAAGTACCTCAAAAATATCATGAAGGTTATTTATGTAGAAAACATAAAATCAGCCTACCTTACCATGATGTTCTCCTCATTCCTTGGGACCCCTTGTAGAGTCATTAGTCTCCTTCAAATATTGGGTACTTGTGTGAGAAAGTAGGTGAAACTAGATATAATAATGAGACATCTTATCCTAGTCTACTAGCCTATCACACCCTAATAGACCATGGATATATCATGAGGGAAATTTTAGAGTTTGAGATTCAACTAGAATAGGAGATGCACCCAATAATAATCATGTCTTTTGGTGTAATTTTGACTTTTGAATTTTTATTTTTGCCTTTTCATCATTGTCTTATATTTAAATGATTTGGATTTTGTTATTCCTCCTTCGTAAGGATTTAGAAAGAACCAAACATGAGTGATATAGATGATGAACACAAATAATATTATACCTTTTTTATAAGAGAGAAGTACTTAAAGACTATGTTGGCTTCAAAAATTATTAGACTTTCTCACAAGTATGCAATCTCAAGAATAATTGTATGTGTGATTAAGATGAGAGATATATATGGGAGAAATGGGGATCGTGAGAGATCCTTGAAATAAATGGGAAAATTATAAATGTGATTTGTAGTTTATCATAATAAAAATAAGATAGTGTAGTGTGTGGTCTAAGATCCATGTCACATAACTAACTATATTATTTTGTAGTTTATCATAATAAAAATAAGATAGTGTAGTGTGTGGTCTAAGATCCATGTCACATAACTAACTATATTATTCAACAAGTGATCTAACATAAATGTCCATGTAAGGAAAAATCATCCCAAGATATGGGTAATACAAGTGTTTACAAAGTATATAATGGAATAAATTAAAGAATTAAAATTGAATATATAAATATTTGAGTGTTTTAAATCAAGAACCATGAATATGAAGATAGTGAAGTAAATATAGAGGAAAGAACCAACATAATAAAAGATAAGCAATACATCATAAATGCTATAATAAATCATGAATATCAAAAACCACTTAGGTGGAAACATGAGGCATAATATGCTAAGGAAAAATAATGTGTTCATAAATAATATTAAATTTCATATCATACATAATAAATAACATATGATAAATCTTAGTATAATTGGAATATAGCCTTAACCATAGTTTCATCTATGTTTACTGAGAGACGTGCGAGAACATCTTATTGCATTATCTCAATGGAGAATGTAAGTATGATAGAATAAGAGGGATGAGTATGTGTAATTTCATATGAAGGGTAATAAATTCAAGTAATAGGGGATACAATGTGACTAAAAGCATTTGATTTTTGAGATGATGAAGGGGGAAAGAAAGACTTAGCCTTTTCCTACAAACAATCTAGAGTACACTATTGAGAAGGTGTTGTTATAAGCTTAAAAATTACATAAATATTATTGTAAGACTCTACACCTATTTGTATGATGTGTATCACACTGATTCCAAACATAATAAACCTCCCTATGCTTAGGAATGTATATTAGAAGTATCTTAGGAAGAAGTATATTTTTATCAATAATTTATGTCTTCATTGGATAAAGTGCATCGATGTATTTCTAAAGTTTTCACCAATGAGTAGATGAATGCATGTTCATGCCATGAAAATAAAAAATGTGTTTAGGAGTAGTTGATAGTGGAGGTTGACTATCTATAGTAGTATTGGAACCAAAATCTTGATATTAAGCTAAGAATCTCTGATGTGCCTAGCAATCCTTAGCCCAATGATTAACAACTTTATAAAACTCACAATATGGCTCATTTGTCCATCATGTAGGTAGAATATTAAGCTTAGGCAAAGGTAATATGCCACCATCATCAATAGGAAAAATCTAAGTATAATCTATACTGGGCTCATTAGCTATGAGGTAAGATTACAATATGGGTCAGCATAATGTATCCAACATCTAAGGATGAAACATGCTCGAAGGATCAAAAAAATTGTTGAACCAATATGGTCCTATCATGGCATGATCTAGAAGTAGACTCTGAAGAGGATCGACTGTGACTAGGTGAAAAGTAGTGCATGTGTGCTCCATCTCATACCTGTGAACATCAAGTGAATAAGAAATAATGTTAGGTGTAGTAGAAGGATAAACTACATCAATAGAGCTATTATTATAAAAATAGTCTTGTAAATAAGAATGTTATCTAAGTATTTTTGCATTTTTAGCCTGAGCAAAACTAGCTAAAATGGGGTCACCTAATGAATATCCATCATCATAATCAAGAATATGAAGATCTATAGTATAAGAATAAATGATCTTATCTAGTGAGGAAACATGAGGAATGGATTGTTTAGTCTTTGTTATAGGAATGGGAATCTCATCAATTGGTTTTTGTTAAGATCAAGGTCATAAAGAAAGAGGTAGTTGAGTAATTATGTGTGAATGTATATCTAAAGTTTTGATTTTCAAACTAATCTCTGTTGAGTGTGGAGCCCTTTGGGGCTATCACATGACCATAGGAATAAATTTTGAGGGATTATATAGCTCCAAATATGTTAGGGGGCATAATTTTCATGTTCTCTACATGAGAGTGGAATATTCCTTGTATTCCTAAATTCTATGTATTCCATATTTCATGGAGTTAGTTATTAGATGCCTTTTCCCATGTTTACTTGTTTTGAGGAAGCTAGTTATTTTTTGAAAAAGGGAACTCCTTCTTTGTTGAGTGGAGTTGGTTGTGATCACATGTTCATGGGAAAATGTGCCCTTAAAAGGTGGAGAATATTAATATGGAAAATTTCTCCTTGGGAAAGCTTTTAGATAGGCTTGATGAGGTGGAAAAAGGTTGTCACATGTTGGATAATGCTTATCTTGGATAAGCATTGCATATTTACTCCTCCTTTTATGGATTTTCTTCATTTTTATATATATACAGGGTGTGGTGTAGCTTTTAGATGTTGATGGTTTATTTATAGGGTGTGACTTTGAGGATTAGAGTCAAAGGCAGGGAATTTGCAAAGTACAGGTGTTCATTACAGGGTATGGTTTAGTAACTTGTGAGATACAACATTGTGCAGGTGTAGGTGAAAGTGTAGTTTTTGTGCAACACCTTTTACAAGAGATTTTTCTATCTTTGTGAGAGTTTATTGTAATCTTGTTTTATATTACTGATTTATTTGATAACTTTTATTGGTGGATGTAGCCCACATTGGATGAACCACGTTAGATCTATGTTATCTATGTTATTTTTATCTTACTCTCATTTATTCTTTCATTTTAATGGTGAATTAAGGAATGTTTCCATGATGCATTTTATTACATAGATTTAGATCTAGTTTATGGTAATAATAGATCTATATTTATAAGTGTTTTATTTTTAACAACTGGTATCAGAGCCATTGGTTGTGTGTTTTGCTGAAGTGGTAAATCATAGGAAGGCTATTAGCTTGAGTGGGAGATAAGGGAGAAGAGATCAGATTCAGAGTTGAGAAGTTTGATGTTAAGCATTTTTGTTTATGGAAAATGTAGATGGAAGATTACCTATATCAGAAGGAACTTCAACTCCCATTAGAGGGGAAAGGAGGACAACCTATAAGTATAAGTGATGCAGATTAGTCATTACTTGATAGGAAGGCATTAGGAGCCATACAATTATGTCTTACATCTTTTGTTGCATTTTAAAATGTAGATCAGATAATTATAAAGGATCTCATGCATAAACTTGGGAAGTTATATGAGAAAACTTTAGCTTCTAATAAAAAATTTCTTATGAAAATAAAATGTTTGAGAATGGTTCAATAACTAATCATCTAAATGGTTTCAATATAGTTTTAAGTATGTTCACTTCAATTGGAATAAATTTTGATGATGAGGATAGAGCTTTGATGATATTATGTTCTTTGCTTGATAGTTGGGATAGTTCGGTTATGGCTATGAGTAATGCAGTCCCTACCAAGGGAAGATTGAATTTTGAAGATGTTGTAAGTGTGATCCTTAGTGAGGAGATGAGAACAAAAAACACTGGTGAATCATCTTCAGGTAATGCTTTATCCATTGATACTAGAGGGAGGCAAAAGGATAAGAACAAAGGCAACCAAGGAAAGTCAAAAGGTAGATCTAAGTCTAGATCTAGATCCAAGATGATATGTTGGCATTGTGGGAAGAGTGGACACTCAAAGAAGGATTATTGGTCACTTCAAGATAAAACTGCCAACAAGGAGGAAATGAATGAGGTAAATGTGACATCAAGTAAATCATGTCAATATGCCTTAATTATTTCTATGGAGAGTTTTTTTAGTCTTGAGTATTAGATTCAGGGGTTTCTTTTCATGCCACCCCATATAAGCATTATTTTACTAATTATGTTTAAGAGAATCTAGGACATGTATATCTTGGTGGTGATGAACCATGTGAGATAGTAGGGAAAGGTTGTGTTTTGTTTAAGATGTAGAATGGGAATAGATGGATCCTTAAGGATGTTAGACATGTACCTATGTTGAGATGGAATTTGGTTTTAGTGGGGCAATTGCATAATGAGGGATGTTCAGTATTGTTTACTACAGATTCTTAGAAAGTTACCAAAGGTGCTCTTGTGATCTTGAGAGGTAAGAAAGTTGGTACTTTGTATTTGACTAGTAGCATTGATTCTATTGATTTAGTTGTTATAGATGGAGATGCAACTATGTGACACTATAGGCTCTATCATATGAGCCATAAAGGCATGCAGATCTTAAAAGATAAGTTGCTTGGATTGAAATATTTAGATCTAGACTTTTGTGAAAATTGTGTGTATAAGAAATAGAAGTGGGTTAAGTTCTTGAAGGTTGGACCCATAAAGAAATAACATAAGTTATATTTGATACACTTAGATGTATGGGGACTAGTTTAGGTATCTTCTATTGGTGGATCTAATTATTGTTACTTTTATTGATAATGCAACTAGGAAAGTTTGGGTTTATTATATTAAAAAGAAATTTTATGTATTTAACACTTTTAAGAAGTGGAAATCCTTGGTTGAGAATGAAATAGGTCTCAAATTAAAATGTATCAGATTAGATAATGGAGGTGAGTATTGTAGTAATGCTTTCTTTGATTATTGTTCTAACAATGGAATCCATAGGCAAAGAATAGTTCCAAGAATTCCATATTAGAATGGGGTATCTAAAAGGATGAATAGAACAATAATGGAATGTGCTAGGAGCATGAGGTTACATGTAAGGTTGCCTTTATAGTTTTGGGTAGAAGCAGCTAGCATGAAAATATATTTGATTAACAGAGGACCTTTTATGCCTTTGGATGGATGCATTCCAGAAAAAGCTTGGTCTGGTAAGAATGTTGATTATTATTTTCTTAAATTCTTTGGATGTGAAGCATTTTCTCTCATCAATAAAGAGGATAGGACCAAGCTAGAGGCAAAATCATATAAATGCACATTTGTTGGTTATGGTGAGGATGACTTTGGTTTTCATTTATGGAGCATTAAAGATAGGAAAATATTTTTGTCTAGATATGTTGTCTTTGAATGAAAAATTCATGCATAGGGATCAGTTACAAGAACAAGATCAGGAACAAAAAGAGTACATAGTATTAGATGACATTTTGGATGTCAAAGGATCTAAGGATTCAGTTCAAGAACCCTCTACACAAAGACCCCAAACTCCTATGATAAGAAGATCTTCTAGGGTAAGAAGAGTACCTAAACATTTTTCTTCTTCTTTGAATTATTTATTACTCACTGACAATCGAGAATCAAAGTGTTATGAGGAAGCAATATAGGTAGATGCCAAGTTGAAGTGGGAACAAGCCATAGATGATGAGTATAGATCTCTCATGGAGAACCAAATATGGGATTTGGTAAGGCTAACCAAGGGCAAGAATGCATTACCAAATAGGTGGATCTTTAGAATAAAAGAAGAGGATCAAGGGAGAAAAAGGTATAAGGCTAGGATGGTGGTCAAGGGGTTTTCATAAAAAATAGGTATTGATTTTGATGAGATTTTTTCTCCTATTGTAAAAATGACTTCTTTTAGGATTGTTCTTGGTTTAGTTGAAGTTGAGGATTTTTACTTAGACCAATTAGATGTGAAAACTACATTTCTTCATAGTGATTTGGATGATTTGTTGTATATAAATTAGTCATAGGGATATGAGGTCAAAGGGAAGGAGAATTATGTGTGCAGATTAAAGAAGAGCTTGTATGGCCTTAAACAAGCTCCATGACAATGGTACAAGAAATTTGATTATTTTATGTTGAAATAAAAATATCAAAGGTGTAATTTTGACCATTGAATGTACATCAAACATTTTGATGATGGTTCCTTTATTATTTTATGCTTGTATGTGGATGACATGTTCATTTCAGGAAAGAACATATAGCATAGTCATATGCTCAAGAAACAACTTAGTGACTCCTTTGCTATGAAGCATTTGGGTTATACAATGAAAATCCTTGGTATAAGGATTACTCATGACAGGAAGGAGAGGAAGTTAGTTTTATCCCAATAAGAGTATGTGAAGAAATTTTTGTAAAAGTTTAGTATGTTGGATGCTAAATTTGTTGGTACTCCTTTAGCAGGCCACTTTAAATTATCAAAGGAGTAGTGTCCCAAGATAGAAGCTAAAAAGCTTAAGATGTCTAACGTACATTATTCTTTGGTATTTGGTAGCTTGATGTATGTCAGGGTTTGTACTAAGCTAGATATTGCCCATGTAGTGGGAGTTGTGATCAGGTATATGAGTGATCCAAGTTAAGAACATTGACAGGTAGTGAAATGGATTCTTCGATATTTGAAAGGAACCATTGATTTTACATTATGTTATGGTGGATTAAATACCACTTTGCATGGTTATGTGGACTTAGATATGGGAGGGTATATTGATAGTAGGAGGAGTACAATAGGGTATATATTTACTATTGGAGATACAGTGGTTAGTTGGATTTCTAGGATACATAAGGTTATGGATTTGTCAACCACATATGCAGAGTATATTTCTACCACAGAGGCTAGTAAGGAGATGATTTGGTTATAAGATTTGTTTTGAGATTTAGGGTATGAGCAAGAAGTTGGGATACTACACAGTGATATTCAGAGTGTTATTTATTTGGAAAAGAACTCCACTTTCCACTTAAGGATGAAACACATTCAGTTACATTATCACTTCATCAGGATAGCTTTGGAGGAGAACTTGGTGAAGACAGAGAAGATTCATACTAGCCAAAATCCTATGGATATGATGACCAAGGTGGTCACATTAAATAAATTGAGACTATTTATATTTGGTTGGCCTTAGTGTTCATGGAGCAGTGATAAATTGTGTTCAAGAGAAATGGTCTCCATGTGGGAGATTGTTGAGTGTGGATCACTTTAGAGCTATCACATGACCATATGAATAAGTTTTGGGGGCTTATAGAGCTCCAAATATGTGAGGGGAATAATTTTCATGTTCTCCACTTATGAGTGGAATATTCCTTGTATTTCTAATTTCTATGTATTCCATATTTCATGGAGTTAGTTGTTAGATGTCTTTTCTCATGTTTACTTCTTTGTTTTGATAAAGTTAGTTGTTTTTTTCCTTGTTGAGTGGAGTTGGTTGTGATCACATGTTCATGGGAAAATGTGTCCTTAGAATGTGGATAAGATGAATATGGAAAATTTAGCCTTGGGAGAGCTTTTAGATAGGCTTGATGAGGTGGAAAAAGGTTGTCACATGTTGGATAATGCTTATCTTGGATAAGCATTGCATATTTACTCCTCCTTTTATGGATTTTCTTCATTTTTCTATATATATATGGTGTGGTGTGGCCTTTAGAGTGTCATGGTTTATTTTTAGGGCGTGGATTTAAGGATCAGAGTCAAAGTGTAGGTGTTCATTACAGGGTGTGGCTTAGCAACTTGTGAGATAAACATTGTGTAGGTGCAAGTGAAAGTGCATTTTTTGTGCAACACCTTTTATAAGAGATTTTTCTATCTCTATGAGAGTTCATTGTAATATTTTTTTAGATTAATAATTTATTTGAAAACTTTCATTGGTGGATGTATCCCACATTGGGTGAACCACGTTAGATCTGTGTTATTTTTATCTTGCTCTCATTTATGCTTTCATATTAATGGTGAATTAAGGAATGTTTCCATGATGCATTTATTGCATAGCTTTAGATATGGTTTATGGTAATAATAGATATATATTTATAAGTGTTTTATTCCTAACAATCTCATCTAGTTTTTCATTATCAGAATCTAATAGGCTAGATGGTATATTTCCCACAAGTTTATGGTGGTCATTATTACCTCTAGTAGAGTTGATAGAATAATCAAATTATTGAGATTCATGAAATGGAATGTTAGGAAAAGGTTCAAGCATGGTTTTTTTGGATAGATATTGGGGTTGAAAGAGACCCTTTCCCTTTATTATAAAAAAATAGATTACAACAATAGATCAAGGTAACCCACTATGGCCAAAGACAAACCAAATTAACTAAATGGCCACAAGTCCAAACAACCAAGACTGAATAAAAAACCCAAACACCACCCAAACACCAAAAGTAAACAAAAACATCTAAGCACCCTTTAGACCATCCCAAAAAATGTAACCAACACCTTTAGTGAGTGGGAAATTAATATAAAATATTAGTCATCCTGCCCTTTTTGCCTTTTTACTTTTTTTACCTCCTACCACATTCCTTGTTTAGAGTCCACCATAATAATTTGCTTATCTAAATTCTAGAATTCAGTGGTCAAATTAATAGGTATCTCTTTATCTGAGTCTAAATTTTTAGATTCATGCCCTCTCTTTACTCCCCATACTATAATTTTTAGGGGAACTATTGGCATCCTAGCTTGTACCCTAGCTAAGAAGGGGAGTGTTCAGGTCCTCTTACTCAAACCTAGTCCAACATGGGACTGACCCTAGGTTTTGGGTCACTTTAACTTGGGTCAGACCTCTAGATAATTTTGGATTCCTTTTGGATCTATCACCTATATTAATCCTAAACTAACTTCTTTCTTTAAAAAAGGAGGAGAGATTGACAAGGATTCATAAAAGCATGTAAAAATGAGGTTATGTACCAAAAAAATTTATCCTTATAATTGCACAAGACACATTATATGACACTTTAAATACTACTAAACATCACTTCATTCACTCTTTGATCATCTTCCACATAATTATTTCACAGCAAGGCAATGACCAGTTATCAACCTAACATGGGAAGGCAATTGTCCATTTCCACACTAACCAACAGACTACATATGCACTTAGAATGACCTATGAGAAATACCAAAACATTACATGAAGGTGAGAAAACTCAGACAGAGGCAAGGAAAACATATATTAACTTAACCAATCCAATGAATTCATAAGACACACTTCAACTCAGCTTGCAAAATGGAGGAATTTAATCTTTTATTGCATCAAATAGGTGTTATAGTACAAATCTTGGTAGAGTCTAGTCATGCCAAAGAGAGGGATATTTTTCAAGGCTTAGAATCCTATATTTATAATAGAAAGGGATGAGAGAGATAGGGATTAATGTGTAAAAGGATGGATAAGGGAGCATAATGACCAAGATTTCCAATCATCTGGCATTGATTCAGTTAGAAAAGATCATAATACCTAACATTACTTCTAGAAGGTGGCCATAACAATAATATCAGTCTCTTTTGATATATTTATGGTTTGCATTGATGATCCTTATGGTTATAATGTCAAGATCAAGTTGTTTAAAATTTGAATTCTGGTGTCAAAATAGTTACAATAGTTGGATCAATCTATTGTGATCTTGTTTGGCTCTTGATTGTTCTTTACTAACTCATTTTTTGCATGCAAGAATGGGAAAAAGGGTCATAATCATGTTGTTGACTTTGACAACAAACATGTCAAAATGACGTGTCTACCTCCTTGGCATCCCTTTGAAATATTTTATCTAGTTCAACTTTGATCATATTTGATCTCCATGTAAAGTTTTAAGGCTTTGACTTTTGATATTGACCCTTGATCTTGATATAGGTTTCTAAAAATGTGCCACATGGCATCTCTTCAATCATTCATAAGATCTTTCTATCAGCTCCATCTACCCCTATTCTCACACCACATTATGGCCTCATATTCATTCTAATCTCAGTTAACCCTTTAACCTTATGCATACCATTGATCTACTTTTACATGGCTTGTATACACTTTATTGATTTGTCTATATTTTTACATCGTCTTGACACTTGGAAGATTCTCATTTGATTTTGGGATTTACTAACTTGTTGACCTTTTACTCACTGTTGATCTACTTTTATATGATGTATCATGCACCTTTAGATCTTTAGTCTGTTAGATTGAACATGGACTATTGATATGCTTTGGAGTGTATCATGATTAAGACACTTATCGCCTTCTCACTTATCATGGGTCTATTGACCTTTTGACTTGATGCTTACCATTGATCTTTGATTGCATGATTTAACGTCCATCATTAGATCTGCCTGGACCCACTATATTGTTAATCACTGCATGTCATTAGATCTTAACTTAATCTCCCACAATATTGACACTTGTTAGTCATGAATTCATCCTTGGAACATTTTAATTTAAATGGCTATTTTTTGTAGCTTTAACTTGACGTCCCCATGCCCATCCCAGACTACTTGTTCAAATTTAAAGACCTATATATTGAGATAGTAAAATCATCAAGATACTAAATTTGTAGAGGATGATTTAGGCATGAAAAAAATCATATCCATTAAGTGCATATATCAAATATACAACCAGACTAATCTATTTATTTCCACATGACATGTGATGATGGTCTAGCTCCTAAAGATCATCAAATTCACACTTTAAGCTTGATTAAGTGTGTCAAAAATCTTTAGAATACTATGTGATCTCCTCTTGAAGTCCATATACTCCTTATGACATTTGATCACTCTTCAATTATGACCCTTATCATCTTCTTATTTTGGATTAGGAAAATTTTGGTTTCTAGGCCAAATTCGGCCAACAAGAACATTCTAAACTTTTATTGTTGCTCCCACAAAAGACACCTATTTTTTAATAGGTATAGATTGGTCTCCCTTATTATTACTTCTTGTTTATATAGTTTCTTAAATTTCTATATTCTCAAAAATATCTTCTTGCACAATTATTATATATGTAGCACTCCATATACTTAAATTTGATTTCACCCCATTTTTGCTTGTTACTTAAGATTAACCCTGAGGGCAAGAAGCATGAATATGTCCTTGTATTTTACAATTATGGCATCTGAACATGGTATTATAAGAGTCAATAACTTGAAGATGAAAAATTTTATGATATTTTAGAATAATTTTTTCAAATATCCCTTTACTCAGATCAGTCTCCACATAAATTTAGGCATAAGTGCACAATCCTATTGTAGATATTTGTTATCAATCAAGAGTGTGCCCTTATGAGAAAGTGTGAAATTATTCACTCTTATTGGAACATATAATATCTAAAAAGTGTGGGTGAATTTATAAGGGATATAATCTCTATATATTGTTATTTCCCTTGGTTCTCTCACTAAAACTTACTTTTAAAGCTATTACTTATTAATTTTGATAGGGAAAAGGGTGCAAAAGATAATTAAAATGGATGAAACTGAATGACACTTGAAATGGAAGGTGATGAACCAATTTTTTTTTTAAATCAAATAATTTTAATGACACTTATATGAAATGAAAAAATCTTACACACACATTCACTACACCCAAGTAAGATTTCTACATCTATATTTCACAATAAAGACCTTACAAACTCAACTCATGCAAAAAAGGATTAAACTCACATCTAATACATGAACTTAAGATTGATTTAGACACTTAGAATGACCTTTTTAACATCAAAAATCTCTCATTAAGGTACAAAACTAGACTATAACCAAGGAAAACAAGTATTTCACTAAGTTATACCAATGGGAAGCACATGCACTTCACTAGAAAAGACCTGAAAATGAAGGAATTTTGATTCTTATTACTCTCAAAAGGTGAATAAAATTTTTGGAAGCCTTTATTAATAATCCTAATATCAAATATCCATCTTAAATTCTGTAAAAAATAATACATATAGTAAAGAAACGCTTAGAGACAAAGCAGCCCAAAAGTAGGGGACCTCAACCTTGGTCAAATAGCTCCTCCAAAAGTGTTACATCATATTTTTAGCTCCTCAAAAATTTTCCCATCATAAATTGGTATGTAAAATAAGTTATAAAATTTTTATGGGTCTTATAATACTTATCATTATGTTTGGTTAAACTTAGAGCACTTGGAGAGTGCCTATACTCTTGCACTAATCCCTAGATTTTAGCCTTCTTTTCTCCTTTGATGAAAAAGTCTTTTCCATGGATGTAGGTCTTCAACTCATTGAAAATATTTTATTTAAACTATTATATAAACTTATTAATGATTATAAAACACTTTTCAAGAGTTATTTGCAAGACTCCTTAATCAAATTGACTTTGTCTTGCACATGTGCATTTAGAAGAGGAAGAATCCTATTTGTACTTGTTGGAGACATTTTCCAAATATTTATTTAATTATAACACTTCATTTACCTATTAATAAATTTAATATTGTGTTCCATATCCTTACTCAACTTTCCAAGTCTTTGTAATAGGCTATATGCACCTATTAGGCCTTCAAACTCTTCAAATGGCTCATTTTTTCACCAAGGCATAGAAGGAAAAGGAGGAGTTTTCTTCAAATTTGAATCAATAAAACATATATCCACCATTTAAGGCTTATAAATTTCATACCATATCTGATTCAAGGAAATTTTAGGCATAAAATACTCAGCAAGACCTGGAACAACACAAAAAACATGCATTTCCCATGTATTCCTTGTAGCCCTATTTTCCTAAAAAGCTCATTGTCTAGGATAAAATAGAAGTGAAAATTAAAAAACAAAACTTTTTACAGGTACCCTTTATCCTCTTATAGATCCATACAAAATTTTGTGAGGTAACTCCAAGTGGAAGTGCATTTTCTAGCCAACAAACTTGCCAAGTTAGGCTTAGAAGTGAAAACTTGATGTTGGGAGCTCACACATGGGTGAAACCTTCAAAAATTGTTTGATTAAATTTTATCATGCCCTCACCATTATAAATGTCAATTTTTATTTTTTGGAACCACCTAGAAGTATCAAAACCATGAAATGGCCTTTGGAAGCATTTTTTGACTGGCCCAAAAGAATGAAACAGTTTGGGAACTTTTGGATGGATTTTTATAGATTTTTGAATTTTATCAGGTAAAAAAAGTCCTAATATTCCTTTTCCATCAATTTTCATCTTTATATACTCCTTATAACATTCATTTTAACTCAAAAACATCAAAAAGTACCATTTTTGTACAAATCCATACAAGTGAAGGAAAAGGCCTTAAATCACCTTAACAACCTTAAGACCTATTAACCATGGATTATTCAAAGAATTTTCAAGACCAATTATTGACTCAAAAGACAAATGGCATGGTATGTAAAGTTTTGAATGGTAGCAGTGACAATTTGACCCGTGAGGTCAAAATTGTCAACAATATCTCTTTATCAGTTTTTATGAATTTACCCAAAGCATTTATTATTTTCTCATGAGTGTGATATAAATGAAAAGGTAAGTTTGGAATCTGAAGCCACATTGGCATATTTTTAATTTAAAATGTATTTGGATCAAACTATGGACACCAAGGGGTGATGAATAATCCTGAATTGCCCCAAAACCAAATCCATTCTGACATAGTTTTATGATAATCTTTCTAGTCTTATAAATGAACATCAAATAATCCTTTAGAGCACAGGGATATCTCACATTTTTTTGACCAAGTCTCAAATACCCATTGATATAATGTTTCCATTAAAGGCCACATGCCATTAAATCTAAAAATTAATACATCCTCTAGTAAATAATGATGATAATCAAACATTTCCCCATTAAAATTGTCCATAGAAGGAACCTATTTTGCCAGTTCTACAATGTAAGCTTGAGGAGAAGGAGGGCACTTTGTTAAATTTTATTTGGTGGTATAATTTCTTACCAATTCCTTAAATGTCACTAGTTTGGATGAGGATACTTGTTTCATTCCTTCCACACCTCCCTATAATCTTAAAGCCATAACAATGGTAAAAGCTTTACCTAATTTATAACTTGACAACAAAAAGAAGTCCTAAAGTTATTTGCCCTAATACACCAAACATTGAGATTCAATTGGGAAACCTAAGGAAACCTTTAAATTATATTTTAAATCCATCACTAGATCTATCATTTCCACCCATAGTTTTCCATAAGAGAGATCAGATCAAGATTTGATACCCTAGTTTTTCCACCTTTGATTTCTTCTAGTTTTTATTTTGCTTACCTATAGGGAATTACTCATACCAATTTCTAGTCATCCCATTAACCAACAAAGGCCCTAAATTGTTCCCTTATCTTCCTACCCTAGAATCCATTTTTCATTCAATAATTTTTTTAAATGGTTGGTGATCATCCTCTAGATCCTTGGGTATGGAAATCACACTACTAGAAAATGCTACTTGCTAAGGCATGTTATCAAACACTTGCCAATAATCTTCCATATCTCACCCTTTCTACTTAACTCTAATCATAGGCTGAGTAATCCCCTTGGAACATTCAATGACATCCACCCCTGCCCTTTGTGTCAACATATATCCTACCTATCCAGTTGGCTGACCATCTACCAAAAGCATTTATGATTCCATGTCCTCCACCTGACTGGTCAACCATTTCTTAGGGTTTTGAAATTCATCTCTAAGAAACTAACTGATCTAGCTCAAGACATCACCCAAACCCTCATTTTTGTTTTATGGAGAAACCCTATAATTTTATTCTTTATAAGACTTGAAATCTTATCCTTCTGCATGTTATGGTACTATAAATATGTTCATGCATTATTCCAAGTCACTTGATTCTAAAGGAGTCATCATGTATTCATAGTTTGATCAGGCCCTGCATATTTTCCTTTCACAGTCCTTACAATTTGTGAGCCCTTCCATTTCAATATTAATGGTGGATATTTTAAAGACACCACATTTCTGAAATTTTTAAAAATTCCAAGGGTTTGTGTTTCCTTGAATTATACAAATCGCGTCATTGTGAGGAAATTTTACACATTGGCTTATTGAAGAGGCTACAACTCACATGCAGTGTGTCTAAGGTGTATCGAGAAAGATTTTATATGATAATGGAAAGTTAAATATCATGATTTTGATATGAATAGTAATAGGAAGAACCATACTAGGAAATTAAACACACCGTAAAGGAGGTATTTGTCTTTTATTTTAACCTTGACACATACTTTAGGTACAATTAATATTGCATTAGAGTATCCAAGTGTTTTAATAAAGTCAAAGGAGGCCATACATGTGCCATAACCTTCATCAATCAATGCATGCTTAACTTGAACATCAAAAATTTAGATACTAATAAATAAAGGAGGATCATCTGCATGAAGTAATATTTCATCAAGAATCATTGAAGCAATGGGAAATTTGAGTGAGAGAGAATTGTCTATAGTTTCATCAATGTGTATAGACATTTCTTCACGTTATTGAAGAACAATAGCTTTAGAACGTGATAAAGTGGCTTCTTTTCTTATAGGTAGATATTGAGGGATGCTCATTTCAAATAAAAGCTACATTAGAGATTATGATGATGAGGATAAGTCTTCATGAGTCCAGAAAAGGAATTTGAGATGGGATATGAGAAATTTTTGTTATAAGATACCATCCATGATATCTATTTAAAACTATATTGGATAAAAGTGCATAATGTTGAAGTAAATTCATTAAAGGAGTGGTGGAAGTGAAATTAAATTAATGTTGATAAGGGGTAGTTACTTGAGACTTAGCAAATGTGGATTAGCCAAGTGTATCCAATTGTATTATTTTAGGTAATGGGTTTAGTGTCATGGTTGGGTTGATGATTGGTTAATTTGAATATTTTGTAAGTGGTGAACAATTCCAAGAGTTATTTTGATTTAGAGTGGTAGATAATTTAGATTAAGAAGTTAATGATAAGTGAGGACTAGAATTTTTATCAATTGAAAGTGTCATTTGATTGGAAACATGTGGATTGTGGATGAATGGGTAGGTTATGTTCTTAGATTTGTTGGAATTGTTTTCATATGTCCAAGTTCTATAAAATGAGATGGGTAAGAATCTTGAATAGTGTAAAAAGTTGGGAAATTAACATAGTTATAATTTGGAAAATAATCGATATAAAAAACTACTCTCCTCATATTATTCATATTGACAACATTCTCATAATTGGTGAGATAATTAAGATCAACAAAATTTTTGACAGTATTAGTAGTGGGAGGTTAAGTTTTATTTGATTGAAGATTAGAAAGAGAATGTATACACATAATATTTTCAACCTTTTATCAAATACTGATGCTTTACATCTTGTAAATACCTATCGAGACTCAATCTCTTTGAGTGCATACCTTAAGGGGTGCACTGAGAAAGGGGTGGGTAGATCTTTGGTGATTCATAAGATTGTTGTCCCTTATTTCCACATTATTACCAATCTAACCAGCTCCCAAAACCATTACCTAAGTTATTTATCCTCCCTTGAGTATTCTTCTAGTGTTTTCCTCTTTCCATCCCCCCTTTTTTGTCTTAAAATCCTTTTTGACTATTAGTTGTACTAGGTCAACTAGGTTGACCTAGTACAGTTTAGGGGTGTTCTTTACTTTCTTATCTAGTTATCCTTTTCGGTTGACCCAGCTTAGACCTAGTAAATTATCTCTAAAAACACACTGGGTCGACTAGGTTGACCCTATACAACTGATGTTCTTGAAATGATTTAGGACAAGATCCACCTATATATACAATATCATTTTGATCATTATTCATATGTTTGATCAAGAGTTATTATTCACTTGTGCTTCTTCACAATCTGCTCTTCCACCATTCTACTTGAGGAGACTTAGTTTATGTTTATTATTTGGATAATCTAGTCTTGTGGATAAGTCTTGGATACTTTGGCATTTTTTAGTGATCTTTACAAACCACAACAACCTCTTGTGAATCCCCTTTGGATAAGAGAGAGATTGAGTCTCGATAGGTTCACATTTAGGTAAGTACATTCTAACTTTATTCTCTTCTCTTTTAGTAGATAGAAGTAGCATAAGTGTTGGCTTGAATAATACTATCTTTCATATTTCATGTATTAGGGTGTTACTCATACTTACTTTAATTAAAGTTCCCTATACATATTTGTTTTATTGATTTTAACCCCCACTTTGTGCTACAAGATTTGGTGTGCACTAGATTAGATCTTGATTTCTTATTATTAGAATAGAGTGAATGTTTTAAACCTTCGGACTCCATCAGGGTTGTTATTTGATTATGTTATATTTTAGGCTTTAGAACCCTTCCTAGAATGATATGTTATGATAATTGATCCCCTAATTGGGTCTAGTGGATGTTAATATTGGTCATGTTCATGCTTAACAATTGTATCCCAATTGGAAGTGTAGGTGTGATCTAGCTTATTCGATCTAGGATTAATTTATAGACATGATACATTTTTGATTGCATACATTCTAGTGAACTCGACGTGAACTAATCCTTGCAATATTTGTTCACTTTTACTTCATTTATTTTATTCACTTTATCATCATTTTTATCATATATTTTTGACATTTTGGATCAATTCTATCAACCCAGTTATTTTTCTCTATGCATAGGTTCTTAAGAATAGGCAACTGGATAGACTCAGTCATCCCAGTATAGGTTTCTAGCCTTTTATACATCTATATTAACCTATTAGGCTGACCCAGTTGACCCCTTATAGTTTTATCACTTTTTAACAGGTTCCTCTATAGCTTGATTGATATTATCAACCCAGTTTATAGGTTTCTCAAGCATCCTTCTAGGTTCTAGACCAGTAATCTTCTTCATTACATATATGATCCACCAAGGTTCATTTATACCTCTATATTTCTTTCTTTTTTATCTTTCATTTCATAGTTTTTAGTCTTCAAAACTACCCTTGTATGGTCAACTAGATCGATACTACTGACCCAGTTCTATGTTTTATGTGCTATCTAAAATAACTAGATCAACACTGTTGACCCAATTCAATTTCAAACATTGATTCCATAGTACAATTTCAACCATGTCGACCTTATTTTATATATTGTATGTATAGTGTCAACACTATACCTTGTTTCAAAGTTGGAATTAACTTCATATGTATTAGTAATTAGCTCACACATTTATTTTATTATTGTTTGCATGCTTAGAATAGTTTACATAGTTTAATTAGGGGATTTTCAATTAATCTCTTAATTTCACTATTTATATTTTATGCACACATGGCCAAATCACATAACATAAACAAGCACTTTAACATTCTATCTACCCTAGGCTAGCCTACTTGGATTTCATCACCAAGGGGGAAGTTGACATGATGCTCTGGTCAAGTATAAAGCATGGTTAATAGTATATTTTTTTCTAAGCACTTGACACCCTTATCACTATGGTGTGTGGAGTGAGGGGGTAGGCCCCAATACCAAGCCTCTATCAGTGCCGCTTCAATCCCTTTCAACCTAAACTACTTGAAACCATTATTAGATTGCTATCTAATACCTTGCTTATAACCAACTTCTAATCACATTAAAAATAATTATTAATAATCTAAATTAACATTTTAGGTTCACCAATTAGTTAGATCTTTACTTTCCAAGTTGATTGCTTGCTCTTTGCTCAATTATGTGTGCAAAAACTTGTATTAGCCAGCATTGGTGCAAGGTTTTGTTCTATGTGACTCAATTAGATTGGCTAGAATTGATCTAATTAACTATTTGTTTCCCTTTAACTTTTATTTTCTTAGATTAGCTACATAAATTATCTTGTTTCAATTCATAACTTGTTATCATCTTTCTCATCTTCTCTATCTATTGTACTATATCGACCCAGTTGACCCTATACCTTTTTTCAACCCATGTGCACTATATTGGATTGACCCAATCAACCATGTATAGTTTACATCTTATTTTTCCTCTTTTGGCAACCTCTATTTACTATACTAGATCAACCCAATCGACCCTATACTATTTTTAGGCCCTATTTTTTGTACTAGATCGACCCAGTTGACCCTGTACTATTTTTTGCCTTCCCTATTCATCAATCTAACTTCCCATCTCTCCAATTTTGTATTTGATTCATCTCTCTTCAATTAGAATCAAGTCTCCTATCAGAATATTTTTGGACATTCTAAATCCATTTAGGTACTATATGGTATGTTCATTTATTCCTCTCTTTTCCTCCCAAGAGAACCATCACTCTTGGGGCACCTCTTCTCCTCCTTCATCTATGAACTATAACATGGTGAAAATAACTCCTCAAGATGAATTTGATGGATCTGATCCTTTCTCTACTTACCAAGAAACTTCTCATTTTCAAAACATTCAAAACAATGTGGGAGTGATTGATACAAGTTTACTTAATAATCAAATTGGTAATCCATCTTCTTTTAATCCTCTCCCTAATACCAATTTGGGGAGTAATCTTACCAACACCAACCCACCACTTGATACAACTCAACTATTATCCCAAGTTATTCAACAAATGAACATAATGAAAAATTCTAACACCAAATAAATGATGTAACTTCAACAACATCTAATTAATGTGGTTAATCAACCTCCAACTATTCACCCTCAAGCTAATCCTAATTTCATTCCTCCACCTCTTAAGGATGACTTAGGTAATGTTATTCCTCAACCCATAATGAATAACAAGATGCTTTAAAATATTCAAAATGAGCCTTTATCTCCTTTCATTGTTTCCATTGATATTGGTAACATATCTTCAACTATCAAATATGATGGGACTAAAGACCCTGCCTCATTTCTTAAAGCCTTTGGTAACCTTTACAAAGAGTGGATCCAAACTAATACCTTCACCACTACTAGACTCTTAGTCAAAACTTTCACTGGTGATTTATTAGAATGGTATAATCAACTTCCCCAACATTCTATTTGGAAACTTGAATATTTGGTCAACCCTTTAGTTAAAGAGTTTCAACATAATGATCTTCCTAAAAATTGTCTTAGCCATTTCATCAATGCTAAGCAATCTCCAGCTGAATCAGCTCATGACTTTATTAAAAGATGGAAATATTTATCTCATAAATCCAACCATAAAATGACTAATGATAACTTATTATAACTCTTTATCATGGCCTTAACTCCTACTATTCAATATAAGATTTGAATCTTTGCTCCTTAAATACTTAATGAAGCTCTTGATCAAGCTAAGTGTCAATACTTTCTTATGAAGCAATTCAAACCTAATCCTAAAATTTTTAAGGGATATTTCCAAACATCTAATGTTATCACTAGTAATACTTCTATAACCTAAACAAAGAGTTGCCAAGATGAATATTCCTTTACATTTTCATACACCTCTTTTGGTTTAGCAAATGAAACAATTTTTACTATCCTCAAAACCTTTCATCTATCCCAATGCTACTCCTAAGTGGTATGACCCCAATTTATTTTGTTGGTTCCATTCTGACATTGGGTATTCCCATGAATCTTTTATAGGGCTCAATAAAAAATTTGTCTCTTATATGCTTTGTGATTCATTTAATCATGAAGCTATGATCAATCTTAATCATCGAAAATACACTGTTGCTTCTCAAAAATGACAAACTTTTAAAACTTCTACCTCTAATAACCAAAAATCTTCTTCAAATAATCAAGCGAATGTCAAGGATGTTTGTGCCATCAATTTAAATTACAACCAATACTATATCAAATCTCAATATGTCAATACTACCAAGGTCATCTATCATCGTAAACTGGCTCACAAAGATCCTATTACCAAGCCTAAAAAGCCATCTTAAGAAGAACAAATTCTTAAAGATACTTATTGACCATTTTTTGCATGACTAGTTTACATTTTCCCTTTGGATCTTTTCCTTTCTCCCTTGCTCATTTTCTATTTTTGGTCACTTTCTTTGTTGTTTATCTTTTTCCTTTGGCCTCTCTTGGTTCAAGCTCTTCCCCCTTGTTCTTTGCTTTTCCCCTTTGTTGTTTTCATTCAAGATTTTTTCTTAGCCTTTCTCAATTTTTTTTTCCCCAGAGTACCCCTTGAAAAAGTTTTGAAGGGCCACTTCCCTTCGAAGTGCCCTTCAAAATATTCTGAAGGCACTTTTCCTTGCCTTTTTTTTGTCTAAGTGACCCTTCGAATTTTTTTTGAAGGGCATTTTTTGTCTAAGTGACCCTTTAGATTATTTTCAAAGGGCACTTTTTTTCTAAGTGATCCTTCTTAAAAAATTTGAAGGGCACTTCACCTCGTTTCTTCCTCTAAGTGACCCTTTGGGAAAAATCTCAAAGGACACTTTTCATCCAAGTGACCCTTCAAAAAAATCTGAAGCACACTTTTTGCCCAAGTGTCCCTTCAGATTTTTTTGAAGGGAACTTTTACCTTGGTCTTTCTTGAATTCCCCTTTAGATTTTATTCAAAGGGACATTTTATCTAAGTGTCCTTTAGGATTTTTCCCAAAATGTCATTTTTGACCATTTTCTCCAAGGTTTCCCTTTAAGATTTTTCCCAAAGGGCCCTTTGTCCATAGCCTACCCTTCAAAAAAGTCATGAAGGGCCATTTCCTTTGGAAATACCCTTTAGAATTTTATGAATGGACCTTGTGCCCCTACCTAGGTGTCCTTCAAAACTTTTTTGAAGGACACTTTCCCAAGTGTCCTTCGGTAAAAGATCCTGAAGGAAACTAGTCGTTGCCCAAAAGCCAAAATTCCCAAAGGAATTCTTTTGAACAAATTATCCAAAGGAAGTACTTCAAGAAAATTGACCAAAATAATAATCCTAACCCAAATGGATTCCCATGATGTGCCATAGAACATCAATTTTGATGCATCCAACTAGTTATCGGGGTTTAAAGACATGATGCACCATATGACATCAAATTTAGGGTGGCCAAATAGCCATCGGGTTCACATTGGTGATGTGTCATAGGATGTCAAATTTAATGTAAGGAACTAGCCATTGGGGTGCAACTTGGTGATGTGCCACAAAATGTCAAGTTCATTCCTAAACTCTTCAAGTAAGAAGTGAAGTCACTTTAAAAACCTGAATGACTCTATAGTGTAAATAAGGATTTGTCAAAGACTTGACTTATAACTTTTATAAGTAAGGAGCCTAAAAGAATCCAAAGGAGCAAGCAAGGGGTGGAAGGACTCAAAAAACCTGAAAGGGTCTTAAGCAAAGCAAAATCAAGTTTTCAAAAGAGGTTTTCTTATAAACTTTTATAAGTAGAATCAATCAAAAAACCCAAAAGAGCAAGCAGCCTTGATAGTGTAAATTGGGTTTCCCAACATGCTTAACTTATAAATTTTATAAGTAAAGAAATTCAAAAAACTTGAATGGGTATATAGTGCAAAATTTGAAAGATTTTAGGAAGAATCTAAGGTTCATAGTAGTAATCCAAGCCATTTATTATGGAGGTTCATCTCACCATTGGTTTTGTAGTGATCTTGGTCATTTCAAGAGGGTGAATCAAAGAGAAGGAAAAAATCCAACTAAATGAGAGAACAGCTAGAATCATTTTCAGCAAGATGGTGATGGCAAACCATTTTATAGGATTCTATTTTGGTGCCCAATATCTCTCTCTTATCTCCTTATTTTGTTATAAATAAGACCCTTGGGCTCTTGTTTTATCATCCACATATAGTATGATGAAGCGCTGCTAGAATGTTTTGCCATTTTCTTGCCTTTGAGAAAAGAAGCATAAGTTTGTCGTCTTTCTAAGTTCTAGACATTTTCCTAGTCATGAAAGAGATAGAGTGATAGTAAGTGATGTTTTATCCCTTTTTCCTCTATCTTTCATGCTTTTGAGCAAAGAGTTGATCCAATAGGTCATATAGAGTGCATTCTAGTTATATGATATTTTGCATATATGTAACTCTTTTTTGGACTATACAAGTTGTATTTCTAGTTATTTACCTTGTGTTATCTCATTCATTGTGTCTCTACATTAAAATACTTATGTTGGAATCTTCTATAGATTGAGGTATAGACTATATTTTGTTGTATTGTGCATAAGTATAAGGCATACATGTGGATACTAATTCTTGGTGTATCACCATTTTAGACTAGGCTTTTCATTTATGCAAACTTCTAACTCTTTTCATTCATACAAGCTAGTTCAATAGTTTTATTTCATAAAAATCTAATACAGGGAGCTAGCCCTTTCAATCTAGAGGTTCATTTCCACTTATAAGCACACCCATAGGCCTGAAAATGTCCCAATGTTGCCTAAATCTAGAGGAGGCTTGAACAGCCCTCTTTTAGGGTGCAAGATTTAGAGACAACAGTTTTGGCACACCTGGTGGGACCAAAAATTATTTCTAATTCAAGGTGAATGCTGGTCTTGATAGGCCTAAAGTAGTAGAAATACCCCTAACCTAGTATTTGGTGACTCCAAAAGGGTGTGAATTCCTGGTTCTAGACCAAGTTTTATACATTATCCTAAATGGTCCTCACAAGGTCCTCAACATTTTATAACCAAGCCCCTTTAGCTAAAGCTCTTCCTAAAGAACAACACCCTAAACCACTCCTAGCCCTATTAAATCCTTGGCAATGAGGTTTTGGGGAAGAAGAGGGAGAGGTTAAAGAAGTTCAAGGAGAGGATGAAGTTGAAGAAGAGGAAGAAATAGAGGATCAAAGGGAAAGAATGGAAATGGGGAAAATAGGAGCGATAGATATATGTCAACCCTTCCCTAGTTTTAATACCCAAAACCTAATAGAGCTTCCTGCATATGACCCCATCCCTTTGAATGCTACCAATAATATTATTAGTTTCAATAGGGAGGATCCTATTACCCCATCTGAACATATTAGAGACATCTCTAGTTTCTAAAATTTCCATAATGTTACTAGGGCCAACATAGCCATTAGGTTGCTTTTTATGTCTAAAAAAGGCAAATCACTTGACTGGATAGAACATTGGAGGGGGGTTTTATTACAAGTTGGGATGGCTTTTGAGACCTATTGGTGACAAGATTTGAAAATAAGAGTGATCATACTTCCCTAATACATCAGATAAATGTATTAAGAAGAGGTCCAAATGAATCCATGGGAGATTTCAATGAGATATTTTAAATAACATGGTATAGGCTACCACCAATCATGAGACCTCCTCCTAGCTTTGTGTTCCAAACATACCTTGAAGGGATTAGTATTGATGTTGTTGTTATGTTGCAGTCAATGGGAGGATGCACTCTTCCAGGTGCATATGAGCTAGCAATTGAGGTTAAGAATAGCTTAATTTAGGTTGGAATAGTTCCTCCTAGATTTCCCATGTCTTTGATGTCCCACAGTTCATTTGAAGCACCAAGCATGTCACAAGTTCCCAATTCCAATGTGAAGCTGAGAGCATTTCCCAAGAAGGTGGATAACATTATGGACAAGGATGAAGAAATTAGATCATTGAGAGCTTAGCTCAAGCAAGCTCAATATTAGGCAAGTGTTCCTTCTAATGCACAATACTATCCTTAATAAGGATATAAAGATCCATCCCAATACAATTATCAAGGGAGAGGACAAAATCAACAAGGGTATAGCTGGCAGCCCAATACATATAATCCAAATTCTACTCCTCCCATAAATGATGTTATTCTAGTTCATGCAAATCTAGTATAAGAGAAGATCATGTGGACTAACAGGGGCATTCTCAAGGTATGTTTACACATGATGATGGAGGAACCAGCTACACTTTGACTACACAAGAGGAAACTACTCCTTACATGATAGTAGAAGAAGTTTGTCCCAGCCAAAGTGATAGTCATGGAGAAGGCAACATCCCAAGTATGGAAATGATGAATTTTCAAGTAAAAGATGATTTTATGTTGACTCAAGGCATGTCAATTTCAGCCAATACAAGGTCCAAGAAGAGAGAATTAGGAGAAGGCCAGGAGCCATGAATAGCTCCAAGTGATGCCTCTCTAAAGCCACAAAGCACCAATCAAAGTGTTGCACCTTCTACAAGCCATGTTCCTCAAAAAAATTAGCATATAAATGTGGTTGTCAAGATTGCAACATAGTAGGCTATAGTTCCTTCATTACCATCAAAAATGCAAGATAAATTGAATAATCCATCTCTAAATATTATGGAATCATTAAAGAGAATTAAGACAAGCATATCCCTTTGGGAGGTTCTACATATACCTGGTCAAAAGGAGATTTTGCAAGAGTGGTTAGTAAGCATGCATGTGGCTCATCAATCTTCAAAGCATCATAGTGTAGCTCTCACAAATTCTCCAAGTTATCTTTTGTATCCTTCTTCTAAAGCTGAAAATCCTCCACCCTTCTACCTCACACTTATTTTGGGAGATAAGTTGGTCCACAATTGTATTGTGGATAGTGGAGCAAGCACTATTGTTATGCCTAAATTAGTGGTTGATAAACTAGGTTTGAACTATGAGCCACATATTAAAGGCATGTTACAGCTAGATGGAACTCCAACCAAGATGGTAGGATTGGTTAAAGGTCTGAAAGTGTTTTTACATGGCTGCCCAAGCTTCCCTATCATGCAAGATATTGTGGTGGTGGACTTTCCAGCACACTTTTCTATATGCTTGTCAAGGGAATTTATAACCAAGATAGGAGGATACCTTTTTGCTAAATGTTCCTTTATATCTTTCAAGACAAGGTATGGAACCAAGAACTTAGCCCTTAGAAAGTTTTCACATTGAGCCATACTTAGAGACAATGACAAATCAAAATTGTCTAATCAGCAAAGAGAAAGAAATAGTCATAGATGGTGAAACATCTTCTCCTCTTAAAGTTATTTTTGACCTCTATCTTGACAAGTAAAACACTAAAACACATGGCCTTGATCCTTACGCTTTCATTGAGGAGACTGATTTGGGAGTTTAATACATGCATGAGGAGAACGTCCCAATTCTTTCACTCACTAATGAAGATCATGAGCTTGATGGCATGTGGAAAATTTTCTTTGATGGTTCTAGGAGAAAAGTAGGCACAAGATTTGGTGTTATGTTGGTTTCTCCATCAAATAATCATTACTACTCTTCTTATAGGTTTCACTTCAGTTGCACTTTCAACATGGTAGAATATGAAGGCCTAGTTCATGGTCTCCAATGGGCAAAGAAGAGAGGAATCACGATTTTGAAAGTCTATGGAGATAGTGAGTTGGTCATTCATCAAGTAATAAGTCAAGCTATAGCCAAAAACCACTTTCTCAAGTCCTAAAATCATGGGGTATGGGATCTACTTGAATATTTTGATGCCTTCAACATCCATCCCATACCAAGAGACTTGAACAAGCATGATGATAGATTGGTTGTAATAAGAGCACATTTTGACTCAGTTGTTGATGTTGAAAAAGAGAAGGATCAATCCCATATCAATATCATTGTGAGACCTTATATTCTAGATAATGAAGTGTCATGGCAAGTGTTTGAAAGTGATGAACAAATTGCACACTTCTTGCAAGATAAGGCAGGCTTCTCTTCAAGAAATCGAAAAAGGTTGCATGATCATTATGAAGAGAAAATTATATACCTGAAGACAAATAAATTACCCAAGGGGCTGATTACCTTGGAGAGTGTCTTTAATGAGGATGATCAAAATAAGAACTAAATAATGACCATGTCAACAAAAGAAGAGAACCATGAGAGAGTTTTGATTTTCAAGGACAAATTTTTAAAGATTGGTAAGGTTTGTTCTCAGCTGAAAAGACAAGATTTTATTGCATTATGCAAAGAGTTTCATGACATCTTTGTTTAGGAATACAAGGACTTGAAATGATTTGATCCAATTCTATCTCAGCACACCATTGATTTGGAGCATGGATTTAAACCAATAAGACAAAATCAAAGGCCTATCAACTCCAAGGTAGAAGAACTCATGAAGAAAGAGTTGACCAAATTGATTGAGTCTAGGATTATCTTTCCTATCAAGCACTCAACTTGGGTATCCAACCTTATGTTAGTTAAAAAAAAGAATGGAGAAATTAGACTTTGTGTGGATTTTTATGATCTAAATAAAGTGTCTATTAAGGATCATTATCCACTCCCTTCCATGGAACAAATTCTGTAAGTTATTTTAGGTTCTCAACGTTTCTCACTTCTTGATGGTTATTTAGGTTATAATCAAATATTGATAAATTAAGAGGATCAATTCAAGATAGCCTTCACCACTAATTGGGGGACATTTTCTTACAATAAGATCCCATTTGGCTTATACAATGCTAGAGCTACATTTCAAAGGGAAATGGACATGGATTTTAAAGGTTTGATCAATAAGTTTCTGCTTGTTTACCTTGATGATATAACCATTTTTTCAAAGGATGCTACTGATCATATGGGACATCTAAGGCAAGTGTTTGAGAAGTGTAGAGAGTAAAACATGTCCCTCAATCCAATGAATTTCATCTTCATTGTCCATAAATGTAAGCTTTTGGGTCATGTTTCAAAAGAAGGCTTATCTAATGACCCCAAAAAGATTGAAGCTATTCTAGGCTTGTCTTTGCCTCAACACACGAAAGGGATGCAAAGTTTCTTGGGAAAAATAAAATTTGTGAGGTTTACCCCAAACTTTGTAACTGTGGTGAAGCCTATCACAACCACGCTAAAAAAGAACCAAATTTTTACTTGGAAAAAGGAAGGTAAAGGTAGATTTGAGGAAATCAAGCAAGCAATTGCAACATCTCCCACTCTCTTAAATCTAAATTTTTAAAAATATTTCATTCTTTATACTTTTTCTAACCTTGACACAATCTTAGTTATGCTTATGCAAAATAATGATGAAAATGTTGAGCAGCCAATTGCTTTCTTCAGCGAAGGCTTAGAGGACTAAAAATTGAGATATTATTTTGTTGAGAAGAAATCTTTAACCATCATTAGAGGAATGAAAAAATTTAGGCATATGGTTTCCAACAATAAGATCCATGTCATGGTTTCCCATCCTAGCACCAAGGAGTTTCTCCTAAGTAATGATCTTAATGAGAAAAGAGTTAGATGGATCATGAAAGTGATGGAATATGACATTAACATCGAGGTAACTAGCTTGGTAAGAGGAAGAGGTTTGTGTGAGCACTTAGCATCTAACATTCAAGAGCCAAAAGGGCAAGCCTTGGTAAATCAATTTCAAGACCAGCCAATTGATCAAATACAAAATCAAAGTTGGACATAAGACATCATTGGTTTTCTTCAAAATGGTGAGTGTCCCAATGGCTTGAACAAATATCAAAGAAGGTATTTTAGGCTATAAGTTATTCCTTATTGTCTTGTGGATGGCATTCTCTTTAATAAGGATGTAAACAATGTGTTGCTAAGATGTATTAATAATGACCAATTTGATATGCTAATGGAAAAGTTCAATAATGGTGCAGATGGTGGTCACTTCTCTCCTAGAACAATAGCTACAAAAATAATGAGAGTTGGTTAATATTGTCCTAGTCTTTTTAAGGACTGTTATCATTGGGTTAAGGATTGTCCTTAATGTGCTTTCTTTGTTGGCAAACAAAAACTTGCAACTCTTTTATTGAATCTTATTCAAGTGGACCAGCCCTTTATGCAATGGGGCCTTGGATTTATTGGCATGATCAACCCTCCATCAAGTGTTAGACACAAATGGATATTGACTGCTATAGACTACTTCACAAGATGGGTAGAGACTATTGCATTAAAGGAGGCAAATGAAAATAATATCTTAAAATTCTACAACAACATTGTAACAAGGTTTGGGGTTCCTCATGTCATCATCTCAGATAATGCACTTGCCCTCATAAGTGTTAAGACTTTTGATTGGGTAGCAAAGAGTGGAGTTCATTTGAGTACCTCATCCAACTACTACCCTCAAGGTAATGGATTGGCTAAGTCTACCAATAAGAATCTCATCAAGATCATCAAGAGGATGTTAGAAACCAATCAAAGAGCATGGAATAGCAAGCTAAAGACAACCTTATGGGTAGACAAAATCACTCCCAAGAAGTTAATTTGTAATTCTCCCTTTGTACTTATCTATGGGAGAGAAGCTAGGTTGTCTATATCATAAGAGCTCCCTACCTTGGAACTTAAACAACAGCTAGAATTACTTGAAAACACTCCCATGGAGGTCAAATTGATATAATTAATGTAGCTACAAGAGGTAAGAGATGATGCACACAAAGATTTATAACACCATCAAGTTCTCATGAAGAAATCCTTTGACAAAAGGACAAGGGCAAGAGTGTTCCAAAAAGGTGACTTGGTCTTGAAATGGGATGAAGATAGAGAAAAACTAGGTAAGCATACAAATTTTGATACTTTATGGAGTGGTCCTTACATTATCAGCAAGTGGAATCAAAAAAACTCCTTTCAGCTATCCAAAATGGATGGAGAAGAGCTGCCTATTCTAATGAATGGGATCCATTTGAAGTCTTACTTTTGACCATTGTTGGCCATGTCTTGTTTATACCTTGTTTTGGTGTGTTTCCTTTGTTTTTTTAATTTTCCCTAAGTGATTTGAAGCACAAGTGTTTCCCTTTTAGGTGTTTTCTTTCCTTTTATTGGTTGTGTCTGTGTCTCTCTAGATTGTGTGTTCAGCCATGGTTTGTTATTTTAAATCTTGTTTGCCTTGTGTGACTCCATGCACAATGGAAGGATTTAGGTGACTGTTCTTATGACATAGTGGGTATGTCTCCCCCAAAAATCACCAAAATGTTGACCATTTTTTGCATGACCAATTTATGTTTTCTCTTTGGCTCTTTTTGTTTCTCCCTTTCTCATTTTCTATGTTTGGTCACTTATTTTGTCGTTTATCTTTTCCCTTTGGCCTCTCTTGGTTCGGGTTCTTCCCCCTTGTTCTTTCCCTTTCCCCTTTGTTGTTTTCCTTTAGGATTTTGTCTTAGCCTTTCCTTTTTTGTTTTTCCTTAAAGTGCCCTTTGAAAAAGTTCCAAAGGGCCACTTCCCTTCGGAGTGCCCTTCAGAATTTTTTGAAGGCACTTTTCCTTGCCTTGTTTTTGTCTAAGTGACCCTTTAGAGTTTTTTTAAAGGGCACTTTTTGTCTAAGTGACCCTTTGGAAAAATCTGAAGGGCATTTTTTGTCTAAGTGACCCTTCAAATTTTTCTTGAAGGGAACTTTTTGTCTAAGTGACCGTTCATAAAAATTTTGAAGGGCACTTTGCCTCATTTCTTCCTCCAAGTGACCCTTTGAGAAAAATCTTGAAGGGCACTTTTCATCTAAGTGACCATTCAAAAAAATATGAAGCACACTTTTTACCCAAGTGTCCCTTCAGATTTATTTGAAGGGAACTTTTGCCTTGGTATTTCTTGAATTCCCCGTGGGATTTTTTCTAAAGGGACATTTTGTCCAAGTGCCCTTTAGGATTTTTCCTGAAGGGTCACTTTTGACCATTTTCTCCAAGGTTACCCTTCAAGATTTTTCCCAAAGGGCCCTTTGTCCATAGATTACCCTTCAAAAAAGTTTTGAATGGCCATTTCCTTTGGAAATTCCCTTTGAAATTTTCCAAAGGGACCTTATGCCCCTCCCCGAGTGTCCTTCAGAACTTTTCCAAAGGACACTTTCCCAAGTGTCCTTCGGGAAAAGTTCTCGAAGGAAACTAGCCATTTCCTAGAGGCCAAAATTCTTGAAATAATTCCTTTAGACCAATTATCTGAAGGAATTACTTTGGGAAAAATTTTATAAACAATAATCTCAACCCAAATGGATTCCCATGATGTGCCATAGAACATAAATTTTGATGTAGCCACTAGCCGTTGGGGTTCAAAGACATGACGTGTTGCATGATGTCAAATTCAAGGTGGTCAACTAGCCATTAGGTTCACATTGGTGACACATCATAGGACATCAAATTTATTGTAAGGAACTAGTCATTGGGGTAGAACTTGGTGACATGCTACAAGATGTCAATTTCATGCCCAAAGTCTTCAAGCAAGAAATGAAGTTACTTGGAAAACTTGAATAACTCTAAAATGCAAATTAGTATTTGTCAAAGACTTGACTTATAAATTTTATGAGTAAGGAGCCTTAAAGAACCTAAAGGAGCAAGAAAGGAGTAGAAGGACTCAAAAAACCTAAAAGGGTCTTAAGCAAAGAAAAATTGGGTTTTCAAAAGAGCTTTTCTTATAAAATTTTATAAGTAGAAGAAATCAAAAAATCCTTGATACTACAAATCAAGTTTCCCAACATGCTTGAATTATAAGTTTTATAATTAAATCCATTCATAAAACTTGAATGGGTCTGTAGTGAAAAATGCAAAAGTTTTCAAGAAGAATCTAAGGTTGTAGCAGTGATCTAAGCCATTTCTTATGGAGGGTCATCTCACCATTGGTTTTTCAATATCTTAGTCATTTCAAGAGGGTGAATCAAAGAGAAGGACAAACTCCAACTGAATGAGAGAACAGCTGGAATTAGTTTCACCAGGATGGTGATGGAAAAATATTTTGGAGGCTTCTATTTTGGCACCTAAGAGTTCTCTCTTCTCTCCCTCTTTTTCTATAAATAGGACCCTTGGGCTCTTGTTTTATCATCCATAGATAATACAGTGAAGCCCTGCTTGAATGTTTTGCTATTTTTTTGCCTTTGAGTAAAGAAGCATAAGTCTATTTTATTTCTAAGTTATGGATATTTGCCTGGGCATGTAAGAGACATAGAGTGATAGCAAGTGATGTTTTATCCTTTTATTCTCTATCCTTCATGACTTTGAGCAAAGATTTGATCCAAAAAGTCATGTAGAGTGCATTCTAGCTATATGAGATTTTGCATATGTGTAACCCTTTTCTGGACTATACATGTTGTCTTTCCAGTTACCTACCTTATGTGATATCATTCATTTTGTCTCTACATTGAAATACTTATGTTGGAATCTTCTAGAGCTTGAGGTATAGACTATATTCTGGTGTATTGTGTATAAGTATAGGGCATACATGTGGCTACTAATTTTTGGTGTGTCACCATTTTAGACTAGGCTTTTCATTTATGCAAACTTATAACTCGTTTCATTCATACAAGTTGGTTCAACAATTTTATTACACAAAAATATAATACAAAGAGCTAGCCCTTTCAACCTAGAGGTTTATTTCCACTTATAGGCACACCCATAGGCCTGGAAATGTCCAAACATTGCCCAAATCTGGAGGAGGCCTGAATAACCCTCTTCTAGGGTGCAAGATTTGGAGACAATAATACTACCACCTCTAATGTTGAATTGGAAGCACCTAAGGAACAACTTCCTCCTTTTGATCCTCTAAACACATCTATACCTTCCAAAACTAATTTACCTTCTAAACCTCATACTATTTTTTCTAAATCTCATTGGAACTTTCTTGAAGAACTCAATTATATGCCTTGTAAGAGTCCTCTCATGGAGTTGGTTCACACTTCATCCTATCATCATAAATTCCTTATGCAAAAACTTCATGAAATTGAAGATCCATCCTCCATAGATGAAGAACCACCTTATATTTATTCTCAACCTACTAAAATCAATACCATTGAAACCACATGTCTTTCTTCCAATCACTCTATTGAATTCCTTGAAGAAGACATGATCAATGATGAAATCCTTTTTTGTGTTGATGATCCACCACTCTTTATTAAAGTATCCATTAATACCACTCTTATCCATAAATTCTTAATTGATTAGGGCTCTGGTATTAATGTAACATCCTTGTGGCTTATTCAACAACTTGGTTATAATAATGATCATCTCAAATAAACCCATCTCACTTGCCATGGTTTTGACAAGACTAATCAAAAACCACTTGGTTGTATATGGATTCCATTAACTATAGGACCTAAGACAATTCAAACCAAACTTATGGTCTTTGATCTACCTTTATCTTAAAATATCCTTCTTGTTCATCCATAGACTCATTGAATGAGGGCCATTGCTTCTTTTGTTGGTCAATGTATTAAATTCTTACATAATGTGAAATAGTACAAGCATGAAATTGATCCCAATCCATGGAGCATTCAGATTCCTAATCCTAAACCTAAATATTGTATTTCTATGAATCCAAAAATTAACAATGCTTTTTTACCTAAGTTTATCAACATGAGTCCTAATTTATAAGTTAATCTTGCAGATTTCGATGATGATGAGCCTAATGAGTTACAACATACTTGTAATACTACTAAGTTACCTCCATTGATTTCATAATGGCTTCCTTATTCTCTATTACCAAGGGACCATACTATTCCTCTCATGGATGAGATTACCAACTTTCCCCCTCATTGAAATGCTCAGGAGCCTTCTTTATCAAAAGATGTATTCACTTGCAATGATTTTGGAGTGGCTAAATCATTTTAAGATCCTCTCCTCATGTCTCCTCATACATTAAACAATATTGGGATTTCACCATCTGAAACTCCCCCTAATTCTTAAGCATGTACAATTTCTCCAACATATGATGACATTTATATCATGGCCCAATCCCAATCTAGAGACTTGGATGTCCAACATTACTAGAAAAAATTTAGCCTAAATACATGCTTTCAATCAGGATGTACATAATTTTGAGGTTCATGTACCTCTAATCAATCATCCTCTTATTAATACTCCTTAGGTGGTAGAACAAAGTATGCCTTCTAAACCTCCATAAGTTCCTACACCTTTGGATTCTATCATTCCATTAGATCCTTCTCCCATCATTGAAGCCACTGATATTCCAATTTCTTCTATTCCACCTACTTCATCTACTCCTAAAACTACACTTGATGCCAAGGTAACTGATGTCCATCAGATTCATTCTAAATATGATAACTATGGAAATAAAATTCTAAATCTTGAAGTAGATGTCAAATATTATGGTACCCTTCCTACCTTGCCTAATGTCAAATCTATTCTTGAGTTACTTCATGTCCAGGAACCTCAACTTCCTTGATAGCATCATAAACTTGGAAATTTCAAGACTAAAACTCCTTTTTTCAACAACTTCATTGCTAGCATTGATCCTAAAACAAATCCAATTTCAGCCTTACCTAATGCACCATACCACTTTCAAGATGGCAATGCCATGCTTATTCAATAAACTAATCGTATTGAATATGGTACTCCATCTTGTCCTCAACCAATTAAAGTCTCTCAAAAGATTTAACCTATTTAATATGAAAACTTTAGCTTATTCTTTGACAAATATCATGAAGCCTTCACTTGGTCCTATGAGGACATGCATGACATTGACCCTAGCATTATGGTACATAACATCATTACTTATTCTGATTCCAATCCTGTGCATCAAAAGCAACAAAAAATTCCACCCGAAGTTTCAACTCTATGTCATAAGGAAATCATCAAATTACTTGATGATAAATTTATCAAACTAATGGATTATTCTGAATGGGTTTCTAACATTGTTCCCATTCAGAAGAAAGTTAATATGGTCATTTGCATTTGCATTGATTTTCACAATATTAATCTTATTTGTCCCAAGGATAATTTCCCCTCACCTTCAATAGATGTCATCATTGATTCCACGACTGGTTATGAAATGTTATCTCATATGGATGGCTTCTCGAGATATAATCAAATTCATATCACTCCTAAGGACCAACATAAGACTACTTTTACCATAGAATGAGGCACCTATTGCTATGTTAAAATGCCCTTCAGCCTCAAAAATGCTAAAGCCACTTATCAATGTGAAATGACTCACATCCTTCACAATCTCATTCATAAAATTGTTGAAATCTATATGAATGATCTTATTGCTAAATCTAAACATCATAAGAATCATCTTTCCAATCTCGCTATCATCTTTGATTGTATCATTAAATATAAAGTTAGACTTAATCCTTACAAATGTGTCTTTGGAGTCACATTTAGAAAATTGTTAGGATTCTTAGTCTCTCTATGTGGCATAGACATTGATCCTACCAAAATTAGTGCTATCATTAGCATGCCTATTCCTCATTTTATTCTTGAAATTCATACTTATTTAGGAAAACTTGGGGCAATTAGATTATTTGTCCCTAAAATGGCATATCAAATTCACTCCATCAATTCCCTTCTAAAGAAAGGTACTACCTTAGAATGGATGGACCCATGTCAAAAAGCCTTTGATAACATGAAAGAGTCATTGCTTAATCCACCTACACTTCATCCTCCTTTCAAAAATAAACCTTTGATTATATATACTTCTTCCACACCTATTTCAACTGGGGCAATGTTTACCTAATAAGATGATACAAGAAGAGATAATGATATCTATTACATTAGCCGAGGCCTCATCAATTATGAAACATGTTATACCAAAATTGAGTGTGATTGCCTTGCCATATATTTTTTAGCTAAAAATCTTCACCACTATATGCTTTACCAAACTACTTATGTCATTATTCATTTTGACCCCCTTCTTTGTTTCTTCTTCAAATCCTTTCTTCCTAGAGATAGAATTTTCAAATGGATGGTCTTACTTATGGAATTTGATCTTTACATCATCACACAAAAAGCTATTAAAGGGCAAGTCATAGCTGACCAACTTGCTATAGCTCCCATTCCAGCCACTTCTTCCCTTCAATATGACCTTTCAAATGATAATATCCTTTACATTTAAGGTCTTAATCAAGTTATCTCTCTTAAAGATTACCTTCATAGATTTACCACTGATATTGAAGCTAATCAACTTGATGAATATTCTGCTCCTTTCGGTACTACTAAACCAAAGGTAGTTATCGAAGAGCTTATTGAAATTAATGGTGACTTACATGAGGATACTTGGACCCTCTACTTTGATGGTGATAAATGCCTTCAAAGAGCCAGGGGAGGTTGCATACTCATAAGTCCTCTTGGTAAAATCATTCTTTTAGCTTTTTGCTTCACTTTTGATGTCACCAACAATATGGTCAAGTACGAAGCTCTTATCTTAGTCATGAGAGTTTCTCTTGATTTAGATATTGAATACTTTCAATATTTAGGTGATTCTCAACTTATTTACCATAAATTTAATGGTGATTATTAATGTAAAAGTGATAACCTTATTACATATCATCAAATTGAAAACACTCTTGCTATGAATTTTATTTCTTTCACTATTGAACCTATTCCTAGAGATCAAAATTCCATTGTTGATTCTCTAGCCTCTTCAACTTCTCTATTTCATCCACATAAAGTTATTTTTTATCCTTATTTTATTATACAAATAAGAAAATCTCCATCTTCAATTCAACCACCAAATTTGCTTATTTGTCATATTGAGGTTGTTACCATTTGACAAATCCGTTGGTATCAATATGTCATTCAATTCCTATAACATCAAACTTATCCTCTTAATTTAGACTCTCATGAAAAGACATGCATTCATGAACAAGATTTCAAGTATGTATTTCGACACAACATCCTTTACAATCACAATGTTGAAGGTACCTTAATCCATTGTGTTATGAAAGATGAGGCCCTCCTCTTCTTGAACAAGCACATGGGGGAATATGTGGTGGTCACTATAGTGGACATGCTACATCACATAAATTCCTATGTATGGGTTATTTTTGGCCTACATTTGAAAAGGATGAAATCAAATATACTTAAAAGTGTACTCCTTATCAGCTTCACAATGATCTTATCCATTTACCTCCTACTAAACTTTAAACTGTTGAATCTCCTCGGCCATTTTCCACATGGAGATTTGAACTCATTGGTAAATTTCTTCACTCCCAAGATGGGCATGTCTTTATCATCACGCTACTGAATATTTTACCAAGTGGGTAGAATCCATGCCCCTCATTAATGTTATCGGTCCTACCATTTCCAAATTCATTCTTAAGTAAATTATTTACCACTTTGGCATTCCCCATACCATCATTTCAGAAAATGGTGTCAATTTCAAAAATAAACATGTTAAACAACTTTTCACCAAATTCAACTTCACTCACAAGTTTTCCATGCCTTATCATCCATAATGTAATGGTCAAGTTGAGGCCACTAATAAAATTCTCAACAAAATTATTCAAAATATAATTCATGAAACCTGCATGGATTGGCATATTCATCTTTACTATACACTTTAAGTCTATCAAACTAGCATACATACTACCACTAGGGCAACTCCATTCTTGCTAGTCTATAGTTCTAAGTTAGTTCTTCCTTTAAAAGTTGAGCTTCCCTCTCTTCATATATCTCTTCATATATCTCTTCATGGTATTATTCCTAATGAAGAATTATGTGAAGCTCACCTTCATTCCCTTGATCTTTTTGATGAACATCATCTTTTTGCCTTGTAACATAACCACCAATACAAGGCTCATATTGCCAGACAACATAACAAATGTGTTAAAATTTGCACTTTTAATGTTGGTGATCTTGTCCTTAAATTAGACTACACTCATGATAAATAATGTAAATACACCCAAAAATAATGGGGCCCATATTTAGTTAAAGATATTCTTTGTCCAAGCACTTACCATCTTTAAACCAATGAAGGCCATGTTTTCAAAGAGCCTACCAATGCATAATTCCTTAAAAATTACTTTTCCTAAACATTTCCCCATTTTCATGTTTTTTATCTATATCTATCTAACATTTTGTGTAGGTTACTTAAGCACAGGTCTCTCCCTCTATAACAATGCCCTCCTTTTCACAAACCTTTATCCCTCCCTTTTGGTCTTTTGGTTTCTTGATGTACCATAGTTTACTTTATCTTCTTGTATTTTCTCTTATTTTTTGTACCCCTTAGGTCTTTCTTTTATGATTTTCATTAGAAGACCATAGATAGGACCCAGCATTCCTCACAAAACCACCATCCTTTGATCTTTTATTTCTCTTGTTGTTGCTTGCCAATGTTGTTTTGGCACCCTTTGGGTTTCTCTTTTGTGAGTTGCTTTGTAAGACCACGGATAGGACCCAACATTCCTAACAAACCTACCATTTATTTACTGGCCTTAATTTATCTATTACTTGATTATCAGCACCCTCATGGGTTTCTCTTTTATGATTTGCTTTGTAAGACCACAGATATGACCTAGCCATCCTCATAAAATTACCATTTTATCATTTATTTTTGTGAATGTGTTTTGCAATGGTTACAACTTATTTATCCTTTTTCTCAACTTTAGCTTTTTCTTCTTTTGCTAGATGGAATTTGTACAACAATCTATGTTAGCATATTTTCCTCCATTTCCTTCATTCTTATGATAAGAAATCACACTTTACTGTCATTGTATCCCTCTTTTTGCCTTTTGTTTCAATTTTATTTATCCTTAGAAGCAAAACAACATGTTTGAGCAACTATGGATTATTTTATTTTTACCATCGACTTACACTTATAGACTTACTTTACTTTCATTTTACCATTTATCATGATTTTTTTGTCCTATTATTATGGACACCTGAGTTCATACCCTTTTTCCATTTTTGAATGAGGTTGGCTCATAACTTCTCACTTAGCAATGTTGTTTTTCCTTTTTTATGCACCTTTTTCCATTATTGAGTGAGATGTGGATTGTTATTGCTCACTCGTCAAATGTTGTTTTACCATTTTGTTTTTTTTTTTGTTTTTACCATTGATTAGTTTGATTTACCATCCTATTTGACATGTATCCTTGGTTTGACTTGATGAGTTTTCCTTTTTTACTTTAGGATAGCTTGTCTAAGTTTTTTGGTCTTTATTAGCCTTGGATTTTGAGTTACCTAATTTACTCTTGTTGTTTGAGTTGATCATTTGGTCTAACATAGCACTTGTTACCCTAGCTTGCCAAATTCTCCAAGTACATTCCATCCTCATAGCACCATATATCTTGGCTTTTATTGTGTTTGTTTGTTTTTGATCTTTAGTTTTGTATTCTTGGGTTTGTCAAAACTAGTCTTTATACCCTACACAATCAAAACTAACAACATAATAGACAACCATACCATGATAAAAGTAAGCTAAGTTGTGCATTGCATTTACTTTTTAGTTATTTAATTTTTTAGATTAGTTTTCCTTTTAGTCATTTGCATTCAATTATTTTTGCTTTAAAATACTGCAACTTTTTTTTAGCATCAGCGTTGTGTGATTCCTTATGTTCTTTATCGAAGCACCATCCCCTATTACACCTTAGTGACACATGATGAGATTCGAGTGGGAATATATATACACATAATATTTTCAACCTTTTATCAAATACTAATATTTTACATCTTTTAGGAACCCATCGAGACTTAATATCTTTAAGTGCATGCCTTAAGGGGTGTACTGGGAAAGGGGTGGGTAGACCTTTGGTGCTTCATAGGATTATTATCCCTTATTGCCACATCGTTACCAATCCAACCAAATTCCAAAACCATTACCTAAGATATTTATCCTCCCTTGAGTATTATTCCAATATTTTCCTCTTTTCATCCCTCTTTTCTTATCTTAAACTCCTTTTCGATGGTCAGTTATACTAAGTAAATTGGGTCAACCCAATATAGTTTAGGGGTATTCTTTACTTTCTTAGCTTGTTAACCTTTGGCCAACCCAACTTATACCTAGTAAATTATCCCTAAAACTACACTGGGTCAACTGGGTTGATCATGTACAACCAACATTCCTAGAAGGATTTAGGACAAGATCTACCTATATATACAATATCATTTTGATCATTATTCATATGTGAAATAAAGAGTTATTATTCACTTGCACTTCTTCATAATCTACTCTTCCACCTTTCTACTTGAGGAGACTTAGTTTAGGTTTCTTATTTAGAGAATCTTGTTTTGTGGATAAGTCTTGGATGCTTTGACTTTTATTAGTGATCCTTACAAACCACAATAACCTAACCCCTTTGGCCAAGGGAGAGATTGAGTCTCAATGGGTTCACATTTAGGTAAGTATATTCTAACTTTGTTATCCTCTCTTTTAATTGATAGAAGTAGCATAATTGTTAGCTTGAATAATAATATCTTTCATATTTCATGTATTAGGGTGTTACTCATACTTACTTTAATTTAAGTTCCCTATACATATTTATTTTAATACTTATAAACCCCACTTTGTGCCACAAGATTTGGTGTGCACTAGATTAGATTTTACTTTCTTGTTATTAAAATAGAGTGAATGTTTAAACCTTAGGACTCTATTAGGGTTGTTATGTGATTGTGATAGACTGTAGGCTTTGGAACCCTTCATATCATGATATATTGTGACAAGTGATCCCCTAATCAGGTCTAAAAGATCCCCATATTGGTCATGCTCCCACTTAAAAAGTATATGCCAATCAGAAGTGTAGGTATGATCATTCTTATCTGATCTAGGATTAATTCATAGACATGATGCATTTTCAATTATATACAGAGAATATTTGTCAATAATGAGATGAGTTTTAGCTTGATTAAAGTCATCGTGTTTAGTTTTGATTTCATTAACCTTAGATTCCACTTTACAATCTTGTTTACTCTCACAAATTAGGGTTTTGTGGTCAAAATTAGGTCCAAGAAGATATTCAAGAGCAAAGTTTATTAATTGGTGACAAGACTTATGAGAATGAACCCAACTTGCATGATACCAAAATAATTTGTGTGGATCATACCCATATTTGGTGGAGAGATTAGGTTCAATATCTCATGGTGAAGGCCTAGGAAGACATTTTTTACCATGAAAAGAGGTTTGTGAGAGTCTACATCATTCTCTTGTGAAAATGTAAAAGTAGGTTATGGTAGAGTATTGTGTGAAAGTGGTTTTGAAAGAGTAGCATCACTGGAACCAGTAGAAATAATAGAGTGAATAGTGTATATGGAATCATATTAATCCTTAACACTATCCTTGGTAGCATTTCAATTTTAAAATTTCATAATAATTCTAGCTCCAGAAGGAAGATGAGAAGGATCAAATTGTCTTATGATAAAAAATTTACATTTGGCTTGGTTGAGGGCTTATTTTAAATATTTTGGAGAGAGATTTCAAACACAATATTACAATTCAGGATGGAGAGCATTAGTGAATAATTGGAAGAGATTGTCTTTCAACATGTTATGTTCATATTTATTGGATAAGATTTCCATCATTTAATGAAAACTTAGGCCATTTTCGATTTTGATTATTTACAATTGATAAAATAAGCTATGTTATTTTCAAGGAGATCATTAGTTTGAAATTTTTGTACCAATGCATTAACTAGATCTTCTAAACTACATATAATATGAGATTTGAGTTGATTATACCAATCCAAAATGTCACCTTTGAAATTTTTAGCTAAGATCTTGGTGGTAGTAAAGGTATTGAGATTAATCCAATCTTTATACAAGTTTATTAAATCTTTCAAATGCAAAATAGGTCTAGTGGCTCCGTTATAAGTGATAGTAGTAAAAATACTACTTATGTTGATGTTTGTAATTTTAAAGACTAGGGAATCATTTTGTAAGTGTTTGATAGCCTTATTAAGAAGTATGGACTAAGGTATAAGGTTACCATGTGTATCTATAAGGGTCATGGAGTGGAATTATTATTTTTCATTCCCCATTGAGTGGGTTGATGATGAAAGTGTATTTGTAAAAATTCATTTTTCATTTGTATCGTTTGATTTGTACTGTTAGTTTGAAAAGCATCCATTTGATTCATGGCTTATAATAGGATTTGATTAGTATTTAGAGTGGCTTTACTAGTATAAATAACTTAAGATGATGCACTGGAGGTAGTATTGACTTGAGTATGGATATGGGCACTTTGGGTAGGCTTGCTAGAGGAAATGTTGGCCATAGTAGTGAAGATACTAGGTAGGGTAAAAGAAGTAGTAGAGAAAGTTGAAGGCATAGAAGAAGAAGAATTCATAGGGTGACTTTCCACAAGACTTGTAAAAAATTTGTGTAAGTGAATGTGGACAATCAAGATAAGGTCCCATTATGAGATTATAGATTATTATGCTATCTTTTCCTTGATGTTAAGGGTTTCATTGATGAAAAGTATCATTTCAATTATATACTCAAGATCATTCTCATCCTTAAAAATGGGTATTTTTGGAGGATGGTTAAGTGGATCCAAAGGTTTAGAATAAGGTGACCCATAGTTTTTAATTCTACTAGCCACATGAACATTACTTAAGTTTGGATTTTCTATAGAAGTATAAGGAAGTTGAGAATGAGGATGTTTAATGGGGCTAGATTAATCATATCATTTTGATTTTGGAGCTCAATTTCATCAAAAATTTATTGCATGATAAAATGTAAAAATAAAATTAGTAAGTTAGAAACCTATTGGGTTGAGTTGGTCAACCTAATTAGGAAAATAGGAAAGAATAACAATATGGATATCTACTAGGTCAAACTAGTCGACCTAATTAGATAAATAGGAAAAGTAGCTATTTAACTGTAGATAGGAAAAATTAATAGTATATAAACCTACTAGGTCTAGTTGGTTGACCTAATTAGACAAATAAGGAAAAATAATATTCTAAAAACCTATTGGGTCGAGTTGATCGACTTAGATGGGTAGACAAGAAAAAGTGATAGTCTAGAATCCTATTAGGTTGAGTTGGTCAACCTAGTTGGATAGACAAGGAAAAGTGATAATCTAAAAATTGATTAGGTCTAGCTAATCAACCTAGTTAGATAGACATGAAAGAGTGATAATCTATAAACCTAATAGGTTAAGTTAGTCAACCTAGTTGGAAAAATAGGGGAAAGTGAGTCTCAAAACCTACTAGGTTAAGTTGGTTGACCTAGTTAGGTAGACACGTAAAAGTATAAATTTTTAAGTCTACTGTGTTGATCTAGTAGACTTAATTGTATAGGCAGGAAAAAATAGAATGCTAAAATCCTACTAAGTTGAGTTATTTACCTTAGTTGAATAGGAAGAAAAAAATAGATTTAGACTAAGTTGAGTTGGTCAACATATTTAAATCTAGAAAAATAATTAATAGTAGTTTAAACATAATATAAAAGATTGAATCAAGCCTAGTTGACTAATTCTATTCACAAATAGTAAACTAGGTTGACACTAGTTGATCTAGTTGAAACACATAGCACAACGTTGTATAAACATTAGTCGTAAAAAACAAAAAATATAATTTTATAACTAATAAACAAAAATTTAATACTAAGAAGTTGTACTAAAAGGTTTTGATTGATTTTTAGGCTCCAAAAGATACTTATTTGTCTGTTGGATAGTGATGACCCAATGTTTTAGAGTATTACTATAGAGGAAGTATCATTCCCATAACCCATTAAACTTAGTTTATAGGTAAAATTGAAAGTAACTTCTTATCACTAACCACTAATCAATGTACCACATTATCAAATATATGGATGGACTACTAAGGTTCAATTCAAAGGGAAATTCTATGAATTTATGAAATATCATGAATTACATAAAAACTAAATATCATGTTTAGCTCTGTACTATGGCTATGATTATTGGGATAATCCCCTTATGCCATGATATTTGTAAATGATTGATAAGAATTTTAAATATAGTATCATGTAACACTTCATGATAGTAACTAAGTAGTTTTAAAATTATTGTTACATAGTTTTTATAAAAATCAAGACAGTAAAAAATAAAGGCAAAAAAAATGTTGCAAACTGATTTTTAATTTTAAAAAGTAAATAAACAAGAAACCAAATCTTTTCAAAGTAAATGTGAGACTAATTATTAAAAAAATAAGGTGAATTACCTCACTTATGCTAAAATAGAAACACACAAAATAAGGTCATCTAGGTTGATCTAGTTGAAAAATAGAATAGAACAAAGTCAAGTAGGTCGATCTAATATGCTGTGAAGATAGGCCAGAAATAAACATAGTCAACCATGTCAACATAGTTTGTTGGTAGAGAAAATAGACATAGAACTAAGTCGGCCAAGTTGACTAAGTCGGCCAAGTCAACCAAGTCAGCCAAGTTGACTAGTGGACTGTGTGATAAAGTTTTACAAAACTAAAAATTTGGTAAAATTAGTGTATAAATTTGAGATGATGAATAATTTTACTAAAAACCAAAAATGGTAAACTGAGATAATTAATGAAATTTTTAAATATGAAGCTAGTTATAATGAACTTGAGTAATATAACTAGGTCGACCAAGTCAACTTAATTAGTTAACTAAGATTGTTAAAGACCTGACACTACATTGTCCAAGCTTGATTTAGTCCTACAAAGGCCAAAATTTAAAAAGTGTAGAGGTTAAATAGGGTTGACTAGGTTGAATTATTTTTTATAAAGTTTAAAGATAAAAAATAAAGACTCTAAAAATGAACTAGTTTAACCAACACAATATAGTTGACTAGAAATGAAAATTTTAAAAATAATAAAAATATCTAGGTCAATCAGTGAGACCTAATTTATTAGAGATGAAACCTTAAAATAAAAGGACAAAACTTGGTCAACCAATGTGACATAGTTGATTATAGATCCTAGATCTATAAATAGATAAAATGACTATATCTATCAGTGCAATCCAGTTGACTACAAAATAAAACCTAAAAATAGAAGACAAAACTAGGTCAACCAATGTGACCTAGTTGACTAATCATCATATATCTAAAAATAGAGGTTAAAATTATAGACACCTAATTCTAGCCACAACTAGATTTCAAAGGGACTTCAAATTAATTTCAACCAAACATTACAAATTAAGCCTAAGAATCACTAAATGTCCCAATTTCATCTACACATCAGACATCAGTGCTCAAAATCATGTTGAGGCATCCCTATTTATGGTATTATATTGTATGTAATAATAACCTCTCATGGATTAATCTCCAATCACCTTGTGACTTAATAATTGGTAGTTTAGCCTTTGGACCTATTAATCAGGGCACTTGAACAATTCCTAAAGTGCTAAAATGCTAAACAGAACGAATTAACAAAGTAAACCAAATTAAATGCTTAAGTGAATTTTCCATGTACAATTAGTGAAAACAAATTTTTAAAAAAGGAAAATTCAATAAATATGAGGTCATGATGACATCATCATCCTCAAAGTCAAAGAAGTCAAAATGCCTCCCTAAATGCAATAAATTCATAATGGAGAGCCATGCTTAATAAATGGGATATCTATCTCAAAAATTTATTACATGTATCCTCCTTAACTCACTTAGGGTTAGTTTTAACTCAACCATGGTTAATCTTAACCTAACTACACTTGGGTTAAAGTTAACTTTAGAGGCTATAAATACAAGACCTCACCCATTAGAGAATAAGCTTTTTAGTTTAATGTTATTACACCAAAATACCTCCAAAAAGATTCATTATTGTAGTGTCACCATGCCCATTTCATAAGCCAAATCCAACCAAAATTACCAAGGTGACAAGGAGAGGTAGATCAATGGAGCTTCATTGACAAAACATTTCTTGATCACATAGTCGAACAAGCTAACTACATCAACAAGTAGATTTGTAACTACAAGGAATTTCAAAGGAAAATTTTCTTTTATGCTTTTCATTGTGTCTTAATGTGTTCTTATTATTTATGCTCACCCAAGTATGTAGACAAAAATTGTTAGTTTGTATTGAAATTGTTTGGTTTGAGTTTTATTCACTAACAAGAGACTAAAGATCCTCTTCATAATCTTATGTTACATAATAGCATGCCCGGTGGGACACGCATGCCACAAAGTTATTCTTATGGAATTTTAGAACCTATTGCTAAGATTTTTCATGATTAAATGTTGACTTGATGACTAAAAAATTGGAAAATTGAAGCTCGTAGATGTTAACAGAGATATACAGTTTTGGACCTGGTAGTTGTGATATTACCCTATGAAGTTGCATTATTGCACCTATAGTATTGTGCTAGACATGCATTTTTGCAATAGGTAAATGTGGTATTATGTTGATAAGGTTTTTTTTTCCTTGATCATGTGTTATTCCACTTCCTACATATGTTATTGACCCCATAAAATGTAGTTTTACACTAACTTATGTAGTTTTACACTGTCAAAGTGCGGTATTAAATTAATGGTTTATTTTACAAGGTGAAATGCAGATTTGAAAGATACATGTGGTATTGCCCTCATGATATGCAATTTTACACTATCAAATTATGATATTACATTAATGGTTTATTTTAGAAGGTGAACTATAGTTTTGAAATCTAGATGCATTATTGCCATCATGATATGTAGTATTATGCTATGTAGATGCATTGTTAATAGTCTATGTTGCAGGTAGATGTAGTTATACCATGTATAAGTTATGGTTTATATAATACATGTAATTTTAATTTGTGTAAATGTGGTGTTTCACTGTATGAAAAATAAAATAAACCCAAGAGCTAAATTTTAATTATTTTTTGCTCATTTTATTTTTAGCTTCTAAGCAAAAGAACCCCTAACACTTTTTACAAGACCCAAAGGCCAAGGAAGGATGTTTTTATCACTTTAAGTCTTCAAATCACATCTACATTTAGTATTTAAAAATTATCTTAATCACTTTGTTTTTGTTTTTTCAAAGTTCATAAATCCAAACGAAGCCAAGGTGATAAATTTCACATCACATTTCAATTGGTGTTTTAAAAATGAACACAAACTTAGACTAAGTGCTCTTAAGATATTATTTTTTTATTTTTATATTTATTTATTGTGTTTTTTCAAAATAAACTTAGTGTGTATGCTATTCCCCATCTCCTTTATGGAACTCATGTGACCAAAATCACTTTGTCCATTGCTTTTGTCATTTAGTCCAAGCATGGAAGGAATGACGCAAAAGCACTCCCCAAGATCTGAGTGACTTGGGTGATCCTAAAATGACCTAAAAGTCTTTCTATCTTTACCTTTTTACATATTAGCTTATGGGTGAGATTTCATCACCTCCCAATAAGTTCTTTAGGGAAGCATTAATTAATGATTTCATCTCCCAACATCATTTCAACCCCACTCCATGGTGGGGTATATAAATTAGGGCCAAGATAATATGATTGCTAGGGGTTGAGTGACTAACCTCTCTAATCATAATGAAAACTAGAGTTAGGTCTAAATAACTATGGGATTCCACTAAGAAGTATATGGATGGAGTCGCTAAGCAAAAGAATAGACCCTTGCATAGTAAGTTGACCGGTATGAACTCAATTGACATGATTGCATCTCTAGTGTTAACCACACTTGGGACAATTTAAAATGTGCAAAAATTATAGTTTTTAGATGAAACCCACTTTCCATAGAAATATTTTAAATGAAGGGTGAATAGCCCAAATTTCCATGTCATTATATGAATTTTTGAGAGAAGAGGGAGCCTAAAAACCTTAATTTTCATGTGCATCTAAATTTTTAGATTAACAAATTACTTCCTCTTAATAAGGAGTATGTATACATAATTTTACTATAAGAATCCACCTTGTCATTTTTTAGGAATAGGATGATACACTTAGGTTTTTTATTGTTTTTCATTTTTACTCACATTATTTTAAGTTAAAACTATCTTTGTTTGTCAAAACAAGTCATGTTTGTACACCATTGTTTAGCCTAAAGAGGTGTTATGTCATCCGTTTGATACCACAAATTTGCCTTAAAACATTTCCAAAATATTTGTGGACTCGTTATGTTACCCATTTCATTCCAAGTCTTTACCTTATATTTTTTGAAACAAACCATTTTTCATACATTTTGATTGATATAGCATCATTACATTGCTTGCATTGTTTCAAACTTGTTGCCTTGTGTCTAATCAATTTCAAAACCATGTGTACTTTTTTGTTTTATGCCTAATATCATTATGCCATCTATTTTAGTCTAAGATGTTATCCATATATGAAACCAAGTCTTCTAAACCAAGTTCAAAATTGATCTTGTGAATTTAAAATTTAAATGTTGATTGGTTTATGCATGTGCTCTCTTAATTTTGGCTTATACATTTACCTCTCACTTTTGGATTGTGCAACTTAGACTAATTATTTTCTTACTTTAAATATATTTTATGCCTAGATTTTATAAGTGGTCTTTTATGTTTTCAATTCATCTCTTTTGTTTCTTAGAACTAAGGTTGAAACTCTCTATCCAAGTACAACCTTAAGCACAATTAGTTTACATTTGAGTCTTACTCATCACTTGGGCTTGAATGTTTTACTCATCCTTAATTTTGCTTACTTGGAATTGATTTTCCCAATTAGTTTTATGCATATGCCTAAATTCCAATGTCTTTTTCCAATGGTCAAGTTTGTATCTGAATCTATATGCTTAGTTTGAGTCCAAGTGTTTCAAATTACTAGATTCATTTACTTTGTTGTTTTACCTCAACCTAGTGTGTTTTCAAGTCTAGATTTTGTGTCATGTTTCCAAAATTCCTAGAATTTTGCCTTTCATTATTAGACCCAGTGTGTTTTCAAGTCTAGATTTTGTGTCATGTTTCCAAAATTCCTATTATTTTGCCTTTTGTTCGTAGACTAGTTTGTTTCATGTCTAAATTTTGTGTCATGTTTCCAAAAGACCTGGTAATTTACCCTTCTATTTTTAGACCTAGTTGTTTTGAGCCTAGCTTTGTGCCTTATTCCCAAAGACCTAGCAACCTGTTCCATTTTTTTAGACGTAGATTGGCATTGTTTGAACAATGTTTTAACAAGATTAGCATTTAAATTTATATTTCATTTGACCATTTATGTGATACATTTCACATTAGACCTTGAGGATGTCTTAGACCAAGTTTTTCATTGATCAATTTTACAAAATAGCTCCATTCCTAGGCCAAGTTTAGATCAAGTTTTCCTTTAAGACCAAGTTTCTAGATATTCCAAGTTTGGACCATTTTCAATTTAAACATCATTTTCAGATTTTATAGAAATATAAACCTCTTTTTCATGAGATATTAGTCATGGATTTAGATATGTCTCATTATACTCATAGTGAAACCATGTACAATCTAGGTTATGATAATGTGGTCATGAATGATAAATTTATTCAATACCCATATGGTGATGATGTATTTTATGAGATAGATCCCTATCCTCCTTACACTATTTAATATTGGGAACAAAGCCAAGATCTGTTAGCATATTAATTTGTTAACACACCTCCATATTTAGAACAAGACTAAGAGAAAATGGCTTAATATCTCGCTAGTGTGCCGTTAGTTGTATAATAAGTCCACGTCTAACCATACTATGTTAATATGTTTTTGACATATGACCCATATTTATTTGATCATCACTTAATTTAAAATAATGATGAGGTTTTAGTTAGACTTGTGGAGGTAGGGGCCAAGTTTTTTTAATACTTCCCCTATGAAAACCTACATAGCCTAGTCATAGTGCCTCAAAACATGCCTTAAACCCAAACTATTGAACATGCCTCTACTAGCTATCCTCAATCACTCATGTCAGTTTCATACAAAGACCCAAATATGATTGTAAGAGCAAAGGGCCCCATGGAGGACCACTTTGTGAAAATGCAATAAGCATATCAGACCTATCTAAAATTAATGGGTAATTTTAATGCCATGGCCATATCAAATACTCCCCTCATAGATCTAACTCCTTCAATAAGAGTGATAATTTATTTTATATGTCAAGATAATATAGGTATATACCCATTCACCCAAATTACTTTAGTAGGTGACATGATCAATGTCCCATTTATTGAAGATGTGACTATGGCCTCTACACATAATAATGTGCCAAATACAATGGATAACATGCAAGCGTCTTCCAATCTAGAACAAGGTGAGGTAAATGCACCAAAAAAACACTTCACAACAACAAGTGCCTCTTACCAATACCATGAGTGGTTCACAACAATAGGGGGAAAGAATTATTACTTCCCAACCATGATAGATTATGCCCAATCTTCAACCAGCTACTTATTCAAGCATGCAACAATAAGGTGGAAGTAATCAAGCATCGGCCAATATTTTGCCTCAACAACAAGTGATGAATGTTATCCCACCTCAACAGGTGAAAACTAATATTCCATAATAGTAGGCATAGTCTAATTTACCACTATAGCAGAGGTAGAACACTACAGCACCTCAACATGGGGAAACAAATGTTCCACCTCAATAGGTAGTGACAAATGTACCTCAACATTCATAGACCAATGTACCTTTATAATTATAGATGTTGTCTAATTAAGAACATATTTATATTGGTCAAAGATAAATTCCAAACACCCAAAAAGAATTTAGTTCACAATAGGTATTTGTGCAACAAATATGTGCCTATGTCCAATAAGTACCTATTAGCCAACAATTGCCTTTTAATCATCAAGTGCCATAGATTCAAAGATAGGTCCTTGGTCAATATCAAGTTCCCTTTATTCAGCTAGGTTTGACTAGTTGATAGCAAGTCCCTACTCAACCTTAGTAGGCATAGTACTTTTTACAAAGCCATATCCTTCCATCCCAATCATAATTCCCTCAAACCTGAGGCCATATAATAAATTCAAACCAAAATGTATACCAACAACATATGCAATATCAATAGTTACATCACAATCCATGGATGCATATCCGTGGTTGATGCATTTAGTAAACTAACCTTCCATTCCTTCATTGTACCTTGGTCAAGTTAATCCACCTTTGGACTCCTAACCATAGCCATAATTGAGTGTACCATAAGTTTCTTGCCATAAGAACTAAAATAAATAAAGGATACAAAATTTGTGATTCAAATAGGCAAGTAGACCAAGAAAATCAAATTATATGATGTGTGTTCATACCTTTTTAACATGGAGTATCTTCATATACCATTTGCTCCAAGTTATGAACAACCAAAATCTGATAAGCACAAGGGTATAGGAGACCCTAAATCACATCTTATAGAGTCATTTATCACTTTCCAACTAGTGGCTTACAGTGACATTGACCTACTCCCTTTGTTTCCTCAAAGTTTAGCTAGACAGTACCAAAAAATTTAGTATCTAATTTTGATGACCTCCCAAATAAATTTTTATAGCACTTCTCCTATAATATCGAGCATGATATTTCATTAATGGATTTGACTTAGGCCAAGTATAAAGTGAGTGAAATCTTTACAATTTACCTAAAAAGAAGGTGAGAGTTTGCTAGTCACTTCACCCATAATTTATAGATAAATAATTAGCCATTGTGTTTACTAAAAATTTACACAAGACATCTTATAATTTGGAGCTATAGTGTGCACACATATTCAAGGAGATTATTGAGAAAGTTTATATATTGAAAAGGCCCTTATTAATAAAGGTATTATCAAGTTTACTTTCTCAAATCAGAATCAAAACCAAAACCAACGTGTAGGCCCAAGTCAAATCCATAACCAAATCTAAGCACAAGCATCAGCACCAGCTCAAACTACTATGAAAAATCCAAACCATACAACTGCAACAAGAACATTTTTGGTAATGGAATAACTGAGTTACACCATGTCCAAATAGTGCAAACACCATCCACTTAGCATATGTCATAAATGTAGCTTATTCTTCATTAATAATTTATCTAGTAAGTACAACCTATGCTACAACCTAGACTAGCTCCTTAAATGTAATAACCACCACCTTTAAAAACTCCTCCAATAATAATACCCACTCCTAGAGTCTTTAGCAACATTGGTGAGCCCACCAAAGTAGTGTTTCATAAACTAGTCATGGCCAACATGATTATTTTCCCTATTCTAAAACACTATATTGAGGGTATATCATATCCAAACTGGTATAAAAATCATGAATTATATGAATACCATCATATTTATGGATATTCCATACATTGTTCTATGTAGTTGAATCACCTTATTGAAAACATGTTATAAAATGGAGATATCCAATTGGATAATATAGCATCTACATCTAATCAAAACTTGGGTATCTACCAAAACCCTTTTCTATAACATAACAATAATTTCAATCAACAACAATAATAACAAATACCATAAAAATAATAGTATTAACAATAGCCATAATAAAAATAATAACAATGTCAATAAACCCAAATTTTCTGATCACTTGGAATAGAAAAGTCCATGAGACTCTATCATAAGCTTTAGAAATATCAAGCTTGAGAGCCATCCCAGGGATTCTGCTCTTATCCATGGAGTGAATAGTCTCATGTGTGGTGATCACAGCATCAAGAATCTGCCTGCTTGGGATGAAACCTTTTTGAGTAGGAGAAATAATTTTGTCTAGCAAAGGTTGAATCCTCATGACCATCATTTTAGTACATAACTTATACACAATGTTGCATAGACTAATGGGCCTAAAGTTAGTGAGGTGTGAAGGTTGTGATTTTTTAGGAACAAGTACTATGAAGGTATTATTCGCTTATTTCAAAAGTTTACCTAATCTAAAAAAATCATGCACAGCAGTCGTGAGGTCCGCTCCTTCTATCTCCCAATATTCCTCAAAGAACATAGGAGGCAAGCCATCAGGACTCGAGGCTTTAAAAGCACCCATGTAGAATAAAATAGCATGGACTTATTCCTTGGATATAGGCTTTAACATCTCTAGATTATCTTCTTCCGTTAGCAAACAGGGGATTTTATCAATAAATTGATTCATAGGTCTATCGATTCTATCATTATTATTTTCTTCCATAAGTAGATTCTGAAAGAAAGCCCTAGCTTGTTCCCCTATTTCATTATCCTCGATAATAATGTTGCCAGTATCTAGGACAAGCTTATTTATTGAGTTGGCTTTCCTATCTTTCATAGCTGAGAGATGAAAAAATGCAGTGTTCCTATCCCCCTCTTTAAGCCACTGAACACAGGATTTCTATTTCCAAAAAACATCTTCTCTTTCTATAAGATTCTTCCATTATAAAGATAGGATATTCTCTTCTTCTAAAGTGTCCTCAAAGTCATCCCCTTGATCTATCAGTTGCTGTATATCCTTGAGTTTTCCCACTATATTTTTCTTCTGCTAGAAGACCTGCCCAAAGCTGTATATATTCCATCCATAAACTTCTTGTTTAATGTGTTGGAATTTCTTGACTATTCTGAACATAGGATTACCTTGAATAGGAATTTTCCACCATTGGGCCACCATTTTTCTAAAGTCTTTGTGTTTGATCCACATAGCTTCAAAACGGAATGGGGAAGGTCTGGAATGTCCCTATTCTCTCCAACTGAGGAAGATCAGGCAGTGGTCAGACATGGTTCTAGGGAAATCCTACGCCTGCATATTATGATAATCCTTCCAATTGTTTGATATAAGAAATCTATCTAATTTAACCTGAATCATTTGATCTCCTCTTCTTTTATTGGTCTAGGTAAAATTTTGGTTTTACAGCTCCATGTCCAATAATCCCCAATCATTGATGAATTCAGCAAAGTCAAACATGTTGTCCAAGTAATCCATAATTCCACCCTATTTTTTAGAAGGGTATATAGGAGTGTTAAAATCTCTTGCTAACATCCATCTAATGTTCTATGGATTATTCCTGAAATTGCTCAAGTCTATCCATAATTTTTGTCTCAAAGCTCTGTTATTCGGTCCATAAACATTGATCAACAACCAATTCAAAGATTTCATAGAAAAATTGGTAATCAATAAGAGCTTATTATAAGCCATAAGAGACCCATAGATTTAAGCACTACTCCACATAGTGACAATCCCCCCTGAAGCCCCTTTAGCAGGACTAATGTAAAAAGCTGCCTTAGGCCATATATAGGTAGCAATTTTTGTAAAATTCTCCTCATTCATCTTGACTTCTTGGAGTAATAAAATATCTAATTTATTATCTAAAATTTATTTTTCAACCTCAAACTACTTTGAGGGACTATTAAAGCCCTTCAAGCTCCAAGATAATATTCTCATTTAGAGGGTTTGGGGGGTTGGGTCTCCAGTGTATTATGTTTACCACTGGCAATCTCCCTAGCAATCTCTCTTTGTCTTGTTTCTCTTAGGGTTGGCCTCCCTTGTTTGGGCTCAGTGCCAACATTTGCAAATTTTTTATCTTTTTAGTTCTTTTTCTTTAGGGTAACCCATTCCTCCTACTCATTAATGCCACTTTGTCCTATTACACCTATTGCAAAGTAGTTTCCTGCTTGGTCTCCAACTTCCAGAGCATGGAAAATGTCTATATTTAGCTATGGGTTTGCTTCTACAAAATTCTCAGTGTTGGTTAATGGTGTTCCTAGAGGGTTTTTCTTGTCCTCAAGAGGAATTCATCAGGGAGACCCTCTCTCCCTGTACTTATTCATCATTATGGCTGAGGCACTGGGAAGATACATACAAGCAGATATAGCCTCAAAAAAGCTAGTGGGCATCAAACCTGCCTCCTCCCTTCATCCTATGGTGGTAAAGTAGTTTGTGGATGATACCATATTCTTTGGCATCTCATCTGTGATTGAAGCTAGAAGATGGAAGAATATCTTAAATAATTATGCTAGAGAGTCGAGACAAAGGATAAATTTCCAGAAAAGCAATGGTATTTCTTCAACACTCCTAATGAACTTAGACATATAATCATTGATATATTAGAATGTGTTGAAGCTGGCCTACCAGCTACCTACCTAGGTCTCCCACTCTTGTTCAAAGAGGTATCTCCTATATTTTGGAATGGAATTGTGGAAATAATGCAGAGGAAACTTCTTGGTTGGAAGGGGAAACTACTCAGCAGTGTTGGTAAACTACAACTTCTTCGGGCTTCGTTGCAAGGTATGCCTACATACTTCCTCTCTCTTTTTAAAATTCTTGCATATTTTGTTGAGAAACTAGAATAGATCCAAAGGAAATTTTTATGGATGAGAGTGGAAGACAAATAGATATTTTCTTTAATCAGATGGGAAAAAGTGTGTCTTCCAAAATCTCATGGTGGACTTAATATTAGGTCCATCAGGAACATGAACAAAGCCCTTCTCTCAAAATTTAGTTAGAACCTGATCCATAAAAACAATGATTGATGGGAAATAATGTATGCCAAATACATGCATAACATTGATGATTCCAACTTTCTTCAATAGACAAGATTACCCCAGGGATCTGTGATATGGAATAAAATGCTAAAAAGTAGAAGCCTTCTCAAATAGGGAATTAGATGGAAACTTGGAAATGGCTGGCATATTAAATTTTGGGATGATATATGGTTAAATGACAAGGCTCTCATCACATAGGGAAAGTATGGAGAGATTTTTGACTTGACTACCTAGTTTTTTGGAGATAGGGTCAGTGATTATATGGAAAATAACAATGGGATGAAGAGCTAGAAAAATCTTTTGGATTGCTGTGTGCACTGGCCTGAGATTTTCTCAAGACTTTAGGAGATCTAGCAATGCATTCAAGAGATCAGAATCCCTCTCTTTCCCTGGGAGGATGAACAATATTGGTGGCCAGATAAGAATGGATCATTCTTTGTCAAATCTATTTACCATCTGCTCATTCCTGAAGCTTAGAATAAAAATGTATGGAAAAAGGTTTGGAATCATAAACTTATTCCAAAAATTAACATGTTTTGGTGGGTTGTTACTCATAACAAAATCCTTACTCAGGATAACCTTCAAAAGAGAGATTTTACTTTGGTTAACAGATGTTTCCTGTGTGGTTCAAAAGAGGAATCAATTTCACACCTCTTTATCCACTATGAGTTTGCCCAAGAATTATGGGGCAAAATACTTAACAACTTTGGTATTGAATGGGTCTGCAATTTTGACCTTAAAGAAGTAATTCTTATCTGGAACCCAACCTTCACACATCCCTGGCTTATGGAATTATGGAAGTAAGCTTTGCCATGTTTGAGTTTGACTTTATGGAAAGAGCGCAATCACAAAATTATTAGGGACACTGCTAGAAATGCTTCTCAAGTGTTTAACTCCTTTGCTAAGACTATTATGGAAAGTGTTACAACAGCTCATATTCATGTTGCAGAGAAACCCCTATCTCAAATTGAATACCAAATTGTAGCCAAATGGAAGGTTTTAAACCAGATCCCTAGGTATAATAACTCCAAAATACTACAGAGACTTAATACTAAATAGATCCCCCCTAAACCTAACTAGATGAAACTCAACTTTGATGGGGCATCCAAGTTGGATGGTAAATCTAGTGGAAGAGGAATTATAAGGAATGATAAAGGATGGATGTCTGCTATCTATGCTGGTGGAATTGAATGCCAGAGCAACAACTATGTTGAAGCAATGGCTTTACTGTGGGGATTAAAGTTAGCTATATCCCTAGGAATAAGGAACTTGAATATACAAGGAGACTCTAAGATGGTCATAGATGTCATTAATAAAGCTTTAAATATGGGAATCAAGCTAAAAGACATCATTATTGATATCCAATTTCTTTTACAAAAGTTTTCCAAAGTTGAGATTTCCCATACCTACAGAGAAGGCAACAGGGTCGTTGATGCTTGTGCCAACCTTGCGCAGTAATTTTCAGGTTGGAGGGTATGGCAACAAGGTGTTCATATTCCCTTAAACATTAGGGAGATCATTCAAAATGAGATGACTTGTCAGGAATGAGGCATAGTAATGACCCTGAAAAGACCCCTGTTGATACCCCCAGCTCCTTTGCGAGCAAGAAGGGCAAGAAGAGAAAGGTTAATGAAGAGGAAGAAAATATTAAAGAGACTACAGAAGGGACCCATAGGAATTTGTGTAGGGCCATGGGGGGCCAAGGTGGTAAATCTCACAAGCCTTCCAAAATTAATAAGGAAGGATTCCCCTCTAGAGTGCAAAGGTTAGGGTGAATTATTGGTACACTAGCCTTGAAGGCTAGACTGATTGATTATTCAAAAAGTGCTTCAAAAGAAGCAACCCAGGAGGAAGAGTCTGAGGAGCTGGAAATCCAAGAAATTTTAGAGCACACTAGAGGGAAGCAGGCTACTAGGGATTTTGAGGTTACTGAGGAGCAGGGTGTTGACACTATGGGAACTACTGACAATAAGGGGAAAATGTATGTCGAGGAAGCTGGTGAGGGCACTGAGAATGAGACTGATTGGAAAACTAAAATTGGAGCCCTAAAGGACTGCATTCAGAAGCTAGAGAAGGCCTTTGCCAAAAGGCTTCGTAATACAATTCTACTAAACATGTCTATGCTGGAAGTGGTGGGTAATACTGGGTATGCTGACAACGCAGAGAATGAGAAACTCAATGATCTTATCAAATCAATGGTTATGTAAGGGGAGACCTCTCTAACTTTGGTCTTCCCATGGCTTGTGTTTTGTTTCTATCTGTTGTTCTCGACTATGTCATCATCTCTTTGAAGGAATTTTTTGTTTGTTTGCCTTCTTGTCTTTTTTGACTGTATAGGGTTCGACCCCTAGTTTTCTACCTTACTTTATCAAAAACAATAACAATGTCAACCAAATGGGAGAAACCAAGGCCAAAATGACCCCAATAACCAATAGTCTTACCACATAGTTTCACATGACTATAATAAATTTGTAGGTTATATTGAAAGTGGGAATGTTTCTACCATTACCATTAATCCTATACCAAATGCCAATAAACTAGGACCATTGCCTAACAATTCCAATCAACCTACCTATGATAGTAATCCTTCCTTGACCTATGACCATAGCCAAGCATAATAACAAGTAAGGATTACCATTTCAAAACCTTATATTGATAACTCCTCATTGCCCCATAACCATAACTAAGTACACTAGCAATCTAATATTATCCTCTCTAGCCGTTCTCTACCATTTTTGAGTAGTAACAGTCCTATACCCAATCTAGATTATCCAATCACAACTCGGTAGTCTAAGATTACCATCCTAGGCCTATAACCTCTTACCAATGAACCAATCCAACCCACTACACTGGCTAGGAGTGAGCCAATCACTACTATTAAGGAAAAGACATATGACATTGTGGAATAACTTTAAAATAAACCCATATAAATTTCCATCTTGGATTTTTTGTGTACTTATACTATCCACAAGAATATCCTAACAAAACTCCTAGGTAATCCCAAGTTCTAAATGACATAACCCCAAAAAAATTTCAATCTTTGATCAGTTGACCTTTGACCAAAGTGATATATCATCCCTTTTGACCTCTCCATAACAACCCATTATATATTTAAGTTGTCATCACATGATACAAAGTCAAAATTTTCCTCATTGACAATGGATTGGGATTGAATATTATCTTTGAATCTCATCGAGAATATGGGATATACAAAATCTAATCTATATCCAAAAACTATTACTATCAAAGCCTAGGATAATGAATAATAGGAATCATAAGGCACCATAAGTTTTTTAGTGATCATTGGGCCTTTCAACCATGATACACTTTGCCATATGCTAGACCTAGACCTATCATATAGTTTATTTTTGGGTAGACCATGGATAAATTAAATTTTTACAATCCCTTCAATGTTGCTCTAGTGTATCAACTTCCCTCATTCAAGGATGGAGGTGACTATCCATGGATATCTATAATATTAAAAACATTTGGAGGTAGAATATGAAAGTTACAACTAGCATTTTGGCCTAGACCCAGTACCCAATAAGGATAAATATAAAGAGATACTTGTCTAATTGCCAAAGGCCAATTGTATAGACCTAGATAGCCTTGTCTTATCTTCACATATGCCTCCTATTAAAATATATAATCATTTTACAATCTCAGACAATGGTCCAAGAGATTATTTAACCCATGACACATTCCATATTTCCATGCTTCCATAGAACCCCAAGCTCTATGGAAGGACTAAAGCTAAACCTGATTGCATGGCATGGCAATGAAATGGAAAAAGTAAGATTCATATCCCAACAATATTATTTTCACACCTATCACTTGCCAATATGAAAACCCACTGATGAATGATGATTCTTGGTTATATAATGACAAATTGGTTGATTGATACCGCAGTCCAAAGTATCCCACCCTAACAAGATCATGGATAACCAAGATTATGAAGGAGGAGGTCCAGGGGCAAACTAGGAAGGTATTCTTAAGACCATTTCTATGACTAGATACAAAGTAACCTATGGCCTAAGATTTAAACTAATTGGGGGAGACCCCACATATCTTATTCATGTTACAATGTTAATGACTAGTGATGATGATATTGATAGTGAAGTAGAGTCTAATCATAGCATTTATGAAGACCTTTCTAGTACCAAACTATTTGACCCCTATATTATTTACACCATTACCCTAGTAATCTAACATTTAACACTTCCATTTTATCATCCTCAACTTATAGACTAGGACCAACAAGAATCCATAATTCCTATACATGAGTTTGATAATTATGAGTCCTTTTATGACTTTATAGGCTTAAAAGACAATCTTTTATTAGGAGATGACAAATAAGGATTCTCTATCAAACTAGATCAGGTAGTCTATTTTGGAGAGCGGGTGAACACCCTTTACCAAAAACAAAAAATTAAAATAATGAGATCCCAAAGAAAAAATCTTTTTGAAGTGGTTTTGGACCAGGGTAATAGTAAAGAGAAAGACCAGTCTTTTGGTGAAAACTTATTTTAGGCACCACTAGACAAGGGCATTTAGTTTTCCTTGAATTAAGCTTAGGAGAACACTAATGATGAACTTGTTTTTGGATCCAAGTTTAGTTCAACAGAACAACATGCCTTTGATCAAATTACCCAATAATTTCCTATAGTATTCATAACATGGCCATCATTGTCATTAAGAGATTTAGATTCATCTTGTTTAGGAGAGCTTGAAGAACCAGTCTAACTAGAGGACTTTGTTGTTGCAAGCCAATTTACATCCTTGCCAACCATTATTGAAGACAGCTCAACTCTCCTAATATAAGATAATATGTAATTTAACATCAAGACTTTAGATAACCTAAAGTTGATCAAATTAGGTACATCCCTCACTAAGGAGGAACATGAAGTTTTTACCACTCTTTTGAGGGAGTTCATTGACATTTTTTCTTGGGCCTATTTAAACCTACCAAGTTTAGACCCTACCTTGCTTGTAAACCAGCTTGTTTTACATCCTAATGCTAAACCTATGAAATAGAAGATGCATAAGATGCATCCTCATATTATTATATTGGTAAAGAAAGAGTTGGAAAAACTCTTGGAAGTGAGATGCATCTGATTGATTGACTATTCAATGTGGATATCAAATGGTTTGCCTATTGACAAATATATAAAAGGAATCAGAATCTGTATTAATTTTAGAGACATCAACAAGGCCTACCCTAAGGATAACTTTCCTCTATTGAATATCTAAATGATAATTGACTTCATAACTCGGTATGAAATGTTATCCCTTATGGATGGATTTTTGGGGTACAATCAGATCAGGATCATGCTAGAACACCAACACAAGACAATGTTCACCACTCCTTGGGGAACATTTTGTTATCAGGTTATGTCATGTGGTCTCAAGAATGCTAGAAATACATACCAAAGAGCCATAACCATCACATTTCATGATATGATGCATGACATTGTTAAATACTATGTTGATGACATATTGGGTAAATCAAAGACCTATGTAGATCATCTATTCATGCTATGAAGGCTATTTAAAAGGCTTTATGAGTACAAAGTTTAGCTCAATCCAAAGAAGTACATCTTTGGTACCACTTCAGGCAAATTTTTGATCTTCATGTCTCTTGCATAGGTATTGAATTTGATCCTGCCAAGGTTCAAGCCATTACCGAGATGTTACCACCTTCTACTTTGAAGCAACTCCATAATTTATAAGGAAAAATCCATTCTATCAAGTGTTTCATTTCAGAGTTGGTCAATAAATTTCATCCCTTTACTCACTTTTTTAATAAACATGTTACATTTCTTTGGGATGAAGAATGCTAGAAAGCCTTTCAGCACTAAAAATAATATCTTGCCAATCCACCTATTTTGTTACCACCAATGCCAAGGAGACCATTTTTGTTATACCTATCTACCATAGATAAATCCCTAGGGGCACTTTTAGCTCAGCATGATGAGAATGGGAAAGAGCATGGCATGTACTATCTAATCCATACACTAGTATGTATGAACATAATGATACACCCATAGAAAAATCTTGTTTAGTTATGGTCTTTGTAGCCCAAAAGTTGTATCATTACATGCTTATAAATGAGATCATAATTATTTCCAAAGTAGATCCACTCAATTATCTACTATCTGTATGTAAAGGGAAATGTATATGATCTATAAATTAATCCTAACTTAATGAAGATAAATCTTACTTACACTTTTGATTGTTGATACATTAGATATTCGGGGTCATGACCAAGATGGATTCACTAGATCTAGCCAAGGGATCTTATACCACAATAATATCACTAGGGAGGATTTCAAAGCCTCCAGTCAAGAAAAACTATGTAATAACCCTAACTAGGTTCTATGTATTCATATTCAATAAACTAATAACAAGTAAAGTAAAGTCTAATCTAGTGCTCACCAAATCTTATGGCACAAAATGGGGGTTAACAAGCATAAAAGTAAACATGCATAAGAGAATCCTAATTAAGCTATGTATAGGTAAAACCTCAATGTATGGAGAGAGAAATATATTAAAAAGCCATTACTTATGCTACTTATATCTACTAAAAGAGAGGATCAAAGTTAGAGATACTTACCTTGAAGATGAACCCATCGAGATTCAGTATCCCCCTTGGCCAAAGGTACTTTGTAAGAGGTTGTTTTGATTTGTACGGATCATTAAGAAAGGCCAAAGCATCTAATACTTTTCCACAAGATAAGGTTCTTATCAAAGTAGAAACTCTAAGCAAAGAATCCTCAAGTAGAAAGATGGAAGAGTATATTATAAAGAATCACAAATGAATAACTAACTCTTGTTGTCTCTCTAAGAAATGATGAAATGGATGTGTTTATATAGTTAGATCTAATGCTATTCCTTTTCAAAAGTTTAGCCAATAGGGTCAGTCCAATAGACTCTATATTGTTATTGACATAAATAAATTAGGCCTTGGTTTAGGTCGGTTAGGGGCCAACCTAGAGCCTAAATGAGTTTTATCAATTAGATTACAAGATTGATGGGTTCAACAATGTATCATAAACTATAAAAATGGATTTTATTCTAAGGAATGGCTAAGGAAGGTAAAAAAATAAATAGAGGAGGGTGAAAAATACGAGCTAAAGCTTACAGAAATGTTTTTAAGAGATGGTTATGTAGACAGAAAGTGGTAGTATAGGGACAACAATCCTACAAAGCACCAATGGTCTACCCATCCCTTTCCCAGTACACCCCTTAAGGTATGTAATCAGAGAGATTGAGACTTGAGAGATTCATGCAAAATAGAAAGCATCAGTAATTGATAAAGTTTGAAAATATTGTGTGTATACATATACCCCACTCAAATCTCATCATGTGTCACTTAGGTACAACAAGGGATGGTGCTTCGAGAAAGAACATAGTAACACATAATGCTGAAGATAAAAAATTATAGTATTTTAAAGCATAATATAATTAAAAGTAAATTATTGAGATGTAAATAACTAAAAAAATAAAAGTAAAATATGCATACCTTTACTTACCTTTATCAATGGATGGTTGTTTACTATGTTTTAGATGGTGGAGCCTAATATTATTATAATACCCAGTTCCTGACAAGGGGGCTGTGGGGGGGAAATAACCCCCCCCCCCCATTAGGGTCACCATGGGGGTCTAAGGGGCTGACAACCATATTTGGAGCCCTCCCTGATGGGGGTTTGGGGGAAGTTCTCCCAAATCAAAATTTTGTTAAAAATGCATTATAAAATATTGTAATTTCATAGTAAATATGGACCGTTCACTATTAGGTCATAGATCTAACAGTAGAAATTATGTTTGTGAATTTTTGACCTAATATGTAACCCTATTTTGATATGAGGGAATTGTAATCACATTGGCATACTATTTTTGAGTGAAGGGGATATTGAAATGGTTGTATTAAAGGTTTTTTCCTTCATTTGTATGACTAAATAATAAAAAGGATTGATTGTTTCTATGTAGACGTAGCCTATATTGGGTGAACCAAATTAAATATATGTCTTTATTATGTTATATTTTCTACATGTTATGTCCATATTTAATTTATTAATACTTTTTTATGTTCTATATTCCTAACACTATGTTTGTAGTTTTGATCTTGAAGGGCGCAGAGACTGCTTTTGACAAACCCAAGGATACAAAACTAAAGAAAAAAAGATAAATAAATGCAGAAAATCCAAGATAACTTATGCTATGTATATGGGATGTACTTAAAATTTTAGAAAGATAAGGTGATAAGTGTTATGTTAGACCAAATGGCCAAGTCAAAATTTAGAGTAAATTAGGTAACCGAAAAAGCCAAGGCTTCTAAAGATTAAAAAACTCAAACAAGTAAACCTTAAGTATGAAGATCAAACTCACAAATTTAAACCAAAGATATATGTCAAAAATGGTAATCAAACATCAATGTAAGAGCAGTAACAATCCTTACTTTAAAAAATATGGGTAAGCAAAATGGTAAAACAATATTGATGAGTGAGTAGTAATAATACTTAATCATCAATGGAAAAAGGTGCATAAAAGGGAAAACAACCTAACTTCACTTAATAATAGAAAAAGTACATGATATTAGAAACATATTAAAGTATCTATAAAAAAAGGTAATACAATAACAATAAATGGTAAAGGAAAGCAAAGTGATGCTGGGATATAAAGCAATAGTGTAAAGAAAGATAATCCATAGTTGCTCAAGCATAAAGTTTTATTCTAAGAATAGATAAAAATGAAACAAAGTAGTGCTAGCATGTCTTTAATATGTGAAGAAGATATAAGTATAGAAGAGGTAAAATATATTTAGAATCACACTTTCTTGTCAAGGGGTGAAATGACATGGGTGGAGGGGAGAATGAAAGAAAAACCAAGGTAGAGGATCTTTTTATCGAAGTCAAGACACTCAAATTAGTTTTGTCAAAATAAGAGGACTTTCAACATTAAGGACTCTAAATAACTTCTCTTAGCCACATAATCTTAGGTCAAAAAAATGAAGTATGTATATCATCCCATGAAGGTTAGATGCATGAAAATTAAAATGGACATACCTTCCCATAACATGTTCTCTATTCCTCAAGACACCTTACAGAGCCATTGATATACTGTGAAGATTGGGTAATTGCATGAGAAAGTAGGTAGCATCATAGAGTTTGTTTAAATATCCTATTCCAATCTACTTCCCTATCACACCCCAATGGACCTCAGCTCTATAATGAATCCAACTTTGGAGTTTAAGCTTCAATTAAAAATAGGAGATGTACTTTGAATCATGTCTTTTGGTGTGATTTTGACTTTTTGACTTTGTATTTACCTTTTCTATATCATTGCATTTTCTTTCAAATTATTTATATTTTTTAACTTTCTTGGTTGCTTTTTCTATTCCTCCTCTATATGGATTTGGAGAACCAAACATAGGTACTAAATATGACTATCATTTGAAGACTTTGGACTTGATTGCTATAAAAGAAAACTAAGAGAGCATGGTGTCTAAGGATCTTGTTAATTTAGGTAAAATAAAAGTGTTATCTTGACTTTGACCTTGGTTTAACCAATGTGGAGTGAAAGGAAAGGAAATCAAGAGGAATGAGATATCAAATAATTTGAATTACTTCAAATCATAAAAAACATGATGAATGGTGAAAAAGGGATACAATGATAGTAAAATGCGATTATTTATCATAGGAATGAGGGAAGTGTAAAAAAACATGCTAACATAGTTTGTTGTGTAATTTTTATCTACAAAAGAAGAAAAATCTAAAGTTGAGAACAAGGATCAAAAACTCATAACCATTGCTAGACACATTCTAAAAAAAGTAATGATGAATAAAAGATGGTGATTTTATTAGGAATGCCTAGTCCTATCCACAGTCTTACACTTCAACTCTAAAATAGAAACCCAAGAGGATACACAAAGCATGAGGAAGATGGTATTTTTTGAGGAAGGCCAATTCCTATCCATGGTCTTACACTATAACTCACAAAGGAAAACCCAAGGGGTGAAAAAATTATTAGAAAGTAAGGAAGTCATGATAAAAAAGAAAATCATGAGGAAGACTAGGTCTTATCCATGGGAATCAATGTTTGGAGGATAGGTTTGATGTTCAAGGAATTGAATGATGTCTTTGTACCATAGGATTTATCAAATGTTGATATTCTCAATGTTGAAGATAAGTGAATTTTTTGGTTTAATGGAAGATGGGACTTTCTTATTTGGATAAGAAAGTGGCATCGATAATAACTTAGTGTGGATGAAAAAGAGATGCTGAAAAAGCAAGTGAATCAACAATAGAATTTTGATCTTGAGGGATAGGCTCGATGGTAAAATAAGTGAATTATTTGGAAAGGGTAGTTTTTATTTGATGATAAATAATGAGATTTTTTTCTTTTGTATTGATAATCATCATTAACCTGACAGAAAATGAGTTGGGAGTCACCTAAAGCATGTAGATATGTGATGTCTAAATCAACAGACGCTCTCATGCCAAGGATTAAAGTTTTTTATTATACCATGTTATTAGTGACATCTAATATAAGGTGAAATGTCAAAGGGATAATTTTACCAAGAGTACTAGTGAGGACACAACCTACCCCAGTTCCTTGAAGGCATATGGTGACATCAAAATGAAGGGTCCAAGTATCTTCATGTAAATCGATAGTAATTTCAAGAAGTTCCTTGATAACTAATTTTAGTTTAGTAGTGTTTGGGAAGATAGAGGACTCTTCAAGATTACTTTCTTCAATATTAGCAGTGAAATTATGGAATTAATCTTTAAGATATGTGGCTTGATTAAGACCTTTAATATAGAGAATATTGTCATCAGGAAGACTATCTTGAAGGTGGTTGGTAGCTAGTATGGGAGTTAAAACAAATTGATCAGTGATGATATGTCCCTTGACATATTTTTGTGTAATAATTTGAAGATCAAATTCCATGAGAAGGACCATCCACTTGCCAATTATATTGCTAAAAAGAAAGGCTTTGGAGAAGAAGTGATGGAGTGGATCAGAATGAATGATAATGTAAGTGGTTTGATAAATCATATAGTGTCAAAGTTTTTTAGCAACAAAATATATGGTGAGGTAATCACATTCTACTTTTGCATAACATTTATCATTGTCAATGAGGACCTAGCTGATATAATAGATGGCACATTCTCCTTTGGTATTATCATGTTGGGCAAGCATTGCCCCAACCGATAGGGGTGTGGAAGAAGTATAAAATATTAAAGGATGATAGTTAGAAGGTGGATGAAGAGTGGATGGGTAAAGCAAAGATTATTTCATATTTTCAAATATTTTTGACAAGGATCTATCCATTCTAGGGCATTACCTTTCTTGGAAGAGAATTAACATAATAGATATAGTAAGCCATTTTGAGGATAAACTGTCTAATTGCCCCAAGTTTTATAAGGTAAGTGTGAATATATGGGATGGAAGGAGGAATAGGAATGTTGAAAATAGAATTGATATTATTGGGATCAACATAAATTCCATGAAGAGAGACTAATAATCCTATCAATTTTCTAGATGTGATACTGAAAACACATTTATAGGGATTTAATCTGACTTTATATTTAATGAGGCAATTGAAGATGATATAAAGATCAAAGAGATGAGTCTTGCATATTTTAAACTTGAAAATGGGGTCATCCACATAGGTTTTGATAATTTTATGGATAAGATCATGAAAAATGTGGGTCATTGCTCATTGATAGGTACCTCTAACATTTTTGAGGCTGAAGGGCATTTTAACATAACAATAGGTTCCCCATTCCATGGTGAAAGTTTTCTTATGTTGGTCTTTAGGGGAAATATGAATTTAATTATAACCCAAAAATCCATCCATAACAGACAACAATGGTAGTGGAATCGATGATGGCATCTATAGAAGGTAAAGGGAAATTATCCTTGGGACAAGAAATATTAAGATATGGAAAATAAATGCAAATGTGAATGACCATGGTGACTTTCTTTTGAACAAGGATAATTTTGGAGACCCATTCTAAATATTCCATAGGCTTGATAAACTTAGCATCGATAAGTTTAATGATTTATTTATGGTATAAATTATAAATTTTTGGTGGAAATTTCCATTGCTTTTGTCACATGGGTTTGATGTTAGGATAAGTGATGATGTTATGAACCATGATGCTAGGGTTAATAACAGGCATGTCCTCATAATACCAAGAAAAAGTCTAATGATATTTATCAAATAATAAGGTGAAATTATCTTGTTCAGTTGGTGTGAGTTCATGAAATACTACGATTGGTCAAGGGTATGATGGGGTAATATATTCAATTTGAGTAGTTTCCTTGATAAGCATAGCATTTCTATCTTGGAAATGATATGGCGCATTAGGTAAAGAGGAAATAGGATTTATTTTAGGATCAATTCTAGTGATGAAGTTATTGAAATAAGGGTCTTTCTTTTTTAAATTATTGAGTTTGTGGTGCTACTAAGGTAGTTGGGGTTCTCGAGCATGAAGTAATTCAAGAATGGTTTCATCACTAGGAAAGGTGGGAAGAGGACCATAATACTTGACATATACATTGAGATCAATAATTTTTTTACCATGTAAATCATATTTAGATTGTATTTGATGTGCATTTGTGTCCTTAGCATTTAAAGTAATCTTAGGAGTATATGGATTAGGAGAAGAAGATTAATCATATTCAATTTTTTTATCATTAGCATCATGGATAGGGGAAGAATTAGATGTAATTGTTGGTTTTGTAGGTGGTATCAAAGATGCAAGAATTTTTGGAGGTTTGGAAGGTAAGATTTATTTGACCACCTAAGGGGTGTCAAGGACTAGATAATTAGTAGGAGGTATGTGACCTTCATGTGTTAACTCAAATGAAGTGGCAATGGTATGAACATCATTATTGAAAGCATTTATTTGAGCTAGGGTTTTCTAATAATATTGAACATCCAAGTCTCATGATTGAGATTGGGCCATGATGTAATTATCATCATAAGTTGTATAAATTGTACATGCTTGAGATTTAAGAGGAATTTTAGAAGGGGAAATGCATAGATCACTAAATTTACATGGAGACATGAGTAAAGGATCTTGGAATAATTTGTCCACTCTATAATCATTGCAAGTGAAGGCATATTCTATATAAGAGGTTTCCTGAGCATTGCATGGAGGGGGAAATCAGTGATATCATCAATGAGGGGAATGGTATGATCATGAGGCAATAAAAAAGGGGGAAGCCACTCCAAGATCTAAGGAGGTATATTAGTAGTTTTACAAATATTTTTCAATTCATTAGGTTCATCATCATCTGAATCAACAAGAGTGACTTGTAAATTTGGATTCATGTTGATGAATTTGGGTAAGTGAGCACTATTGATCATTGGGATGGTGGGAATGTGATATTGAGATTTAAGATTTGGAATTTCAATACTTCAAGGGTTGGGATCAGCCTCATGTTTATAATTTTTTCCATTATGAAATAACTTGATACATTGGATATAATGAGAGTCAATCACCCTCATTCTATGTGTCCATGGTCATCTTAAGGGAATGTTTTAAGATAGGGGTAAATTGAGGACCATAAGCTTAGTTCTAATAGTCTTAGGTTTGATTATGAGAGGGATCCAAAAACAATCAAGTGGATTTTGATTAGTTTTGTCAAATCCATGACATGTTAGGCGTGTTTGCTTAAGATGATCTTTATTATACCCAAGTTATTATATGAGACACAAATATGTCACATTAATATTTTAGAAGTTCATAAAGAACTCATAACCTGTAAGATCTCTCCTCAAAACCATTACCACAATATTAATAAAACATATATTACACAATAAGAATTTGCATAAATAAGTCTCTGGATTATATTCACAATCTTTGTGTGGGTCTCCATAATTGACTAAGTCAAAATTACATGGGAGTGCCTATTAAATAGGCAAGGTAGGTTGTTTCATGCAATAGAATATTGTTACATGAATAACCATAAAATATGAGTGTTTATTTATTATCGTGCAATCAATAAATACATGCACAAAATAGAATAGCATCTCCAATAATAAATGACTCATGAATAAAGCTTACATGCTTTAATCAATACCCTCCCTTAAGCATAGAATAGGGAGTGAAAAAAAGAGAAAGAAAAGAGATTGATGGGTACTAGAAATTAGGCCTAATCAGGTACCCATGTACAAAATCATAGTGAAATACAAAGTGTCCCTATGGTAGCTAATACATCTTGCCAGACTACATGGATGATGAATCACTATAACCACCAAGTCAAATAAGAACTGGTACTCTATACGAGGCTAACTCTGTAAAAAAACATTGATCTCAAAACACTATGAAAAATAATCAACAAGGATGAAATGTATCACCATAAGATACCCAAAACTCAGTAACAACAACTAAAGTTAAGAGAGAGAAAAACATATATTGTAAGGTGTTCCAAGAAAGCAAATGGCTCAATACTTGAACATAAACCTAAAAATGGTACAGATAGAATGAAGTCCATCAAATACAAATGCACTTCATGGACTTGAAAGTCTCAATAGAAGTCAAATCTTCATGAGTGGTCTGGATCTACTAGTTGATCACAAAAACCAACTGACACTAGAATGCACCAAAATGGCTCTTATGAAAAGATATTATTAGAGGTGTTGATACTGTAAAATGGTTCACCAACTTAATTTGATCTACTGTAGAAGATGTGGTGCACCAAGGGTTAGCAAGGAACATGACAACCAAAGAAACAGGACCTGTACCATACCTCCCATATTGTTGATTGGGTGGAGTGACGTAAAAAGGTAAGTATGAATGGGCTCAAGCCATTACTCAAACACTAACACATTGACACTATATTCAAAATAATATTTACTCTTCAAAAGGAGATCAAGCTCCATAAAAAATCTAAAGGAGACTATCAACTATCAAAAAAGTGTTGAAGATACATAACAAATATCTCTTAAGAAAATGGCCCTAGTAGTGATGGGATAGTCAATAATTGAAGAGTAAGTGCTCAACATGGAGCATATAGACATGAATAAAAATACTCCATGAATCTTAGTGTGAGCACAAATAAATATCCCATACAACAAAAAACACCAGATGATACATAAAACCCAGAATGTGATCAATATGTAAAAGACACCATTAAGAACAAGAGAGTCGATCCTAAAATAAAGGAGTAGTGTGTGACACAAAACCATACTCAAGAATGTAGGATGATTGGTTATAATGAAAATTATTCTATGAGTAAAAAATTGGCACAAAAATACAATACACACTAAAAAATGGGAGATCGGACTCTACCAATAATGCATTTATGAGTACAAAGTCTGATGACAAGGACAATAATATAGGCTCAATAAATATAATGCACACTAAAGGGGATGTCAGACTCTATTGAAAAAATGTCCTATGTACAAATCACATCTAAAAATGAAGTGTTTTATGAGGGGGTCTCACTGCCTATGACACCGGACCTCACCCTCTATCTTCGACAATCGATATGAAAAATATGTGTCAAAAAACAATATTATAATGTCCCTCTTTTAAAGGAGCCTTTTACAAAGAATTAAAAATCTTTGTAAAAAAATTATAACCCCCCTTACAATGATTTTCCATGGCTTTCAAAAACAAATCTCCCCACATTAAAATAGTATCAATCCCTTCTAAAGAATGACCCACTTTATAATATGTTCCCACTTAGAAAAAATGCCTTTGCTTTTTAAAAAAAATATTAGGCTTTTAAATAAAAGATAATGGGTTTTAAAAATTTGTATAAAAACAAAGAAAAAGGGGTTAGAACCAAGAGTCTTCCCACTTATGAGTGTTTTAATAAAAACTGGATAGCCACCTAGCTAGGTAACAGATATGTATCATGATGTAAAAACATATATATGAAGTCTAGTGCATATCACTGTTGATTTATAAAAATAAAGGCTGTACCTTATCCAAATATGGCATTTGACAGTTGGAAAGGCATCTGGGATGATAGATAATGGTCATGGTGAGAGGATATTTAGGCCTTTGATTATGTGGAAAGACTCAGTAAAGAGGTTGATGTGGAGGATAGTAGGTTGATAGAGGATAAAGTTATGGCCAAGGATTGTTAGGAGGTAGTTAATACATTGATCCCAATAGAGATAAATAAAATATGTTATGCCAAAAAAAATATCATCCTTCATCTCATTTGAATCACCACATTAATTATCCTCCTTGATGCCTTTAGGGCTATAGATAGAGAGTAGTTGTTATCAAGAAAATGCATCCATGATCTCCTCATGAAAATTATTCGACCCTGGGCTCAAAATGAAGAAGGTAAAAAAAACATCAATACATCAGTGTAATAGAGCAATTAATTGGAATAGGTGTGCAACCACATGTTGATGCATGAAATGTGAAATGAATGCCTACATTTAGGTAGGACCCTCACTACCACCCCTTCTCTAAATTCAGTTAAACACACCAAATATTCAGTGTCAAAAAAGCATCATTGCTCTTGTATTTGCCCATCAAAATTCTAGCAATCATGAAGGGCTCCAGACCTGAGATCAAAACTAGGACATATTCAACTTTAAGAGGCACGAGCTAGCTATTACCCCTTTCATTAAAGATCTATTTTGAAAAATAACAATACATTCCATACACTTTTATATGAGTGGGATATGGAGAATGTCATTATATTGGTGAGGGAGAGGAGGTAATGCCTCTACAGGGAAAAAATAATGAAATCATATCCGAGTCAAAATTTATCCACATAATTAAAGTCTAGGTAACGCACAGGTTCTAAATAATGAAGGTCTAATGTCAATGAAATTGAATAATGTGTCCAAGGTTTAAATCCAAATAATTGCTTCAAAACAAAGAACAACCTGTGTGGAATATTATTCAAGAACAACCAGATTCAAATGAAAAAACATGTTGAGTAATGGTTGAGAAGAATGTTATGATACCATGTAGAAGTTTATAAAGAACTCATAACCAATAGGATCTCTCCTACAAACCATTACCACTATATTAATAACATGGATATTACACACAATAATAATTGGCAAAAATAATTTTATAAATTGTAACCAAGTCAAAGGTACATGGGAGTGCCAATTAAATAGGCAAGGTAGGTTGTTTCATGAAACATAATATTATTGTATGAATAACCATAAAATAGGAGTGTCTATTTATTATTATGCACTCAAAAAATACATGCACAAAATATGGTAGCATCTCCAATAATAAAATGACTCCCAAATCAAGCTTACATGTTTTACTCCAATAAATACCAGACCCTTCATCTATTAATACGTTACAAATGAGGGTGGTATTAATGGCTATTTTAATGAGTAGGGGTGGATCATCAGCATGAAAAATGATCTCATCATTAATCATGTCTTCTTCAAGGAATTCTATAGAGGTTTTTGAAGAAGTACAAATGGATTCAAAGGTATGCATTTTGGTTGGTTGAGGCTCATGAGAGGGTGGTTCTTCATCTACAAAAAATGGTTCTTCAATTTCTTGTAGTTGTATGAGGAACTTGCAATGATAAGGGGAGGTAAAAACTAACTCCATAATAGGAATCTTATAAGGCATGGATTTGATCTCTTCTAAGAAGTTTCAATGGGTTTTAGAAGAGCCAACATGAGGTTTAGAAGGTAAGTTATATTTTGGAGGAATAAAAGTGGTTAGAAATTTAGAAGAAGGAGATGGTTTTGTATCAGCTTCTAAAACTAAGTGAGTGGTTTTAATATCTTTGAGGTGTTTTTCTTCCAACTATGATTTATTAGGTTTAGAGATAGGATTTTTGTGAGCTAGTTTTCAGTGATAATTAACCCTAATCACATTAACATATTGAGAATTATTAAAATGTTGGTCATAGTCAGCATCAATGACACAAACATCTTTATTATCCTAGTGAGTGTTAAATGTGGAAAAATAGTTTTCGTTATTAGAATAAGAATCTTTGAAATATTGTCATTGTTGAGAAGCAGTGGTGTACTCTTGATGATGGAGTTGAATCATGGCTTCATGATTGAATGAATCACTAAGCATATAGGAGACAAAAAAAGTTGGTAAGCCCTCTACAAGTTACATGGAAGTTACCAATGTTGGCATGCAACCAATAAAATTTATTAGGGTCATACCATTTAGGAGGATTATAAGGATAAGTAAATGGTTTAGAGGGTGCTAAAAATTATTTCATTTGTTTCATAGTTAAAGGTGTGTGAGAAGATGGGGGATTATCATCTTTGTAAATGCTTGGCCTAGTTTAAGGAGTAGTTTTTATGATTACATTGGTGGAAAATTTAAAATACCCTTTGATAAATTTAGCATTAGGTTCAAACTATTTCATTAATAAGTCTTGATGCTTGGCTTGGTTAAGATCTTTGTTAAGTGTTTGAGGGGGTAAAGTTTGAACCTTATATTGAAGAGGAGGAGTCAAGCTAGTTATAAATATTTTAAATAGATTGTCATAAATCATGTTATGGTCAACTCTATGGGCCAAAAATTTTCATTGATTGATAAAATCATGAATTGATTCAGTGGGAGATTGTTTAGCATTGATAAAATGGCTAAGGCAATTTTTAGGAAGATCATTGTGTTGAAACTCTTTAACTAAAGGACTTACTAAATTGTCTAGTTTCCATATGGAATGTTGGGGAAGTTGATTGTACCATTCTAATACATCACCAATGAAGGTTTTAACCAAAATTTTAGTTATGGTAAAAGTATTAGTTTGGATCCATTCCTTGTATTATCGAATGCCTTGAGAAAATATGTAGGGTCTTTAGTCCCATCATACTTGATAGTTAGAAATATGTTACCAATATCAATGGAAATAATGAAAGGGGATAAAAGTTTATTTTATATGTTTTGAAACATCTTATTATTCATGATAGGTTGGGGAATGACATTTCCCATGACATCTCTAATAGGTGAAGAATAAAATTTTGGTTATTTTGAGGGAGGATAATGGGAGGTTGATTATCCATATTTATCAAATGATGTTGTAGTTTCATCATTTGGGAGGTGTTTGATGTTTACATTATGTTCATTTGTTTCACTATTTGTGTAATAATTTGGGTTGTTTCAATTGGTGCATTGGTGTTTTAGACAGATTTATTGAATTGGTATTAGGGAGAGGGTTGTTAGGAGGTTGATTATTGTGGGGTTTTTAGGTAGACTTGTGTTAATCACTCCCACATTGTGATGAAATGATTGAAGATAGAAATTGTCTTGATAGGTACAAAAAAGATATGATCCACTTGCTTCATCTTGAGGCATGATTTGAACCATGTTATAATCTAAAGATGAGGGATGGGAAGAAATATTCCAAGAGTGAGGATTCTCTAAGGAGGTAAAGAAAGGGAAAAAATAACACCCCATATAGTGTCTAAATGGATTCAAGTTATCCAAAAATATTTTGATAGGGTATTTCATGATGCTTGGTGAGAAAATTAGAATTTAGGAAAGAAGGAGAATTAGGGATAGAGTCGGCTAGATAGATAATAATGTTAGCTAGACAAAGAATAGGGTTGGCCAATAGGTACTGTTGATGCTGGAGATTGCACCTAGTGGTAGGAAAATAGGTTCCTGCCCTCTCCTCGCAACATGGAAACTCCTCTCTCGCCTGTGGGATGGTGAAGCAGGAGAGGAGAGTCTCTAGGTATGGGCTAGTTCCCTCTGATGTATCTTGTTTGTTTCAGGCAGTGCAAAATATAGATATATAAATATACTGGGGGGGATGAAAAGGGAGAAGAAAATATAGGAAAACAAACAACCTACTCTAAAGAGGTGATATACCAAAAATGAAATGACCTTCCCACCTCCACACTCAGGATCAAACAAAACATACATACACTCAGATTTGGTAGAAAAGACCAGGTCGCTGGAAATGACAGGGAGGTTCTTATGGAAAGCATAAGAAATAGGGACTCACCAAGGTGCTGGGAAATACACACTGTAAGTGACCTCTCTTGTTATATACCTCCAAAATAAAACTCTACTTCTAGCAGCAGCAGATAGTGGTGCTTTGTAGATCACAGGTTTGCTGGTGTTGAACCTGTGAGAGCATCAAGAGACAATGACTGGACACAGACCAACATTCAAGGCATACTTTGCACAATCTATCCAAATAGAGGTAAAAACTATATTTTATTGATTCAGGTGGAAAATTTGCAGATCTGGGCTCTTTACAAAAATGGAGAAGATCTCTTTAAAATGACCAAGTTTGCCAATTTATATGAAAAAGCCAAGAGGAGACTCATTGGTGCTTTGCTTGCAAGTGGCTACTCGAGTCTTCATTGGGAAAGGGAAAAACACTATAGATGACATCAAAAAATTGTTGGGACCATGCTTGTTATTTTTTCCTTTTCCCATTTTGTCCTATCTAGTCAACGGCCTGTCATTAATGTCTTGTCAGGCTTTGGAAGTCCCACAGACTTGTTCGGGCTACGGCAAAGTTTTCCTCACAGGCTTTTGAATGGGCCCTGCATACTGTTATTCATGGTAAAATTACCGCTCACTGTTCTTCATGGTGATTTTATCGCTCATTGTTCTCAAGATTTATATTGGTCGTGGGCTTCTTTCCATTGGCGGGCATTTCCTCAGCCTGCTTACCTATCTTTGTGGCACCCTTGTCAGCCTGCATGGACTGCACGCAGTTTGCTTGGACGGCCTGTGGCTTAAAGTTTGAGTCGGCCTTGTGTGTGTTCCCACAGGCTCTACGTGCCTTGTGTTCTCATGAGCCTTTTCCAGGCTGTGGCAGGCTTTCCTCATGCTCAATCCCGTGTAACCCATGGCAATTCTACTGCTGACTATCATGTAACCCATGGCAATTTTGCCACTGACTGTTATACTTGATGTGCGCAGTGAAATCACCACTGACTGCTTCTATGCATGGCAATTTCCCCTGCGCTTTGCATTTGTTGTGTAGACTGCTATGGGTGATAGTTTCACCACTGTCTGCCATGTTTGCCGTGTGCGGTGAAATCACTGTTGGCTGCCAGGCTTTGAAAGTTTTGCGGATTACTGTGGATGTTCTGTGAACAATTTCCCCATGGATTTTGCTTTGTTCTAAGTCACGGGCCTTGGTGTTAAGTTTTTTAACATGGCTGACCCTTTTTTGCTTCTATAAACATCTACCCTCCTTTTGCCTTAGTGTTAAGTGACCCAGCCTTTTCCTTTCCTTTCGTGAACATTTGAAAACTTTGCCTTATGCTATTGTGAATGCCAATGAACGAGGCCGATGAGCCAATGACCCAGGGCGATGAACCAAAGCATTGAACTAAGCTGGAATAAACAAGGCCATTGCACTGTATAACCCAAAAATGATCATTTTCAAAAGCAAGGGGAGAAGGTGAACAATTTTGGCCTGTAAGCAAAAATTGGTCAACAGATTGGTGACTCACAGGGGAAGTGTGCCTGCTATGCTTAGAACCCAGTTGCCTTAAAATATCCATTGGGCACAGAGTTAGATGCAGCTATAACGAAAGTTAGCAACAGCTCCCAAAATACTCGAGAATCAAATATGAAGTTTTTCTACCCCACAAACAAAGGGAAACACACAAGGCTAAAAAACACTACCTGTACAACTGCACTTAGGGAAAGCAAGAAAAGAAACTAAAAACAAACTACAATTTATAGCTAACCAGGAATGCTTGCCTCCCTCCTGGATCGAAGGGAAAATTTCTTAAGTCCCCTTCCTGGTGAGAGGACTTATGGTGGCAGGCAAATAGCTAAAATAAAATGAGATTTGGTGACTTGTTCCTCTTGCCTATCACCTGAGTTAGCTAGAAATTGAGGGGATCAAAATCAAACATGCCTCCAATATATATGTATTTTGATTGTCCCTGGAGACCTGTTAAATGTTGGTCCCTGATATTGGTGCTCTTCACCAAGAAATCTATGGCTACTGGCTCATCACCGTAAGCTTTCTGATCTACACATTCCTTTTGCAATGTATCATGGTCTGATTTGTTTCCTTTTGCTTCATTGCAGGCTCTGTCAGACTCATCCCCTGCTTCCTCTTGGCCTTCTTGAAGAAGGGCGAATGTGGTGATGTCTAAAAGGGACTCACAAAAAAATTGCTCATCCCACAAGACTTAACTTTCCTATTTAAAGCTCACTTATTCAAGGCATTCCTCTAAGAAGATAGACCTCTCCTTTTCCTCTTTGTTGATCAGGATTTCTAGATTTTCAAAAATATTTTCCTGATCTTCCTCTTTCTCAGGTTCTTCAATGTAGTCATCCTCATCAATACAGCAAGGAAGTTCATCAAACTGAGGGGAAGAGAGCTTACCATGCATTTGTTCCTCCTCAAATTGCTAGAACATCTGCATATACACAAGGCCTGCATCTTCTCCACTGCTAATAAGGTCTTCACAAGGAGCATCAATGATGATTTCTTCTTCGTTGTTCCTCATGACAACCTCCTAAAGGACTACAGATTGGATCTTTTGTTCCTCCCCTACCTCTTGAAAAATGGGTTCTTCCTTGAGAAGGGGTGAAGTGGAGAAAGCATGTGGAAGAGGAAATAGTCCTTGAGCTAGAATCGAATGATTCTCCTCTCTCCACTTAATCAGCACTTCATCTATATCAGGGATGGCCTGATAACTCTCTTGGAAATGTGTAGGTGTGGTGTGTTTAGGCATGGAATCTACTATTTGGTTTGAACCATCCACCACACATTGGCTGAGAAATTTCTCTTTAGACTCCAACTCTGCAATTCTCCTACTTAGATCTTCTTGGAAAAGCTTTTCCTAGAGGCTGCTAGCATCATCATAAGCAGATGCAGCTTCAGCTTCTTTAAAGTTTTGAGAAAAAACTTGCTTTTCTTCTTCTATTCTACCCCATGATTCCACTGTTTTCCCCCAATTCAAGATTTTGAAATTTGAATTCTGCTCCTGTGAATAGGCAGCAACTTCATTTTCCATAAGGACCTGAGGCTCTTCCACAAGGTCTAAAAAAATTAACTCTCTTTCAAGGAGTAGCTTCATCCTAGCCTCTAAATCTTCAATTTATTTGGCTAGGTTGTCCTGAAAGAGTCTTTCTTGGAGGTGACTAGCATCATCTTGTTGAGTAGGATCAGTGTTGAGCGAGATGTGCTGGTTCGTGGCATTTTCCCTAATGGAAAATTCAAAATCTAAGGAATTTAGGAGGTTCATTTCCATGGGAGGTTGTTTTGATACCCTCTGGTGTTGGAAAGCTAGGCACACTAGATTGGGAGTAGATGTATTTAATGCACTGGAGTGAGCAAGTGCAATCTGATAAAATGGATTGGTGTAAAATAAGGGGTTTTCTTTAGGATAGGAAGGGGTGTGCAAGGCTGGATACCTTTGAAAAGATGGATTTCTCCATTTTGGCACCTCTTCCTTCATGGATTATACGACCTGTGCTTGCTTAAACAAGCGCTCCTCTTCATTCATCAGCTCATGCTAATATCTGTACTACTCTTCTAGCGTATTAATTTCCAATTCCAAGGCCACCTCCCTTTTTATTGCAGTGCAACTAGGAGAGCTGCTTGAGGGGATTCTTTGAATATTTTGAGTCTGGTTGATATTATATGTAGGAAAACAAAACCCATGATTTTTTGAAAAAAAAGTATACATACAAGATTTGATTTCTAAAGGCACCAGGCTGCTTAACCAATAGATTTACTCAGAGTTGCCAGATGCTGAAGAAACTCAATTTGTTGTAATAGGACCAGCATCAATCTTGAAACTCTACTGCATTAGAAATCGATAAAATACAGTCCCACCAGGTGTGCCAAAACTGTTGACACTGGAGATTGCACCCAGTGGCAGGAAAATAGGTTCCTGCCCTCTCCCCACAACATGGAAACTCCTCTCTCACCTATGGGATGGCGAAGCAGGAGAGGAGAGTCTCTAGGTATGGGCTAGTTCCCTCTGATGTATCTTGTTTGTTTCAGGCAGTGCAAATTATAGATATATAGATATACTGGGGGGAATGAAAAGGGAGAAGAAAATATAGGAAAACAAACAGCCTACTCTAAAGAGGTGATACACCAAAAATGAAATGACCTTCCCACCTCCACACTCAGGATCAAAAAATACATACATACACTCAAATTTGGTAGAAAAGACCAAGTCGCTGGAAATGACAGGGAGGTTCTTATGGAAAGCACAGGAAATAGGGACTCACCAAGGTGCTAGGAAATACACACTGTAAGTGACCTCTCCTACTCTATACCTCCAAAACAAAACTCTATTTCTGGCAGCAGTAGATAGTGGCACTTTGTAGATCACAGGTTTGCTGACGTTGAACCTGTGAGAGCATTAAGAGACAATGACTGGACATAGACCAACATTCAAGGCATACTCTGCACAATCTATCCAAATAGAGGTAAAAACTATATTTTATTGATTCAAGTGGAAAATTTGCAGAGCTAGGCTCTTTACAAAAATGGAGATCTCTTTAAAATGACCAAGTCTGCCAATTTATATGAAAAAGCCAAGAGGAGACTCATTGGCGCTTTGCTTGCAAGTGGCTGCTCGAGTCTTCATTGGGAAAGGGAAAAACACTGTAGATGACATCAAAAAACTATTGGGACCATGCTTGTTATTTTGTCCTTTTCCCATTTTGTCTTATCTGGTCAATGACCTGTCATTAATGTCTTGTCGAGCTTTGGAAGTCCCGCAGACTTGTTCGAGCTATGACAAAGTTTTCCTCACAGGCTTTTGAATGGGCCCTGCATACTGTTATTTGTAGTAAAATTACTACTCACTATTCTTCACGGTGATTTTACTGCTCATTATTCTCGGGCTTTATATTGGCCGCGGACTTCTTTCCATTGGCGAGCATTTCCCCAGCCTGCTTACCTATCTTCGTGGCACCCTTGTCAGCCTGCATGGACTACACGTAGTTTGTTTGGATGGCCTACAGCTTAAAGTTTGCATTGGCCTTGTGTGTGTTCTCACAGGCTCTGCACGCCTTGTGTTCTCGTGGGCCTTTTTCAGGCTGCGGTAGGCTTTCCCTGCGCTCAATACCGTGTAACCCACAGCAATTCTATCATTGACTACCATGTAACCCACGACAATTTTGTCGCTAACTGCTATGCTTGTTGTGCACGGTGAAATCATCACTGACTGCTTCCATGTGTGGCAATTTCCCCCACACTTTGCATTTGTTGTGCAGACTACCATGGATTGTTGTGGGTGGCAGTTTCACTACTGGCTGCCATGTTTGCCATGCACGGTGAAATCACCACTGGCTGCCAGGCTTTGAAAGTTCTGTGGATTGTTGTGGATGTTTTGTGAACAATTTCCCTATGGATTTTGCTTTGTTCTAAGCCGTGGGCCTTGGTGTTAAGTTTTTTAACGCGGCTGACCCTTTTTTGCTTTTGTAAATGTCTGCCCTCCTTTTGCCTTAGTGTTAAGTGACCCAGCCTTTTCCTTTCCTTTCATGAACATTTGAAAACTTTGCCTTATGCTATCATGAATGCCAACGAATGAGGCCAATGAGCCAATGACCTAGGATGATGAACCAAAGCATTGAACTGAGCTGGAATAAACAAGGCCATTGCACTGTATAACCCAAAAATGATCATTTTCGAAAGCAAGGGGAGAAGGTGAACAATTTTGGCATGCAAGAAAAAATTGGTCAATAGGTACAAAATAAACTAGGTCAATAGATTACTATTAAGATAGAGGATAAAAAGGATACACAATCATATAAGTTGACTATATACTACTATACAAGGTATAGGACAGAGAGACAGGAAGACACAGTTATGCAGGTCAACTATGTACTACTGATAGGAAGGGAAAATAGTTTGTAAGAGACTGTATCAACCAAGATGATAGTGTTCTATAACAAGGGAATAAAATTGTAAGATAATTTGAAGTAAGAATGAAAGCAACCACACAAACAATTGGATCAATGTGATTGATCTAATTGGGTCACATAGCACAAACCTTGCACTAATGTTGTCCAATGTAAGTTTTATAATACAACACGCAATGATTAAAGAGCAAGAAATAAACTAAAAGTAAATGTTAACTATTGTTTCATCCTACGTGTTATAAGATATTTAGAAATTTTGGATTTAATGTGATTGAAAAGTTGGCTAGAATAGGGAACTAGAAAGTAGTCTAAAGTTGGTTCAAGGATGTTTGGACTGAAAAGGATCTATATTGGCAATAGTATTGGTTTGTTATTGGGGGATACCCCCTCACTTCATAATCCCACAGTGATAAGAATTTCATGTGCTTTTTCAATATATACCATTAACCACATATTTATATTTGGCCAAAAAACCAAGTCAACTTTCCCCTTGGTGATGAAATCCAAGTAGGTAGGCCTTGGAAAGATAAATGTTTAAATGTGTTTTAAATGTTAAGTGATTTCGTAGTGTGTGAAAAAGAGTAAAATAGTGTAACTAAAATGGTAATTTGAAAAACCACCTAGTTAGACTATGTGAGTTACTCTAAGCATACAAACAACTAAAAGAAAATGTGAATTAATTACTAGTAAATAGATGTTAATTCCTTGATTAAGAATAGTATATATTTAGTTCAAGTGACATTGTATGAAAATAGTGTAAAATAGATTCAAATAGGTTGATACTATTTTATATAAGTAGGGTCTTTAAGAATAGAGTTGAATAGGTCAACTATGTCTCTCAAATAGAAGATAGACTATAGAAATAGGTCAACTAGGTCAACTTAGTTAGGTATAGGGTTACAGTTTTAAAGACTACAAACTTGTGAAAAATAGAACTAAATGAAGTACTAAAATGATAGAGAGAGAAAATAAAGGAACCTTGGTGGGATTGAAGATGAGTTTAGATTAAAAAATTTATGTTGTAGTTCTTTATTTGTTGCTTTTGAATTCTACAAATTGGATTGACTAGCTTGACCAAATTTTGCAAAACCTTATATGTTGAAGAAGAATAAGGAATAAGGTCGATTTGTTTGATAATTTTCATTGACTTATCTATTGTAAGAAAGAATTAGTAGATAGATTTAACCTATTTGATAGTGTATGCTAATCTATAAATGAAGAAGAATACTATGTCTAACTATTTAATCCAGTAATGTGTAGATGATGAAGACTTGCATAGATACAACATAGACATTTTCAAATGATTGTGCATTAAACTTATACATATAAATTTAGAACTATATCAACTAGTTTGATACAGTACTATAAATATAGAAAAATATAATAAAATGATAAAAATGATGGAGTGAAAGAAAACCTACAAGGGTTAGATTCATATTGGGTTCACCAAAATGTATATAAAGAGAAATGCAACTAATTTATAAATCAATCCTAACTCAAATAAGATAAATCCTACTTACACTTTTGATTGTTGATACATTAGATATTCAAGGTCATGACCAATATGGATCTACTATACCTATCCAAGGTATCTCTTACCACAATAATATCACTAAGGAGGGTTCCAAAGCCTCTAGTCGAGAAAAACTATGTAATAACCCTAAATTGGTCCTATGTTTTCATATTCACTAAACTAATAACAACTAAAGTAAAGTCTAATCTAGTGCTCACCAAAGCTTGTGGAATAAAATGGGGGTTAGTAAAAATAAAATTAAACATGAATAAAAAAATCTTAATTAATATATGTATAGGTAAAACCCTAATGCATAGAGAGAGAAATATATTCAAAATCTATTACTTATGCTACTTATATCTACTAAAAGAGAGAATCAAAGTTAGAGATACTTACCTTAAATATGAACCCATCGAGACTCAATCTCTCCCTTAGCCAAAGGTGATTCACAAGAGGTTTTTTTGTTTTGTAAGGATCACTAAGAAAGGCCAAAGAATCTATAAGACTTTTCCATAAGATAAGATTCTTCTCCAAGTTAAACCTTAAGTTAAGACTCCTCAATTCAATAATAGAAGAAAATATTGTAAATAAGAACAAATGAAAAATTAACTTTTGTTGTATCTCTAAGAAATGACAAAATGGATGTGTTTATATAGTTGGATCTAACCCTAGTTCTTTCTAAAAGATTAACTGAGAAGGTCAGCCCAATCAAATTTGTATCATTATTGACAAAAACAAATTAGGTCCTGGTCTAGGTTGACTATGGGCTGACCTAGACCCTAAATTAGTTTTATCAATTAGAGTACATAATCAATGGGTTTAAAGTGTACCATAAACTATCAAAAAGTATTTTAGGTTAGGGAAGGGCTAAGGAAGGCAAAAATGACTATAAGAGGGTACAAGATAGGAGGCAAAGCTTATGGAAATGTTTTTAGGAGATGGTTATATAGATAGCAAGTGGTATTATAGGGAAAACAATCTTGTGAAGCACCATGGTCTACCCACTCCTTTCCCAGTGTACCCCTTAAGGTAGGCACTGAGATAGATTGAGACTCAATAGGTTCCTCCAAGATAGAAAGTATTAGTAATTGATAAAGTTTGAAAATATTATGTGTATACACTATCCAATATTTCTTTATAAGGCCATACAATTAAATAGATCATGCTTTTGAGTGAGTTTGAGATTATGTCAACCAAAAATCCATCAAGGTACAAGTACTTGTAGGCTAGCTTACTAAATCTCCCATTTTAGATACTAAACCATTCACTTTTTCATTCCCATATGATTCCATCATGACCATCATATAAGCCCCTTCATAGGAGCAGTAGTGGAAGTTGTATTTTGATGGGTCATTTACATCTCATGGATCATGGGAAGGGCTATTATTTATTACACCATAAGGGGATCTTATTTCCAAATCATTATGTATAATATTTCCTTATAATAATAACATAGATGAATATGAATCACTCATTTTAGGTATTTATCAAGTAGTACATTATAACATTCAACATCTCATGGTTTATGATGATTCTTAGTTAATCATCAATCAGGTTACAAACCACTTTCAAACTAAAGATGACAAACTTGTGCCATATAAATCCATGGTAGATGTTCTCAAATAGAAGATTGTTGATATATAGTTTAAACAATAAATCAGTCTATTAAAAAGATAGTTGATGCCATGGTTACCATTGACCCTTTGATCCACAACATTGACAAAGTAAAATATTATCAGTTCTTCATTGAACATCTCCTAGTGAATGCTCATGAAACTTTCACCATCACAATGATATATGATATTATTGGTCCCATATCTATTTGATACTCATACCTATATAACTACATTTATTATCAAATCATTCCACTAGACCTATCACATAAATAACAAAAATCCTTTAAACACCAAGCCTCTCGTTATACCTTACTTGTCCTAACCCTTTACCATAGAAGCATTGATGGAACTCTACTTCATTATTTAAATTTGGCATAAACCACATTAATATTATGGGAAGTTTCTAAAGGAGTATGTTTATCCCATACCAATAAAACCATCCTATAAAAAAATCTCCCACGTACCATTTACTATTGGTAAACCATGGAAGCAAATGCAGCTGCTTATGTCAAAAGGTGTGAAAAATATTAAGGGCTTACTAATTTGATTTATATTCTAGATAGAACACTTAAACCAATGCTTGCACCCTGGCCATTTTCAATGTGGGGAATCAATCTTATTGGGAATATTAACCCTACCTCATCTGATGGCCATAAACACATCCTTACCACTACCAAGTATTTCACTAAGTGGGTTGAAGCTATACCCCTCACGTGACTATAAAATAGATTTCCAAATTCATTTTCAACCATCTTAGCTACTGCTATGATATCCTATTAGACATTAATCTAATAATGGCGTATCATTTAAAAACAAGGATGTCAAGACCCTTTATACTAAGTATAACATCACCCAACACTTTTTTACTGTATATTACCCAAAGAATAATGGCCAAGCTGAAGCATCCAATAATACTATTGTCAACATCCTTAAAAATGATATCAATGATGTTGGCCATGATTGGCACTAATATATATTCCATGCCATATAGGAATATCATATTAATTACCATACCCTAATAGGAGTGACTCCATATTCCCTAGTCTATGACACTAGGGTCATTCTTCCCATCAAGGTCAAGCTACCTTCTCTATGTATTTCATTTAAACACATCTTGGATGATGAGTATTATAGAGTTTCTCAACTAAAAGAGCTAGATTTACTAGATGAAAAATGCATGGTCACTACCAATAGCCTTCAAACATATCAAAATAGGCTACATGGTCAATATAACTGGTGGGTCAAACACAGAGAGTTCAATCTTGGTGATCTTGTCCTCAAAGAAAACCAAAAGGACACCATGGATAATAAAAATAATAAGGGAAAGTTCAAACCCAATTGTATAGTCCCATATGTCATTAATGCCAATTATGGCTCTAGAGAATACAAGCTTGCTATACCAAACAAAGATGAACTTGATGAGCCTATGAACGTAATACACCTCAAGCATTACTTCACATGAGAGACCTGAGGTATTATCTATGAGGCTCATTTACATCATGTCATAATATCATCTTCCTTGTACCATAACATATACCATTCTTTCTATACCTTCACTATATTGTGCCATTTACCTAATTCATGAACTTGCTACTACCTAGTCTGATCCTTTCACTATAAGGTAGAACTCTAGTAACTTGAGGTCTTATTCTAAGACTATGTAGGCAGCACTCGATTTAGGACTCAATCACCCTAAGCCATTCTCTCACCATTTTATGAGTTGGACCATTTAGTCTCTCATAATTCTTAATCAAGTTGATACACTTAGACAATTCTAAAAACATTTGTAAAAGACCTAGAAAAACCTAAAAATCACAAAATCATGAATATTGGTAGAATTTTCTTGCAAGATATAAATCCATCCAATTTTTTGAGGATGGGCCATCTTGTATATTCAATTTATTTCTAGACCACCTTGGTATTTTTCATCCCTTTTTTGGGAGAACTACATTGGCCTGAGGTCTGCACGGACTATGTAGGCAGTACCTAGATACATGAGATATCTCAGGTTAGCTCAACCATAACTTCCTTTCTTTTTTAACCACTTCTTTGCCTTAATTATCCTAGTACTCCTAGCTATTTCAAACGTGAACAATTTTTATTTAGTTTCTCCATCTTTGTTGTCCTTAGCCATATACTTTCACCATTTTGTGAGTTCATGTTGTGAGCATTGTCTATTCAACTTTGATACACTAATGACCACTTGTATTCATCGTACACTCTCACTATTTTGAGAGTTATTTACATTCTCACCATTTTTCAAGATCATTCTTATTCTCAGCTTAGATGTAGTAAGCATTATGAACTTGGTTCCTATGTGATTGCTTGTGTATTGCCTTTTAGTGTGGTTTTAACCTAAACCATACTCTTGAGCTTGTGTAATTTGTTTGGGTTGACATTTTCATGATTGTGAACATCATCCCTCTCTTTTTATATGCACTTATCATTTTAAAAGACCCCTCCCATATTATTCTACACATTCATCATGTTTACTTATCAATAATTTTATTCTATTCCATATCCTGGGAGAACTATATTTGTCTTGAAGTTCATATTAGATCTTGTATCCATGAAGCTATGCAAACAACGTCCACTTATCTAGTACATCTAGAGTCATCTTGGGTACCCCTTCCTTTTCATCTATTTCCCCATTTTGTTTATTTGTTTCATTATCTCTTATAGCCTAAGGGCAATGTTTGTTGTCATCTTATGTATCATTATTTACATATAGCCTAGGAGCAACATTTTGCTAATTGTCCTTGTGTTGTTATACCTGTGTCATTGTTATCTAGCTTAGGGGTCACTTTATTGTTGAGAATAACACCTATATTACACATGAATGAATAATTTGTTTTATGTTTGCACTAATATTATGATTCATCATTGTTTATATTTTTTTACTTTTTATTTTGATTAGTTTGTTCACCTTTTGTTTATTGGTGTTTTTTTTTTTGCTTTCATTGTTGTGCCTTGAATTAGTATATATGCATTTATTGGGTGATTCCTTACACATTATACTTAAGTCCATCTATATTCATATTTCAACATTATCATCATGGTTTTTATCACTGGTGCATTGTTTTCACTTGTTTATTGGATCGAGTGTCAGTCCTTATGCATATTACGGTTAAGTTATCATGATGTTTTATATCATGATACATACTATCCCATGTTATAATAAAAATTAATTTAGTTGATCTTACAAGCAATGGTGTTTTGGTACTTATCCTTGTTCACTTGAAAAATAACCAATCTATCCAAATATTACCCAAATACATAGTAATTTAAATCATAAATGAAATTTAATCCTTCTTAATTAGGACGTGCATCTCCATACTAATAGGTAGCCCCAATTCATACCTATACTTAATACTAGCTTACTCTTTCTCTATGAGTATGAATTAAGTACGTAATCCCCCCTTTTTAATTTTCCATATTATCTCAAACTACCATGCCAATTATTATAATTGACTTTGGGAAAATCATTGTTTTTAGATCTATCACTATGTTAATGATTATAATTGCCTATGGGCAAATCATTATCATTGCCTGTCCTATTGGGGCATATTTTCATTATGCTAATGATTATAACCACTTATGGGCATATAATTATCATTTTCCTACACTACTAGGGAATTTTTTCATTATTCTAATGATTATAACTACATTTGGGCAAATTATTATCTCTATTCGCTCTACATGAGAATTTTTCATTATACGAATGATTATAACTACCTTTGGGTAAATCATTATTTTTTACCTCACTATGTCGATGATTATAACCACCTATAAGCAAATCATATTTTTTTATCTACCCTATTGGGGCATCTCACAATGTCATTTATTATAACTACCTTTGGTCAAATCAATCCTTTCCACTCCCTTATCCTTTACATCCCATCATTTCCTTCTTTTTGAAAGAATGGTCATCGACCTTATTTGTCATCCACTCCCTCAAAAGGGCATCCAGGGCTCATCCATTGCCTTTTGGGGAATTAGGCATTAAGTAATAGTTATCAATAAACATTTCACCCTAAATAGGTCTACTCTAGCCTCCTTAAATTTTTTGTAACATTGAAACACCTCAAGATTGTGGGTGACCTATTAGAGAGGTGAATCTCTAGATTAAAGGGCTAGCTCCCTTGCACAACACCTATAACTAATCACTAACCTACTTACTTTGAATAAAAAAGGATAGAAGGAGATTAACACTAATCTAAAAGAGGTGAGTCACCAAGATTAACTCCACAATCCTACTTGAATCTACACTATGAAAGGCAATTCATAAAATTGATCTCAAAACCCAAGGTTTTCCTAACAAAATTTTTCAACATGAAGGTAGAATGCAATGTAATTCTCAGAGGAGATGATAAAAAGGTCTAATAATAGACTCTAGTAACCCTCTTATGCACTTGAAATCATACAAATATATCAATTACACTTCATAAAACTTTCTATAAATTAGATTACTCACACTAAGAATGAAAGAGATAGATAAGTGCAAGGAAAGAGAACTATCACTTAATACTCATTAATGAGTTACTTCACACACTTATGAAATAAATTGAGAAAATAAAACTAGTTTCAATATTTATTTTAGATTCAAAATCAGTATTCAATTCATCATGGAACCATCATACTAAATGTGGATGCATTACAAGCCTAAAAGTGGTGACTTATATACAGAAATGAGGAATAGAAAAAGGTGGGGACATAGAGGAAGGATATTTCCAAGTGTCCACATGAGAGTTGAAATTAATAAGGAGTTATAAACTATTTCAAATATTCCTTAATTATATGTGTCTCTCCTCTAAATATGTTCCATCATCCAAGGGGCGTAACAGCTAAAAACTCAACTTGACACCTTGGTCATCTTATTGAAAATTATCATTCATTACATAATAATAGTGACAAATGGGATTATTCATCATCAATTCACCATGAAATACTTTCAAACATCTTATTTATCACCTGTCATGTATTTATAAAATCATTTGATCTAACATTTTAGTGGCAATCACCATTCATATGCTTAGGTGTCTTGAAACCCCTTCATCTACCATGCCTAGCTTTATCCAAGTGGATCAAAACTTAAGTTAATCTTATAAAATAAATTTTATCTCAATTTATGGAATATTAAAATCATATATTACATAAAAAAACACACTTTAAATCATCAAACTCTCTTTAAGACTCCATTTTGCACCTTTTTCTCTCATTAGGCCTCTTTTCCTTATAGCACTAAAATCATGTAAACCTATTTTTTAGGAGAGTGTATGAATTATCTTGGGAAATTGAAGACATATTTGATTACCCAATATATATTTACAACTCCATTCCAAGTTTTAGGTCCTGAGAGTGAGTGGAAGTACCTTTTTTGTTGTTTTTTCTCATAATTAGGCCTCCTTGCCTAGAAGACTGATTTTCTACTCCATATCTCTCCCACACATTTTAAACCACCAAAAATAATTTTATTAAATTTTCCATCCTATCATAAACCTCCATATCAATTTTTAGGTCCTGAGACCTTGTGAAAGTGTGAGAACCAAAAGATGGTCTTGAAACCTAGTCTCTTTTTGAGCCTATTAAAGACTGCCTTGAAAAATGAAGTTTGTTTGATAACTTTAAGGATGTATTGTATGTATTTTTTGGATTTAATAGGTGTAACACATCCCAAATTACTTATTCCAATAGTTTTAAAGTTTTTCATTTCTCAAAACCCTATAAAACACCTTAAAACTTTAAAAAATAGTGCAGTTATTGTAGTCCATACAGATGCAAGTAAAAAAAAAGTACATGGTTATAACCTATTTGTATTGATAAATAATATATATTAGGTTTTATAATCAAATCATGTTATTTAATTCACTTTAAAATTCAATATTTCACATCGGGTCTCTACTAGGGTTTTAGGAGGGTTTAAACCTATTTTGGTTTTAAACAATTGTTCATAAACCCTGGGCCCTTAATCTTTGAACCAATGACACAATTTTAAATTTAATAACCCTCCTAAACTTTCCCCAATTTATTAGGTTCCCATGCATCATTTCCATATAGTTTTGAGTACAAGAAGTTGGCTTTTGGGTTACAAACATGACATTGGAGAGAGGTCTAAGTTCTTAAGCATTGTTCATGAATGTCAAGGACCTAAACCAAAAAATGAAACCACAATATCTAATATTATGGACCTAATTATAATATATAAAATCTAATAGGTTCCATGTAGATTCTCATGGTCTCAATAAGCAATAGAAAGTGAGTCTTGAATTGTAGTCTTGCATGAGAGAAATTCAAGGTGGTCTCAAAGGCTAAATTGACACTTTTCTTACCTTCCCCTACCTTTGGATGGTTTTTTAGGTTATTTTATTTGTCTATTAACTTATAAAAATATTCATACTATGAATTCACTCTCAATCAATCACCTTTATCATGAATGCTCATATGGCATGCCTGTGTAATGTTAAACTCTAAAGTCCTAAACCAGGCTTGTCATCATTTCTTCCTCTATTATTGGGTTTGAGGACTATATGGAAGTTATAAAAACATAGTATAATTATTTTCATTAATTTATTCTTTAGAAAAACCTCTCAGATCATTATAAACAAACAACCTTCACTTGCCAAGTTAGATAGGCCTGTAGCTCACATTGACTATGCAGGCAGGGTTTGGGTGGACTTGGTCTGAGCATCTTTTACTTGAACTATATTTAGTTCCATTAGGTTATTTTACATTATATAGTCCTATTAATTGGTCATGATCTCAACCAAACTCCCCTCTCATTGATTTTAGGTGACTTCTTCTCAAGCTTGACAAATGGCATGTCTTGCTTAGTAACCTGTAGATGTTCATTTAGGTGTTTGAATGTCGTTTGGACTTAAAATATTCAAAAATAAGTCATTGAACACCCATATTAATTTTTTTATAGTTTTAATGACCTAAACCTCTTTTTAAATTTTGTCATCTTTCCAAAATATTGTACTTTTGCTTGTATACACTTTATTTCTCATGCATGCTTAAACCATGGTTATATGTGACTATTTTAGGGTCTTGACTGCATTTTGAATTTCAATATATTCAATTGAAAATCATTAAACACCTTAATGACTTTTTTATTTTTTGAGAGTGTGGAAATCATCTTCAAATTTACCAAAACACTACATCTTCCCTAAATAAAAAACTATTTTAAGACTACCTTCTCAAATTTTGGATATAGGTGAACAATGGAGAAGGATTTGAGCATGAACTTTGGAAATTGGCCTTCTCACTCCATCATATAACTTTTAAAGTATAAAAACTTCATGGAGGCTTCCTCTCATTATTATTCAAGTTCTATTGATCTTTCTAACATTTTGATACCTTTGCCTTCTTGTCTTTATATACAAACCTGTGTATGAGTAGTAGGGCTCAGTACTCAGTCATCTCAACTCTCCTTTGGATATCAAACCAATTGGGTTTATATCATTGACTTTTACCTTCTCTCTTATTAGTATGGATTCATGTCTCTTATACCTAATAATTGACCTTCTATCTAAATGAGGACCTATTGGTCTATCACCTATAGGTCTTCATTTTACTTACATGGACTGATAAAGAAAAACCAAATTCTTGAGTTTTAAAGTTTGGGGATTTTATCAACTCTTTACCAATTTCCATCACTCTCAAATAGCTTGTATATCTTAGCTAAACAATATACAATTTAAAATGTTCCCATTCACATGTACAAATTGTGTATACAGTCAATTCCTATGTATAGTTTATACATGTAAGTTAGAGTTTATTCACTATTTAATGTTTATTAATGATCTTCAATGGAGTCATTTATGTTCATATGGTTTGTTAAGAGTATATGTCACATTTTTCCATTGTTTGAACACTTTCAAAATGAAACTTAGGTCCATGGATATCCACCTATAGGTCTATAGTCTTGTGGGTGGATGAAACACATCCAAGTCCTTGTATATAGTGTATTTGATCCTCATGTTCATTTCCATAAGATTCAAATTTTCAATATTGATCTTAGTATTCTTTATCATTGATTTTGATTGCCAATTTGGCCAAACTTGGCAACTAGGCTTGTAAAAGGTTGCTTATGAAGTGTGTCATACTTCTAAAATACAAAAACATGACATCCCTTGAAAGGATATATTCAAAGAACCATTTATATAAAGAGAGAGAACATTAATCATCATATAATGAGGTATTTTCATGGATGATGAAGTACTTGGAAACTCATGGAGGTGGCAGCACTTCAACCCAATCAAAACACTTGCAACAGAGATGACATGCTCCATATACTTGAGACACTTTTCTATTTAATGAAGGCACTTCATAAAGTTTATTTGGTTCATGAAACTATAATTGAAAGGACTCTTTTAACCTCTACAACCATTCTTCTCCATCAAATTTTGACATGAAAAAATAGGAACAAAATCAATTTTTTCTTGAATGGATAAGGCATAGTGACTTGCTATCACTCTTAATGATTGTTCATAAAGGAGAGGCCATGAATCTACAAACCAACACCATTAAATTTAATATCATTAGGATCCCTACCATTTTACAAAGTTTTAACTCCCAACATTATCTTTCTTGGTCCTACCATGCATTTGAATTTTGCCTTTCTAAGCTTATGAAGGTAGCGATGGAGGAGAGAGAGAGAGTAATATGCATCTATGAGACCTTAAACTTGAACCTAATATTTTATATAACCTTTAAAATCACAATATACTCTATAAAAACTATTTTTAGGTACAAGTAGATCTTTCAAGGCTATACAAGTGCCCAAAAGTGCTTGTAAAAGAGTATTTTTTCTCATTTTAGGTATTAAACTGCAAGTTTTTTCAGGATCTAACCCTTATCTGACATCATGTATTCTCTAAAACTTATTTGAATTTTTTCCTTTGAGATTTTTATGTACAACTCCTCCAAATTAGCCAAAAAGGTGACCAAAATGACTTATGGTGCATATTAACATTATAAGAGGTTAATAAATGATAATATATTTTTTAAGACATAACAACCACCTTATATAAATACTAAAACTCATGACATGACCTTAAAAACACTTGAAAAAACCAAGTCCTTATAAATGACCTTAAAATGATAAAATCACACATGATACCAAACCCTAACCAATGCTAGTTAAAGACCAATATGATCACATGGAGACCATTTTTAAGACATTACAAGACCATATACAAGTTTTAATGACCCTGTGAAAATTTTTAACCTATAAGTGTTGACTATTTTTTACTTGGGGTCAAAATTTGGTTAACAAATTTGTGATTTACAAGGGTAGTATTCCTACAATGTTGATAGATCAGTAGCCTTATCCTCCCATTGGGCAATGAAATCACTCCTATGTTACAAACTAAAATTGACATGCCTCTAAAATACTCAAACTCACACCAAACCACACAAAAAAATTCAAACACACTATGCCAAAGGCATTTAGGGAAAATGAATAGCGGCAAACTCACACTAAAATAATGTGTTAAAACTTATGAAAAACAAGCACACATAACATATATACAAAATGCTAAACTAAGCTCAATAATAAGGCTTCAAGTGTATCCCATTGATTGGGATACTTAGTAATTCTCCATTGAGAATTGATAGCTGAAATTCATTATGTTCCTTATAGCCAATGATCAAATATGGCCCACTCCATAATGTGTTAAATTTTGTGTGCTTACTAGGCTTGGCCCTGTCTTCATCCCACTTTAAAACAAGATCACCTTCTTGTAACTTTCTTTCACTAGATCTACTATCAAAAAAAAAATTCATTTGGAATTGATGACATTCCAAAGTATGTATGGCTTTATTCCTCTTCTCTTCTAGTTCCATCAATGTTACCATCTTTACCTCCATAGGATTATTTTCTACTAGTTCTCGTTGATGTGCTAACTCTAAAGTAGGCAGCTCAAGGGAAATAGGAATTTGGGATTCTCTACCATACACAAGCATATATGGTGAGTTACCTATAACTCTCTTAGGGGTTAATCTATCATCCCATAAGGTTGTATTTAACGTTGTATGCCAAGACCTTCGATTATCATCAACCATCCTCTTAATGATCTTGATCAAACTCTTATTTGTAGATTCTACAAGATTGTTCCCTTGGGGTTAGTAATTAGAATAGGTAGTTAGATATATACCATGCTCATTTTCCCACTCACTTGTATTTGTACCCATGAATTCCAATGCATTGTCAGATATGATGGCTAATGGTGATCCAAACCTAGTCACTATACCCTCATAGAAGTCAAGGACTGATTTTTCATTAGCTTCCTTAAGGGATACAACTTCTACCCACCTTGTAAAGTAATCTATGGTTGTGAATATCTATTTGTGACTTGAATTTGAAGGAGGATTAGTCATGCCTATAAAATAAATCCCCCATTACATGAATGGTTGGTCAACTTGGATAGGATTGAGGGGTAAATTTTCCAACCTTTGCTTTCTAGTGAAGAAAGCACACTTTTCACACCTTCTTACCCATGCATAGGAGTCTTTGAATAGGTTAAACCATTAGTATCCTAATCTCATGATATTTATTGTTGTTGTTTGAGGAGATAAATGACCACCTATATGCCCATAATTAAATTATTCCAAAATTATGCCTATTTTCTCAATTTACACACATCTAAGTAACATACCATTAAGATATTTTTTGAAAAGGACCCCATCTACAAGGACATAGGGTATAGATTGAAGTCTAAAGTATCTTATTTTTAATCTATCTAAGTTGGTTGGACACTTACCTATTTTCAATAACCTTGTCATGTCTTGTATCCAATTTGTAGCATGTGAAGGTGCTACTACTTGGGGCTCATCTTGTAATACTAAAGATTCACCTTTGTTCCCATGAAGATCCCATGCTAGATGTTCACATAAACCTCTCCCTCTTACTAGTTTGGTGATCTTAATCTCTACATCATATTCCATTAATTTAGTAATCCAACCTCCCTCCTTCTCATTCAAGTCCTTATTGAGAAGGAAATCTTTGACACTTGGATGAGGTACCATGATGTTTATCTTGTTGTTTGAGAACATATGTCTGAACTTTTTCAAGCTTCTTATGACTACCAAGACTTGATTTTCTACAAAAGTATACATCTATTCATATTCTCCAAGCCATTGACTAAAGAAGGCAATGGGCTATTCATCTCCTTCATTATTTTTTTGAATTAACATGGAAAATATGTATCAATATTAGAGAAAGTATACAAAAAGAAGTCCTTGGATAAGTTAGGGTTCATCAAGGTAGGTTCTTGTGTTATAACTTGTTTTATAGCTTCAAATTTATTTCTCCCTTATTTAGTCCAGTTGAATGTTTGACGTTTATTTAGCATGGTTGTCAAAGGTTTTATAAGGTTTGTAAAACCAAGTATAAACCTTCTTATGAAGTTTATTTTTCCAAGGAAACTTTTCATTCCCTTCTTATGCAATAGTAGAAACAAGGTTAATATAGCTTTCACTTTTTCAAGATATATGGTCAGCCCTTCCTTTGAGACAATGTGTTCAAGTAGCTTTCCCTCATGGACTTTAAAAACACATTTTTTAGGATTTAAACATATCCCAAAATACCTACACCTCTCAAAAATTAGTCTTAAATGAGCCAAATGATCACTAGCATTTTTTGAAAATATAGTGATATCATCAAGGTACACTAACACCATCTTTTGAATCAAACCTTGGAATTCCATGTTCATTTATTTTTGAAATGAATATCCTACATTATAGAGTCCAAAAGGCATCTTTCTATATGCATAGGTTCCCCATTTGGTTGTAAAGATAGTTTTATGTTGATCCTCCTCCTTAACCAATACTTGGTTATGACTTGAATACCCATCCAAGAGTGAAAGGCATTTAGACCTTGAAACCATTTGAATTATTTGTTACATTGAAGGTAGGGAGTGAGGATCCTTCAAATATACCCTATTTAAATGCCTAAAATCAACATGCAATTTGATTTGCCCACTCTTCTTCCTTATAAGCACTAGATTAGCAACCCATGAGGAGTGTTTAATGGGGAAGATAATGTTTGATTCAATCAACTTGATTCATTCCTTATTCATCAAAACATCAACATTAGGATTTATGAGTCTTTGTTTTTATCTTATTAGTTTTGCATTTGGATCTAACTCAATGGTGTGTTGATTTATACTAGGGTCAAAACCTTTGAGGTCACCATATTATTATGCAAAGACATCTAAAAAACCCCTACATAATTCAATAAAGGTATCCTTATCAACCTTAATGCATACCTTTCCTAACTTGAGTAGTTTTTCCATGAATATTTAAACTCTTTCAAAATGCTCTTCTCTTGTAGACATGCCTACTTTTTATTTTTTCACTTGATCTTCTTCATTGAAGATACTTTCAAGGGTCATCAATCCTTTGAGAAGTTTATTGGACTGTAGTTTCACAATTTGATCACCATATTGTTGTTGAAGATTAGCTTGATTCTTTGAGGAGAAATCAGCTCCCTCACATAGAAAATATGCAATCTACCTATCACTATCAAATAATTGCCAACTTGCATTATTATTTGGAATGGATGGTCTCACCAATACTTTAACATGTGGTTAGTGTTTCCCACTTTTCACATTATTTGGAATATTAAAATGAGATCCTACTTCTACCAATATATTTACATAGTGATTACTCCCTCTTGGGATTCATTTCAAGATGAAATATTTAAAGTCTTCAATGAGGTCCCAAATCCTATGTTTGTATACCTTCAATAATGAATTTTTGGTAGCATTCTTCCCTCTAACCTATTGTACCACTAATTCACTATCCCTATATGTTTTCAATTTCCTTATACCTTTATTCCTTACCCATTGGAGGCCATGAACAAGTCCCTCATACTCTGATGTGTTAGAGGAGTATCCAAATTGCAACCTAATGGTAGAATAGTACTTTTATTTTCAAGGAGAAACAAGCATTATACCTACCCCTATTCCATTTTTACTCCTTGAACCATCTAAAAATAATTACCACATTCCCTTTTCATCTCCATCAAATTTTGAAAGGGTTAGTATGTTTTTTCCTTCCTCATACATACAATAGACTCCTAGATCAATTTCCTCAATATGTTTTAAGTTTCAAATTCATTATTCTCTTTACCCCATTCATCTAGAAAAAGATTAGGTATGTCATCTAGAGGTGTAGTTGGTTCTTGGTCATTGAATTGATCTCCATCATCAATAATAGTGTAATTTATGTTAGATGATTTTTATACATAATGATCCACATGAAACTTTGCTAAGGGTTCACACTTAATTAAAATTTTAGCACCATACCTAGTCTTAAATTCCATATAAGACCAATCTGAAGTCAAGTACCCCCAATATTAGCATTAAAGTCCCTTTAAAAGTAAAGATCAAAGTGAGGTGGCACATCAAAAACCACCAAATATTGAGAGATAGACAAATAAGGACAAGCATGAAGAGTCAGCTAAAAAATTTGGATAATCCCAACTATTTTGGTAGTTGATTCATCTAGTTGTAATATTCCTTTTGAGTTTGATTCATACTTCAATTTTAGCTTGTTAGCTACTTGCTTTGGCATGATTAAACTACTTACTCCACTATAAATTAGAAAATTATGAACCAATGAGTCTCTAATGATAACACAGAGTTAAAATGGAAGAGTTTTATTTATCTTTTTAGTTGTGATTGGTTGCCCATCCTTGGTATTCAATTCATTTGTCAAAATTTCCCCTCTTTCACTAGGTTGCCTAGGTGGTGCATTGAACTTGGAGAGATCATTTTAGATTAAGTCTCTTTGTCTAGAAATGGATTCCTACATTGGTATGATTACATGGACTTTCTTCATTTGTTGAATAATATTCATAAGAGATCTACCAACTTTATCATGCCCTCTTGGAGCTATAGCACTACCACTAGCTTGTGTCACTTGATACATAAGAGATGGCATATAAGGAGATTTATCATTATAAATTTTATTATTTACTTAAGCCATAGGGGATGAATTTTACATACATAATCCTTGAGGTGATTGAGATTTCATGTTTGGACCACTATTTTCCCCTTGTACATCCTCATCCACTCTCCTATTTGACCTTGTATTTGAAGCTATAGAGTTTTATCTAATATTCAAGTTACCACAGTATTTGAATGCACATGAGTCATCTTTATATTAGTTCATCAAGGTATAATTTTATTTATCATCTCCTCCATTATTCTCTTCTCCATTATGAATTTCTTCTTGAGCCATAAAAGGCATTGTTCCCTATTGAGTCATATAGGCTTGATTGAATTCATCATTTGCATAAGTGGAAGGGTCATGAGGATATTCCTGTGAAATATTATCTCCATTATCGTTTACAATATTTTTTTGGATAGGTATAAGTGATTTTGAAGTATAAGTAACATTCTAATTTTGTCTATTGTGTTGTCTTACTTGAGTTAGTTATCCTTGTCCTTGATAATGTTCTTGAAAATGTGGTCTAAGAATTTGATAAGATTAATAGGTCTGGTAAGGACATTGAAAATACCTCCATTATTGTTATTTTTTTTTCCTTTTAAGATTTTTATTCTCTTATCTAATAGCTTTGATCAGACCTTCCTCTTTTTACTTGCTTGGCTGATTAGAGGCAACTTGCTTATCCTTAGGTGTGGAAATAGGATAAATGGTGGGAATAGGAGTTTTAAAATTAGGAAACAAAGGAATGAGAGGTATAAGAACTATCTTATTATATTTAATAAGGCAATTTTCATCCCTTATGATAGTCTCATATGCATTAGGTAAAGTTTCCCCTCCCATAGATTGAATCATCATAGATATGTCACTATTGAAAGCTTTGAGGTAATAAATAAACTCATGATGGGTATCAAGCCTTACCAAGATTAAGATATTATCCTAGGTATTTTTAAATATTTTTTTAAGTCTTGTATGGCCTCTTGAGGTGCTCCCTTTATTTTAGTTAGCTTCTTGATCAAGGACAAGTTATCAAATTTATCTTCAAATCTCCTTCTCAAGGAATCACCGAATTTATCCCATGTAGTGATGTAGTTGGGAGACAAATTAAAATACCAATAAAAGTCCTTACCCTTTAAATAAACATATAAAAACATAAATTCAACATTATCTTAAGTGATGTTGTGTATATTACAAATTTTGGAATTATTTCTTGTGTGTTCAATAGGAGTAGTGGCAACTTTTATTGTGTATGAAGGCACACTCTTGAGGGTTGACATAGGAATGTCATCATAGTGATCAAGTGATAAAGGAATATGGACATTGAAGGAAAAAAAATTATGTTCCTTATGGATACCATCTTGTAAATTAGACCCAGGAAAAGTCTCCTAATAGGTATATGAGCAGCAAAAAAATTCTTGAAGTATGGATGTGTGTTAGCAAACCTATTTGTTCTAACTGAATAGTAAGGTAGCTATAAAAATTAAAGTGGAATTCCTTTATTATATGATATTTTCCATATATTAGGCATGAAAAATAATCACTAGTTTAAAACCAAGAGCTAATGAGTGTTGGATTCACTAGATACTACATGAAGGAAGCTTTACAACTTCAAATTTGCCAAGATCAGTGTCTACCTTTGACAAATTCTTGGACCATGAAGTCCCACTAGGTGCTCCAAAACTAATATAAATAAAAATTTTATCCTAATTATGTATACTATGTAATCATTAAATTTAGTGTAACATTGAAATACCTAAAGGTTGTGGGTGACCTATTAGAGAGGTGAATCTCTAGATTAAAGGGCTAACTCCCGTGCACAACACCTAAAACTAATCAATAACCTAATTGTATTGAATTAAAATATATATAATGAGATTTAAAATAATATAATATAATTGATACACTAATATTAACTCCACAATCCTACTTAAACCTGCACTATGAAAGGCAATTCATAAAACTGATCTCAAAACCCAAGGTTCTCCTAGAAAAAGTGTTTCGGCATGAAGGTAGAATGCAATGTAATTCTCAATGGATATGATCAAAAGTTTTTATAATAGAATATATTAACCCTCTTATTAACTTGAAATCATATAAATCTATCAATTACACTTCATAAGACATATTACAAAGTAGATTACTCACACTAAGCATGAAAGAGATATATAAGTGCAAGGAAAGAGAAATATCACTTTCTATTAATTAATGAACTACTTCACACAATTATGAAATTAATATATAAAATAAAATAATTTTTAATCTTTATTTTAGATTAAAAATTAGTACTCAATTCAATAAGGCTTTGCCATACCAAATGTGGATGCATTACAAATGAGGAAGAGAGAGAGGGGGGCATAGATGGAGATTACCAAGTGTCCAATTGAGAGTTAAAAGAAATAAGGAGTTATAAAATATTTAGAAGGGTCCTTAAGTACATGTTTCTCTCCTCTAAATATGTTCCATCATCCAAGGGGCATAGGAGTTAGAAACTCGGCTTGACACCCTGGTCATCTTCTTGAAAATTATCCTTCATTGCATAAGAAGAGTGAAAAATGGGATTCCTCATCATCAATTAACCACTAACTACTTTTAAAAATATTATTTATCACCTATCGTGCATTTATAAATTCTTTTGGTCTGACATTTTAGTATCAATCATCATGCATATGCTTAGGTGTCTTGAAATCCCTTCATCTACCATGCTCAGCCTTGTCCAAGTGGATAAAAATTTGAGTTCATATTCTCTAATGTTTTTTATCTCCATTTATGGCCTATTAAAATCATATAGTACCTAAAAAAACTCACTTAAAATAATCAAACTCTCTTTAAGACTCCATTTTGCACCTTTTACTCTCATTAAGCCTCTTTTCTGTATAGCCCTAAAATCGTTTAAACCTCCTTATGTAGGATATTTTACAGATGATAATGGGAAATTGAATATATATTGGAGGACATATTATTTCTTTACAACTCCATACCAATTTTCAAGTCCTGAGAGTCAGTGGAATTACCTTTTTCTATTATTCTATTTTCCCAATTAAGCCTCTTTGCCTAGAAGACTAATTTTTTACTTCAGATCTCTCCCACACATGTGAAACCAAAAAAAATCATGTGTTTAAATTTTTCAATCCTATCACAAACATCCATTTCAAATTTTAGGTCCTGATACCCTATGTAAGTGTGAGAACCATGAAATGGTCTTGAAACCTAGTCTCTTTTTTAGCCTGTTGAAGATTGCCTTGAAAATTGAAGTTTGATTGATCACTTCCAGGATATCCTATACATATTTTTATTATTTTATAAGTGTAACACATCCAAAATGACCTATTCTAATAGTTTTCAAGTTTTACATTTCTCAAAACCTTGTAAAGCACCTAAAAACCTTACAAAATAGTGCATTTAATGCAGTTTATATAGCTACAAGTATAGACAAAGTACATGGTTGGAACCTAATTGGAGTGATAAAAAATATCTAGGAGGTTTTAAAAGTAAATCAAGGCATTTAATTCACTTTAAATTCAACATTTCACATCAGATCTCTACTAGGGTTTTAGAAGGGTTTAAACTTGTTTTGGTTCTTAACGATTGTTCATAAACCTTGGGCCCTCAATCCCTAAACCAAAGCCACAATTTTAAAGTGCATAACCCTCATCAACTTTACCCAAGTTCTCAGCATCCCATAAATCATGTCTATATGGTTATTATTTCAATAACTTGGCTCTCAGGTTGCAAATAAGTCATTACAGAGGGGTTTACGTTCTTGAGCATTGATCATGAATGTCAAGGCCCTAAATCAGCAATTGAAACAAAAATATTGAATATTAGTGACCTCATTACCATATATAAACTTCTCAAAATATTATATGGTTTTTATGGTTTTTTATTTATCTATAAACTCCTCAAAATCCTCAAACCATCACTTCACTCTTAATTAATACACTTTCTTGTTGTAGACACCTAAATCTAGCCACCGATAACCTCTAACCAGGCTTTTGACTAATTTCCACCTAAAATGTACAATTTAGCCTAAAAACATTAAAACATGCTAAATGATTTAAAACTTACATATTCAAGTGCCAATTTTGGCCAAGGTATCATTAAATGGGGTAATGCAATTTATGGGCCAGCTAACTTTGATCAGATCATTGTGAGTTAAAATGCCAATTTTGTACCTAAGTGATTTGGATTGCTCTTTCCTATCAAATCTCTTACATGAGACATGTTCCTTTGTTATTTTTTAGTGGTAACATCCTAAATGGAAATATGGTTCCAACTCATCTGGCATTTCCTTCCAGTTCTAATCCAGTTAAATTTTGGACCAATAACAAGGCATTATGATCAATTTAAGTAATTTGTGCACAAAGTGCTTAATCATACTTAAGAGATATTAATCCAAATCAATTCATAATTAATAATTCCATATAAACTTATTGAATAATTTGTTTTTGAAATAAATATTTAATATATGCATCATTAGGTGACCTCATTTCTTGGGAAGACATCCCTAGGCCATAAATGCCACAAATATCAGGATTCATGCCCTCCATACCTCTTAATTGCCCCTTATTCCAATGTCATGATGAGGATAATTATAAACTTAATTCCAAAAATTGAATTAATCCTCAACCACACATCTCAATCTCAAGATGGACAATTCAGGTTGATTCTAGATATTCTCAAAAATCTATAAATAGGAGGCCTCACCACATGAATTTTAAAAGACATGATTATTCAAAGTTATAATGTAGAATTGATTAAAAATCTTAAATCAATTAGTGTTACCATTCCAAATTTATTCTAAGCCAATCCAAGCCACAATCCAAAGGTTCCAATGAGAGATGGAGGTAGCCAAGATTCCATTGATGAGGACTTCATGAGCACAAACTGAGCAAGTCACTACAACAAGCATTTGGAACATCCAAAGACGATAAAAGAGGATTTCTTTTGCATTTTAATTGTGTGTTTTATTCTTGTTTTTTAACTAAGCTCTCCTTAGTGTCTAGGCCTAGATATGTTATGCTAGTTAGTGTGTTTATCTCATTTTGTTTTCATTTTGAAACTAACACCATACTAACCATCCTCTCTTGAGTCAAATTCCTAGATTCACATATGGAACACCCAATGGGACCAAACACATCCCACACATGAATAATATCATTTTTTAGCTTTAAAATATTCATTTGGATCATTAAAAATCTTGAAAATTGATTTTCTAACTTTGTTTTTCCATTTTCCTTTGTCATGGGTTTACACAATAACTAGCGTTAGTAAAATTGACATCAGTTGGATAGTTGTCATTGATCACTATTGGTATAATTGATGTCAATTAGATAATTGTCATTGATTAGCCAGTGTGACCATCATCGGTTATATAACTAATGTTGATCACTATGTTTTTCTTAAAACACAAACCTAAGATCTTTTTTCCTTAAAGTTCATGTTTTCAAACCTAAAAGAGCTTCAAGGCTAAAGGACATGCTAACATTTTTGTTGTAGGACCAAGCTTGACATTTGCTAAAAACATGTTTTATATCACCTTTTGCATGCTTAAAAATCAATTAGGAACCTTATTCTGGTGTTTAACAAATATTTATATGTTTATGGTGAATATTTTCAAAGTTTGCAACTAACACCAAGGGGTCAAATGAACACCACCTCATTTTCTATTTGGGCCTAAAAATGAACTCACCGTTTCAAGATTTTTGTATTCACTTAGTTGTTTAAATTAAATTTTTTTTGGTAAAAAGAGGTATGTTGTATGTATGTTCTTCCATTTATCTCCTTTAGGTAACCCTTGGAATCAAAAGTGTCATTCCTATTACAAGTAGCCTAGTCCAAGACTTAGAAAGAAAGTCATATAAAGCATTCCCTAAAAACTCATCAAAGTTTGGATGACCTTGAAAATGACCCTAAAGTCTTTCAACTTTCATGCTTTCTTTGTTTTTATGAAAACTTGACTTGTGAAGGGGACTTCATCACCTCCCACGAGTTCTTTAGGGAAGCTTTGACCTAGGGTTTCACCTCCCGACATTGACTTCATTTGGATCCTAATTAGAGTTACACACAGGACATAGTGACACTTTGGACATCACACTACATTGAGTGAATAGCAGGATGTAGTGGTTGTAAAAATGAATAGACCTTTTTTCAACAAGCCAAGTGATACAGACCCAAAATCCATGTTTTTCTTTTGCATTATTTGGTGTGAAAGTCATTGTGCAATTGACTCCCTAAGAACATTTGAAAACTTGTTAGATCTTAGACAAATCCCCACTTGCCATGGAAGTATTATTGGTACAAGGTGCACCTCAAGGTCCATGTCATAGTACTATCATTTGAGAGAAGGGGGGTGTAAAAACCCTACTATATAATGCACATTTACTCTTGTATAAACACTTAAAATTCTCTCAAACGATGTATATAGATAGATTCCAATAATGCTAAGCAACCTTGTCAGTTTAGAGTCTAAGAATGATTAATCAGTTGAGTTTTATCCTAGATTAAAGTCTTGTTTGAAGTCAAAACTTGGTGTAAACAAAAAATTCAAACTAAACACATAGTCCTAATTTTCCTTTGAACAAAGAGGTGTTATGTTACCCATGTGAGATCATCAATTTTCCTTGTTCAAAGTTCATCAAAAAATTTGGATTCATACCATCCACTTTGGCATAGTTATGCTTTCCAATTGATTCTAGACCTTTACCAAAGTTTTTTAAGCCCTTCATTTAAAATCTAAACTCAAAATTGCCCCTTTGTAAGTTCATAGGGTTGATGTGTTAAGTAGGTTCACCATTTTTGTTAAAATTGAGGGAACTTAGGTTTAATTTTTGATTTGGGTAAAAATATGTTTAAGACTCATAATCAGTATCATCACTTGATAGAATTAAGCCATTTTATGCTAAATACTTGTACTTTGAGTCTACGCACCATAAACATTTGGAGTCAAGAAAGGTAGTGTTATGCTGTCAAAATTGTGGGAACTATCTTTACCTTAGAGAGTTCTTGAAATAAACTTTTCTGTCACACCTTTTGGGTAGTGTAGCATTGTTACGATGCCTAAAATTTTTTAAAACATTGTTTCATAGACCCTATTGCATAGAGTTCAAATTTGTTCCTAATTTTTTAGACCAAACCAAGTGTACTTTTGTGATCCTTTTTCTAGTGCAGTTATATCGTTCACTTTTATATAGCTTATTTGTAAAAAGAACCAATTTTTATATCATTATTTATGAGAAAATAAACTATCTCTAAAGTGCCTTTTGTTTCATACCTTATACCTAGTTGATCAAGTTCATATCCAAGAATCAAATGCCAAGTTTTTTGTTGGAAGTGTTTCAAATTCATTAGATTAAAACTTTCCTATATTTCAAAGTCTAGATTTTGACGTTGTTTGGAAAAGAGTCTTAGTGCATGCCTTGTTTGAGCCTAGCTTTTGACACCGTATTTGACCAAAATACCTAGCAACTTTTAAATTTCTAGATTAGACTAATTTGAAACACTTTAACCTTAGAGTTTGGCATTTTTATTTTTGGTCCATTTACTTGCTTATCTTTGTGTGAATAGTGAAATGTTAGATACTTCATGCTAGCTTATTTCGTCACAAATATTTTCACAAACCTTTTGATCCTTTTGATGAATCTAGACCAAGTTAGAACATCATCTATTTTAGATTTTGTCATTTTTAGAGTTTGTATAACTCTTTCACCTTTTATCACAAAGCATTGACTATGTATTCCTACACTGGTAGTGGACTCATGTATAATCTACGGATTAGTAATGTGGTGGTGCAGGAAGAAATGGTGCAAGACCCCTACATAAATAATATTCCTTATGAGATGGATTCTTATTCCTCTTATAATACTCAATTAGGGGAACAAAGCCAAGATCCATTAGCTAACTATTTGGTTAACACACCACCTTATTTAGAATAAGACTAAGAACAAACCACATAATACCTAGCTATAATACCCATAGTGGATGAGCAAGTTCTTCAATAGTCATATTCTACTAATACAGCTTCCATGTATGATCCATTTTTGTTTGAGCAACATTTGTTAGAGAACAAAGATGAGATTTTGGTTAGAGATATAGAGGTAGGGGCCAAATTTCCAATAGACTTCCCCCATGAAAATTTATCAAGTCTAGTAAGAGTGCCCCACAATATCATTTATGATCAACATGCTTCTTCTAGCAATCCTATGGGTCTAGTCCAAACAACATATCAAGACCCTATATATCTAATCAAGGCAAAAACATCATGGAAGATCACTTTAACCAAATGCAGACCTACCTAAATCTAGCACATAATTTCAATCAAATGAACATGGTGAGTAAGCCTCTTATTGATTTAGTTCCTTCAATAAGAGTGTTGATAGAGTTAACTGGACAAGATAATCTGAGTTTTAACCCATTCATACAAACCATTTTGATAGATAACTTGATACATATGCCCATTATTGAAGAAGTGTCTTCATCCTCTACACAGAATAGTGAGCCAAACATGGTGGACAATGTACAAACAACATCCAATCATGATCAAAGTGGTACTAATGCACAAACAACTAGCCAACAACATGTGCATGTAGTTAATCCCATGAGTAGATCATTATACTAGGGAATAGGAGTTTCTACATCCCAACCTCAACTAAATACTTCCTCAAGTGTACAACCTATGGGATTAGGTAATCAAACAATAGCCAATGTCATGCTTCAATGACAGAATGTGACAAATCCTAATCCTCCTCAACAAGTAACAAGTAATATTCAACAACAGTAGGTATAATCTAGTGTATCAATGCAACAGAAGACAAATACATTACCACCTCAATTAGGGGTAACTAATTTTCCACCTCATCAGGTAATGACAAACATACCTCTTCAGTCACAAACTAATATGCCAATTTAAAACCAAGTAATGACTAGTCAATAATGTGCAAATATTGGTTGATAATAGATGCCAAATCTATAACCTATTTTCACTTCCCCATAGGGATTTGTGAAATAATGAGGTCCCCATATTTCTCAAGTACCTACTAGACAACTGTTGGTTCAAAATGTGCCACAAATTCAAAGACAGGGTCTTGGTCCACAAGTTCCCACTCAATAGTAAGGTTTGATTAGTCAACAACATGTCCCTTTTTAACCACAACAAGTATAGTATATTTATATCCTACCATCCCAACCATAAAATCCTCTAATTCAAACCTTTATCGCCAACCCAAACTATAATATCACACAACCAAATGTGTAATTTCAAGTACATCCTAATCTATGTATGCATTTTCTTGGCCCATTCCCCAACCAAACCAATATACCCCAATAGTTATTTCCATCATAACGTGGTCAAAGTGTTACCCTTATGACCTCCCAACCATCTACCCAAACCAATATTCTCCCTTAAACCAATGTTCCTTCCAGTTTCCTATCCCAGGAATTGAAATAGATGAAGGATGCAATTGTTGCCATTCAGGCTGAGAAACAGACTAAAAATTTCAAATTGGATGACTTGTTCTCCTATCCATTGGAGTATTTGTAGATACCATTTCCTTTAGGATACGAACAACCAAAATTCAAAAAATATAAAGGGAAAGGTGACCCTAAGCCACATTTAATTGAATTGTTTATTGCATGTCAACCAGTGGCATATAGTGACATATATCTTTTATTGTTATTTCAAAGGAGCTTGGCTAGACAAACCTTGGAGTGGTTTTTAAAGTTTCCCAAAAATTTAGTAACATATTTTGATGATCTTTCTGATAAATTTGTGCAGCACTTTTCTAATAATCTTGAGCATGATATTTCATTAGTGGACTTAATGTAAGCATAGCAAAAGGCTGGTGAGAGTTTTGCAAGTTATCTACAGTCATGGAGAGCCCTTGTAAGCCATTTCACCCATAGTTTACTAGATAAACAATTACCCACTATGTTTACCAAAAATTTACATAGTGAGATAGCTTATCATCTAAAACTACAATGTGCACATACTTTCAAAGAGATCATTGATAAAGGTTTGTTGATCGAGCGTGTGTTCATCAATAAAGGAGTCATCAATATTAATTTAACTAATAAAATCAAGGTACCAATCAAGGAAATGGCCAACATCAACATCCCGTTCAAGCACAAGCATTGCAACTGGCATAGGCTAATAACCAAGAAAGACTAAAGCAATTCAACTACAATAGGAATGTTGTGGGAAATGGAGTAACTAAATCTTGTCATGTATAAATAGTGTAAACATCATATACACCACATATTTATCTTATTCATACCCAAAAACCCCTCCAACCAATGTTGTAAGCACAATAACCAAGACCTACACAACAAATATAGTAGCCTTTACCATTACAAACCCCTCCTCCTAACAGAACCATGCCTGTATGTCATGTCTTTAGTGACCTAGGAGAACCTATTGAGTTTGTATTTTGAAATATTATTGCCACTAATCTTATTAGTTGGACTATACCAAAGCATTATCTGCAAGGCATTCCTTATCCCGATTGGTACCATGAAAATGACTTCTATGACTATCATCGAGTCAATGGACATAATCTATGAAGATGTGTCCAAATCAAGTATTTAATTAAGAATATGTTGGATAATGGGGAGATAACATTGGATAATGGTTCTTCCACTTCTAATCAAACTCTTGGGATTTATCAAAACCCCTTTACTTGACATAACAATCAACAACAATAAAATGATTAGCAACAACAACAATAACAGCCAGTGCAGTAGTAAAATCAATAGTATCAAAATCAAAGGCTGAACCAAAAAACTCAAAAAAAAATAGAAGTAGAACCCATAATAATCGAACAATGGACAAAACCAAGGTTAGAATGGTAACAACCAACAAACCTACCATGTAATTGCACACGACTACAACAGGGTTGTAGGTCATATTGTAGGGGCTAGGGTTAACACCCTCTCCATTAATCCTAGACCAAGCACTAATCAACCTAGACCATTTCTAAATAACAAAATTCAACCAAATTAAATGGATAATCCTTCTTTAACCTAGGAGTAAATACAAGAAAACTAACAAACTAGGACATCCCCTTTTGGACCTTATATTGACAACTCATCCTTGCCACATGACCACATACAAGTGCACTGACAACTAAGACTTGTCATATTTTGTCCCACACCATTCCCAACATTTATTAGAAATAATGTTCAAATATTTAATCTTGATTATGAAATCATAACTTAGAGGTCAAAGATTACTATCCCATGCCCATAACAATTTACCACTTTGCCTGTCATCCAACCAACCATTCAACCTCAGAATAAACCATTCACTCCTGACCAAGACAAGAAGTTTTATATTGTGGAACAATTATAGAAGACACCAGCATAAATTTCTATTTTAGATTTTCTATGAATGTCAATAATCCACAAGAACATCTTGAATGAGTTTTTGACCCAATCCACTATTTCTAGTGACATATCCCCTGATAAATTTCAAGCTTTGGTTGGACACCTAGCTCTAGCCCAATAAGTCACATTCAAACAAAGAAATATGTCTTCCCTTGGCCCACTCCATAAGAACCCATTGTATATATAAGTTTATATAAAGTGTTATAAATTGAAACATGTCCTTATAGACAGTGGATCAGGCCTCAACATAGTGTCTCTAAAGCTCATCAAGCTTCTTGGGTATACAATGGTAGATCTTTAGCCAAAAATAATAACCATCAAAGTTTATGATAATTAGGAAAGAGAAACACAAGGCACCATTAGTTTTCCAATTGTCATTGGGCCTCTGACCCATGATACACTTTACCATGTGTTTGATCTTGAGTTATCATACAATATGCTTCTAGGCAGGCCTTGGTTGCATGAGATTCATGTAATCCCATCAACGCTGCACCAATGTATCAAGTTTTCCCACTTAGGGATGGAAGTGAATATTCCAAGAGATTTACACCCATATGAACACTACAAACATCTTGAGGCTGAATTTTAAAGCTAAAATTATCAATACAACATGAATCTAAGTTCCAAGTAGGATAAAGGAAAGGCTATGCTTATTGATCCTTCACTAGATAATTGATTAGATCCTAGTACCTTGGATTCCATCTCTCATAAGTGTTAATTGGGATCGATAGAATCACAATTTGTTGAACTGTATCCATGTTGACATAGTAGTTGAAAAAGAGTAAGGAATCTAAGACCACATTCATATAATAGAAGAACACTCTCCTAGTGAAACCTTTTCAGAGGTGCTAGGGGACAATCAAAGTCAAAAGTCAACATTCTTTAGTGAAACCTTCTCAAAAAATTTATGAGACAATCAAGATAACTTTATTGGTGAAAACCTCTTTGATGCACCAATAGCTAAGCACAAAAGTTCTTTACTACCTGAAGAAGAAAAAATTAAAGATCAAATCAAAATAGATTCCAATCTACAACCTAATAAAATGGTAGCTACTCTCAAGGTAAAATAAAATAAAAAAATTTTGGTCCTATCAAGAGAACAAGTCTTCAGCCCTGCCACAACCAAAGTTATGTTGAATTCAGCATCAACAACATTATGTGTGACTAAAAGTCCTAATCTTCATTTGTTTCCCCACCAATACACATTCCATTATCATCGACCATTCCATTCCAAAATCAAGCCTACCATCCATTATTTTTCCCTATTAACGATCCATGGCCACACTTTCCTTTGTAGAGGCTACAAGGATACCTTGTCTCGATGTTTGAAGGAATCAAAATCAATGACCAACAAAGATCACAAAAGCATTCTTGACAACTAAATCTGCAAGCCATTCTTGATAGAGTAGTTATTTAGATGAGGTATGGGCTAGCAATTAACATGATCAAGTATTATGTTTATATCATTTGTTTATTAGGATGTACATCTCCCCATCATCAGGAATAATAGAATCAAAAACCACACCCAAGACAACAACATGTACCATACCATTTCACATTGACATGTCATTACCATTATTATATATCATTTTTCATTGTCACGTATCCTACCATTCACCCCATTACTTAGGGGCAACCTTCTTACCATTTTATCCAATTTATCAAACCATCATTATCTAAATTAAGACCATTCTATTTTACCATTCCATTCCTATCTAGACCAAAGCTTTTTTTAGTCATCCTACCCAATCCTGTTTTGATCTTGGTTCATTTGGTTCTTCTCACACTTTTTGTGAGGGGAATCCAATCAAGTTTCAACAATCAATCCAATATATGTTTACAATGGAAGTCTATGAAATTAGTGTGATAGTTGATCTGGCAAGATATCTTTCATTTTATCAAGTTTGTTTATGTGAGCCTGATGATAACTGCCTATGGGCAAATCAGTGTCTCACCAATCTTGCTACTAACTATAACCACTTATGGGAAAAATAATATCATTGAACTATGTCATTTTATCCTAGTCATAATTTCCTATGGGCAAATGAGGGGCAACACTTGTTTATCATCCATTACCACATCACCTTACCATCATTATTTTCATTTGATTGGCCATTTGCTAGATTTGAAGACTTGTTGGGACTTAGTTGGTTTTTCCCAGACTTTTGTGTGGATGGAATTACTATGACTTGAGGTCATTTTAGGACTATGTGGGTCATGTTTAATTCATGTTGAGGTCACCTCATTCCCCCTTTCCATATGCTCTCATCATTTTGTAAGCAACCTAAGACAAATGCTCTCACCATTTTGTGAGTAGGTATCTTGTCAGTCTCTAATGAGTTAAGATACCTTAAAATTCCAAAAACATTCATAACATTTCAAAAATACCAAAAATATTTGTCCTATCTAAGCCTAGTTAGTTATCCTTGATCCACCTTACTAGGGCATGGTCATTGTTAGGATGCTTTCTTTTGCTTTTATTTTCAAGCTTTATGTTTATTTGTTTATTTCAAGTTGTTTGTTTGTTTGTTTTTCTTTTTGTTTATTCACTTGCTTGTTTGTTTGCTTTTAGCACTGTTACCTTGACTTAGTCTATATGTGTTCATTAGGTGATTCCTTAAGCACATTATTCTTGAGTCCATCAATATTCATCTATTAACATTGTCATCATGGTTTTTATCATTGGTGTATTGTTTTCATTTGATATCAAATATTAGGCGTCAGTCCTTATGCATATTTTAACCAAGTCTTCATGGCATTCTATCATGATGACTACCGTTACATGCTATAGAAAAAATTAGCTTTAAGAAAGTCTATAATTAATAGAGCCATAGAAGTTTCTCCTTGGCACCTTGGCAAATCCTTCTATCCAACCCTTGATCAAATCAACCCATTGACCATTCTAGTTGTATCATTGTTAATTATGATGAGGATCTCCTCATTCATAGGTACAACTAAATCATTCACATTGATCAATCTTATTCCTCTATCCATCTCTTTCATCACTTTGTACCCACTCATCTTTAATATGTATTCTAGGTTATATCCTTGAGTTATGCTTGTTAATCATCCCTAACTAGGGTACAATCATATTTAACCAATCTAGGTCCTCTTAATGATTATAATTTCCTATTGACAAATCATTATTTTAACTTTTAACCCTGATTATAACCACCTTTGGGAAAATTAGTATCCTTTTTACATTAATGCATGCAAGAATTTTCTCATTTGGATAAATCTCAACCATGGGTTAATTCCACCTTTCTTCTTGTTTCTTTTTGAGGGACCATCCATCAATATATGTGATAGCCACTCCCTCAAAGGAGCATCATCATAAGCTTCCCAAAATCATTTGGAGCTTTATTCTTTAATCATCATCTTGTTGTTGGCATACAAGCCATCTCTCATTATTTGAGAAGACATTGCTTTGCCTATGATTTTCAATATCTTCCCAAATAGGGGCAAACTATAGACACCTAAATCTGGCCACTGATAACCTCCAACTAGGATTTTGACCAATTTCCACCTAAATGCACAATTTGGCCTAAAAACATTAAAACATGCTAAATGATGTGAAATTAACATATTCAAGTGTTGATTTTGGCAAGGGTATCATTAAAAGAGGCAATCCAATTTATAGGCCAGCTAACTTTGATCATATCGTTCTGAGTTAAAATGCCAATTTTGCACTTGGGTGCTTTGGATTGCTCTTTCCTATCAAATATCTTGCACAAGACATGTGCCTTTTTTATTTTCTATTGGTAACATCCTAAATGGGAATATGGTTCCAATGAATCTAACATTACCTTCTAATTCCAATCTAGTCAAATTTTAGACCAATAACAAGGCATTTTAATCAATTTAAGTAATTTGTGCACAAAGTGCTTAATCATGCTTTAAAGCTAATTAATCCAAATCAAGGCATAATTAATAATTCCATATAAACTTATTGAATAATTTTTTTTGGAAATAAATATTGAATATCTACATCATCAGGTGACCTCATTTCTTGGGAAGACATCCCTAGGCCATAAATGCCACAAATATCAAGATTCATGCCCTCCATGCCTCTTAATTTCCCTTATTCCAATGTCACGATGAGGATAATTATAAAATTAATTACAAAAATTGAATTAATCCTCAACCACACATCTCAGTCTTAGGATGGACGGTTTAGGTTGATTCTAGATATTCTCAAAAATCTATAAATAAGAGATCTCACCATATGAATTTTAAAATACATGATTATGCAAAGTTATAATGCAAAATTTATTTCAAAGCTTCAAGAATTTAGTGTTACCATGCCAAATTTATTCCAAGCCAAGCCAAGCCACAAGCCAAAGGTGCCAAGGAGAGATGGAGGTAGCCAAGCTTCTATTGATGAGGACTTCATGAGCACAAACTGAGCAAGCCACTACAATAAGCATTTTGGAGCATCTAAGGAACGTAAAAGAGGATTTATTTTGCATTTTATTTGTGTGTTTTATTCATATTTGTTAACTAAGCTCTCCTTAGTGTCTAGGGATAGAGATGTTATGCTAGTTAGTGTGTTTCTTTCATTTTATTTTCATTTTGAAACTAACACTATACTAACCATCCTCTCTTGAGTCAAATTCCTAGATTCACACTTGTGACTACTCATATGACCTGCCTGTGTAATGTTAGACTCTAAAGTCCTAGATAGGGCTTATCATCATTTCTTCCTCTATTGGGTCTAAGGACTAGATGGAGGTTCTAACAAAAAAAATCATGGCTTTATTCTTTATACAAATCTCCCATCTTCATTCTAAACAAGAAACATTCACTTACCAAGGCAGATAGGCCTATAGCTCATATTGATTGTGTAAGTAAGGTTTGGATGGACTTAGTCTGAGCATATTTTAACTAACCTATATTTAGGTTCATTTAATTATTTGACCTCAGATAGTCCTATTACTTGGTCATGATCTCAACCAAACTCCCCTCTCATTGACTGTAGGTGGCATTCTCTTCTCAAGCTTTTCAAATGGCCTCTCTTGCTTAGCAACTTGTAGATTCTCATTTAGGTGTTTGAATGTATTTTGGGTTTTAGGGATTTAAATATAAGTCATTGAACACTCAAATGACTTTTTTTAATAGAATTAAGTACCTAAACCTCCTTCAAAACTCTATCATCTTTCCAAAATCTTGCACTTTTTCTTCTATACACGTTATTTCTCATTACTGCTTAAACCTTGGCTATAGTTGACTATTTTCAAGTGTTGACTACATTTTGAGTTTCAAGGTATTCAATTTCCAATAATTAAATAGCTTAAAGACTTTGTTACTATTTGAGAGTGTGTAAATCCTCTTTAAATTTCTCAAAACACTACATCTTCCCCAAACACAAAATTATTTTAAGACTACCTTCTCAAATTGTAGTTGTATGCAACCATTGGAGAATGGCAACTTTAGAAATTCAACTTCTCACTCCATCATGGCACTTTTAAAGTATCAAACCTTCATGTAGTATTCCTCTCATTGTTCTTCAATTTCTATTTACATGTTTTGACATTCTGAGACCTTTGCCTTCTTGTTCCCATATACAAACTTATGTATGAGTAGTAGGGTTGCATACTCATTCATCTCAAATATCCTTTGGTTATCAAACCACTTACATGTATATCATTTAATTTTACCTTATATCTTATCAGTATGGAGTCATGTTTCCTATACCTGAAAATTGAATTTTTGTCCAAATGAGGACCTATAGGTATGTCACCTATAGGTCTTCATTTTTCATACATGGACTACTAAAGAACAGCCAACTTATTGATTTTTGAAGTTTAGATATTGCATCAACTCTTTACCAATTTCCATCAATCTCCAATATATTTTATATCTTGGATAAAAACTATATAATTTCAAATGTGCCCATTCACATGTACAGACTGTGTATATAGTCAATTCTTATGTAAGGTTTATACATAGAAGTTAGAGTTTCTTCACTCATTCATGTTTCTTGATGATCTTAAATGGAGTCATTCAGGGTCATATGGGTGCTTAGGATTCTTTGTCATATTTTTCGTTTTCTTGAACACTTTCAAAATGAAACCTAGGTCCATGACATCCACCTATAGGGTTGTAGACCTATGGGTGGATGAAACACATCCAAGTCCTTGTATATAGTGTATTTAAGCCTTATGCTCATTTCCTTAAGCTTATAATTTTAAAAAATGTTATTCTCATGATTTAACATTAATTTTAATTTCCAATTGGGCTAAACTTGATAGCCAGGCCTATAGAAGGTTGTTTATGAGCTATGTCATGCTTCTAAAGTACAAGAACATGACATCCCTCAAAAGGCTATCTTCAAAGATCCATTTTTATAAAGAGAGAGAACATGAATTATCAAGTAATAATGGATTTTCATGGATTATTAATCAATTGGAAACTCTTGAAGGTGACAACACTTTAACCCAATCAAAACACTTGCAACAGAGATGACATGCTCCATACACTGGAGACATTTTTTTATTTGATGAAATAACTTCATGAATTTGAGTTGGTTGATGAAACTAGAATTTAAAGGAATATTTTTACCTTTAAAAACATCCCACAAAACTATTCTTCTCCTTTGAATCCTAGCATGAAGAAACAAGAGAAAAAGTAGACCCTACTTGAATAGACAAGGCATAATGACCTATTGTCACTCTTAATAATTTTTCATAAATGAGGGGAAATGAATCTACAAAATAATGCCACTAAATTGAAGATAATTAGGACTCATAATATTGTCCAAATTTTTAGCTTCCAACTTTTTGTCTCTTAGTCATACCATGTATTTGAATTTTGCCTTTCTAAAATTATGAAGGTAGTGATGGAGGAAAGAGATTAATTTACATCTATGAGACCTAAAACTTGATCCTTATATTTTATCTAATCTTTGGAAGCCTAAGAGACTCTAAAAAAAATTCACCTACAAGTATATCTTTTAAAGCCATACAAGTTCCCAAAAGTGCTTGTAAAGGACTATTTTTCTCATTTTAGGCACTGCAAGTTTTTTCAGGATCTAACCATTCTCTAAACCTTATCTAACATCAGGTATGCTCTAAAACTTATTGAAATGTTTGCCTTTTATATTTTTACGTACAACTCCTCCAAATTATCCAAAAAAGTGACCAAAATGACTTATGGGGAATATCAACATTATAAGAGGTTAATACATGATAATATATCTTTTAATAAATAACAACCACTTTATATAATGACTCAAACTCATGACATGACCTTAACCACACTTGACAACACCAAGACCTTATAAATGACTTTGAGACTATACAAGCACATATGAGACCAAACCTCAAATAATGCTAGTTAAATATGAATATGATCACATGGAGACCATTTTGAATACATTACAAGACCATATACAAGTTTTAATAACCCTATGAAAAGTTTCAACCTATAGGGGTTGACCATTTTTGACTTGGGGTCAAAAAATGGTCAATAAGACCTTTTCATTCTCTGATAAGATGTTACTATGCCTATATCTTGCAATGCCTTCCCAAATAGAAGTAAACTATAGACACCCCATTCTAGCCACAACTGGATTTCAAACGGACTTCAAATTGATTTCTACCAAACATTTTAAATTAAGCTTAAGAATCACTAAACATCCTAATTTAGTTCATACATTAGACATTAGTTCTCAGAATCATGTTAAGGCATCCCTAATTTGGGTATTATTTTTTACATAATAATAACATCTCACGGATTCATCTCCAGTCACCTTGTGACATAACAACTGATAGTTTGGCCTTTGGACCCATTAAGTAGGGCATTTGCACAATTCCTAAAGTGCTAAAATTTTAAGCAGAATAAATTAATAAAGTAAACCAAATTAAATGATTAAGTGAATTTTCCATGTGCAATTAGTGAAAATAGATTTTACAGAAAGGAAAATTTAATAAATATGAGGTTATGATGACATCATCATCCTCAAATTTAAAGAATTTAAAATATCTCCCTAAATGTAATAAATTCAAAAATGGAGAGCCATGCTTAATAAATATTATCTCTATTCTAATTATTAATTACATGTCCCCTCCTTAACTCACATAGGGTTAGTTAGAACTCAACCATGGTTAATCCTAACCTAACTACACTTGGGTTAGAGTTATCTTTGGAGGCTATAAATACAAGGCCAAACCCATTGGAAAATAAGCTTTCTAGTTTAATGTTATTATGCAAAAATACCTTCAAAAAGATTTATTATTATAGTTTTACCATGCCCATTTCATAATCCAAATCCAACCAACATTACCAAAGTGACAAAGAGAGGTGGAGTAATAGAGCTTCATTGATAAAATATTTCTTGATCGCATAGCTGAGCAAGTCAACTACCTCAACAAGTGGATTTAGAGCTACAAGGAAGTTCAAAGGGAGTTTTTATTTTGTGCTTTTAGTTGTTTCTTAATGTTTTCTTATTATTTATGCTCACCCAAGTACATATTCAAGAACTTTTAGTTTATATTGAAGTTGTTTGGTTTGAATTTTATTCACTAACAAGAGACTAACGATCCTCTTTGTAATCATATGTTACAAAAACTAGATCACCAATGCGATCTAGTTGACTGTAAATGAAAAATAAAAATACAAAGGTTAGTTTCAAGTTGGGTTCACCAACATATATGCAACAAATTAATCTAGATCTATATCTTATCTTATTTAATAAATCCAATATTGGATAAGGTAATCAACTAATATTTATTGTAATAATTTTTATATTAGGGAATGATCAAATTGGATCTGCTAAACCTAACTAAGGGATCTCTTATCACATAGCACTAAATGAGAGGGTTATAAAGCCTTTAATAAAACACTATTATGTAATTACTCTGGTTATTTATAAATACATAAAATAAAACTAATCTATCCCTCACCAAAACATATGGCACAAATGGGGATGGTTTGACACAAATAAACAATCAAGAATCATGGTAGGCAAATGGGGGTCTAGATCACCTATGGTGGAAGATGAAAAACAAATAAGACCCTATAAATATACTAAGTTTAAGTATAGATGTAATCTAAATAAGGAGTTATATATTAAAAACTTATTACTTTGTGCAATATATATCTATCAAATGACATAACAAAAGTTAGATATACTTAATTTTGGGAAAATGTGTCAATCCTCAATAGCTCCCTTAGAAAATGGTGTTTATAAGAGGTTTTTATGGATTTTTAAGCATCACACTATAAAAATTATTTGTAGGATAAAATACTCATACTTTTCATCCAAGATTTCCCAGTAGACAAGTTATCTTCCCTCCAAGGCAAGCCCTATGCAATGGCTCTTTCAAGTGTAGATGTAGTAGAATTAAGAGCTCTAATAATTATAAAATGAACATTCCTCTCTTTTGGATTTAAATGATCCTTGTATTTATATCAATGAATAAGTACTAACCCTTATATATTTTTAACTAACAATTATGGCTAGCAAAACCCATTTTTAAGAAAAAAATATTATTAAGCCTCAAACTAGGTCAGCCTGGTTGACTTAGATTTGTAACATACACTTTAAATTTTATAATAAAGTTGACCTAGCTGACTTAGTAGGATAAGAGGGTGTTTTCTTAGTTATGGGATATTTTAAATGACAATTTCTTAGGAAAATATATAGATGGGATTTGTTTGTTTAGAGAGTTGGATAAGAGGAATTTGTAATGAGATTAGGTAATGATAACTTTGACCAAAAATATTATGAAGCACTAATAGTCTACCCACCAATTTTCTAATGCATATTTTAAGGTGTGTACTTGATAGATTAAAAATCAATAGGTTATTGTAAGAGATAAATGTTAGTAAATGTTTAAGTTTAAAAATATTATGTATGTACATGTGGAAGCTAAATTTTGTATATAATATTATCTAATGGCTTGAGTATTAGGGAAATACCCATCACACCACAGCTCATGTAAAACCAATTACTTATTTTCCCATAATAATAACTCTTATGAATTTTACAACTATCAGCACATATTTCTAGATTGAAAGATAATAATAGTGACAATGATTTAGATTGAAAGAAAAAAAAAATATGTAATGAAGGAAAGAAGAAAAAATCACTCAAATAATATCAATATGGTTGATGTAGTTGGAAGGAGGCACATAATTATATTAATTTGGTTGGTGTAGTTAGTAGGATACACAAAACTATAATGGGTTAGCCAATGTAGTTAGCAAAAGACACATAATTGTATCAGGTTGCCCAATGTAGTTATAAAAAAATGTTGAAAATAAGAAGATTGTATTGAGTTAGTAGATATAGTTGGGTTAAAAATATATGATGGTTGTGAAGATGTTGTTAATAATTAAAAAGAAAAAATGTGAAAATAATCCAACCAAAGGTGGAATAATATTCATGTCAAGTTTACCAGAATGTATGCACATGTTAGGATGACCTATAACTATCCTCTTTCTATTAATAAACTAGGACTTAAATAAGATCATAATAATAGATTATGCATATTCTTGGAATAATATTAGGGACATATAATATCCTTAGACCTATTAGAGGGTAATCTACACTAAAATATATAGAAGAAAATGTTCCAAAGCCTAAGCCTAAGACATGGGGTATGGCTTGTCAGGATCTTGCTCCACCAATTAGAGCATATATGATTACCTCTTGTATTAGCAACTAAACACAGAATTTAATCAGAATGATAAGTAACTAGAAATATGAAACAACACAGGATATGAGAGATAATACACAATTGTATTAATAATCACTCAGAAGAAAATACAATAAAGAAGATGCCACTTCTTCTTCCACCTCAAAGGCTTGCCACACCTCAAAACCTTCCCTCTCTCTCACGGTCCCAACAATCAACTCCAATACAGAATTGATGTCCACCTCCACCAGTCAGTAACACACTACCAGTACACCAAGTACACAACCGTACTCCAAGTAGATCTCCTACTCTCTACTGTCACCTACAAATCACAAGACCTTACTCACCAATGTAGATCTCCAAACGTGGTCTTGCACATCTGCTGACCAAGATCATACATATACAAAGAACCCTTCTGATTCTCCAAACCAGCACCCACACTTGGTACTGTGGCACTAGGAGGAACACACCATTGCTCTCTTCTCTCTGAAGGAGCTTATTTTGCTCTCTTACTCTCGAGCACTGGTTTACAATACAGCCCATGAGTCTATATATAGATCTCATGCTTACAATAATTAGACATTCTTAATTACAATAATTAGACACGCAACTCCAAGACTATAATTAGCCTTTAACATGCAAACTAACAGTCCAAAAATAGACTCTCCAGAATCTGCATGCAAACTACATGTTCACACACAGGTTGCCGACGTCGACTCCTCCCTGACCGATGTTGACTGACTTGTAACCGAAGTCAATTGCTTTTATACTTCTATCTGATTGACATCAGTTGATCAGACCAACATCGGTTGCCCTGCAACTCATTCTGTAACTCTCCACAACCTCTGTAACCTTCGTAACTCCTCTTGTTTGCATCCTAGTGAAGCTTTTAGCTCCATAACCTAACAATCTCCCACTTGGAGATAAATAGTTACACCTATACCTGTACTCGTACACCATCTAATTTATTCCCTGGCTTGTATCCCTCTTCAAGATCAATCCTGAAGACCAACCACCACACACCCTATGATGCCTTTCCTGTCATCCAAGTAACCTGCCACATCCGAACCTACAAATCCATGTAGTGAAGTCCTTGACCCTGCATAGCATGAATCCCTACTGTTGATCCCTCTCAGATACCTGAGAATCCACCTTCCCTGAATTGGCTCCAAACTCTCTGACAACTCCCACTGCTTGGGAAAACTCAGGTCTACACTCGACCTCATGTGATTTCAAACACTGTTCTAAGCTCTGCTTAAACTATCCATCCCTTGGTGTGCTTACCGATTCTACATCCTGTATCTTGAACCCCACCAACACCGTCTTCACATCAGCTCCCACTGGAGACCCAAAAAAAATCTCCATGTCTCTTATGCCAAATAATTTCACTGCTCCCAAATTCTCCATGACATACCTCTGAACTAACCTTACCCTTAGCTCAGCAAATCCCTATATGTACAAACCTGCTAGCAAATCACCCACATACAGTAATTGGATAATGTCATGACTCATCATCCACCTAGTAAGACAAACACAATGGTTACACTGACATTGACTAAAGCCCTGCTTTGTCATCCACCTGTCAAAACTTGTACCACTGTCCTGCAGCTTCCTCAAGACCATATACCTTAGCCTTCTGTCTCATGTGTTCATCCACTCTCTTCTTTAACTTGGGAATCCACCCATCTTCCAATGCTTTCTTTCAGCTGACAACTCCACCAACAAATACCTATTTGGTTCTTCTCCAAGGACTCACACTCCTCATCCATGCCAAGCTCCCACTATTTTTGGATTCTACCTGCATTGCCTCTTCACATCTTCCTAGTTCGTGACCATCGATAAGCAATATAAAGAAGGTGAACAATGAATATGAGGTTCACTTACCCTTTCTGAACTCCATATGGGTGTTTGAGACTTGTTGACAGCTTGTTGTCCACCCACCATCCGTTTTAGTGATCAATCTCGGCCATCTCCCAGTCTGCATCTGACTGATGTCGATTCCCTGCACTAACCCTGACTACCGACGTCATTTCCCTAGCTGATGCCAGTATCCCTTCTATTGACATCGATTCCTGTCTGATCGATGTCGGTCTTCCTATTGCTGACGTCAATTACTGTCTGACTGATGCCAGTACTTGTGTTTGCCTGTGAGTGATGACTTTTTACTTGCGAGCTCCTTTTGGATCAAAACCCTATTCAAATCAACATAGCCCTACTCAAAATTCCTCAGCCTCTTGAATTGATCTCTGTTCGTCATCTCCTCCATGAAAACCAAGGCTTTCCAGTTCTTAAGTTTGTCAAAGATGTCTGACCTCCGCTTAAAAACTTGCATTCCCCTCCTACATATGTGACCAAGCCTACAAAGCCACATCTTTGCAATAGAAGGTGAATTAGTAATATACATAGATAGATAAAGGATACCTACTTTCTTACCACCATCTAATTCAAGTGCATCTGCTATGAGAGTTACTGTGCATCACTCATCACCCAACTTTCTTGAAGAAGTTAGACTCATCTCCAAGACTGGTACCTGCATGACCTTCTTCAACACCTGTGTGTTACCCATCTACAATTTCAGCTTCACTTCTCCTTTGCCAATAATCTGACAAGGCTCACCAACCCCTAAATAAATCTCTCCAAAGTCTCCAAAGACATACCCATGAAAAGATGCTCTATTTCGGGCTGCATGGAAAGAGGCAAAAGAATCTGTAAACCAAGATTCTACTTTATCCATAGCAACCTGTTCAACATCACCTGCAACATCTGCTCCTACACGCTAATCTTCTACCGACCAACAGTCTCCCTTTACCTGCTCTTTCTTTCCATCAATCAGACCATTCATGCTATTCAATTTCTCCATTAGTAGCTTACTTTCTTCTGGCATTGCTATACTCCCACTCAATCTAAAACCCCTAAGAGTGACCTGTAATCAACAAACACTAACCAGATCTGAACCACCTGTTAGTCAACCCTACCAAAAGCTCTGATACCAACTGTCAGGATCTTGCTCCACCAATTAGAGAATATATGATTACCTCTTGTATTAGCAACTAAACATGAAATTTAACCAGAATAATAAGTAACTAGAAATATGAAACAACACAGGATATGAGAGACAATACACAATTGTATTAATAATCACTCAAAAGAAAATACAATAAAGAAGATGCCACTTCTTCTTCCACCTCAAAGACTTGCCACACCTCAAGACCTTCTTCCCTCTCTCTCACGGTCCCAACAATCAACTCCAATATAGAATTGATTTTCACCTCCACCAGTCAGTAACACACTGCCAGTACACCAAGTACACAACCGTACTCCAAGTAGATCTCCTACTCTCTACTGTCACCTGCAAATCACCAGACCTTACTCACCAATGTAGATATCCAAATGTGGTCCTGCACACCTACTAACCAAGATCATACATATATGAAGAACCCTTCTGATTCTCCAAACCATCACCCACACTTGGTACTGTGGCACTAAGAGGAACACACCATTGCTCTCTTCTCTCTGAAGGAGCTTATTTTGCTCTCTTACTCTCTAGCACTGGTTTACAATACAGCCCATGAGTCTATATATAGATCTCATGCTTACAATAATTAGACATTCTTAATTACAATAATTAGACACGCAACTCCAAGACTATAATTATCCTTTAACATGCAAACTAACAGTCTAAAAATAGACTCTCTAGAATCTGCATGCAAACTACATGTTCACACACAGGTTGCCAACATCGGCTCCTCCCTGACCGATGTCGACCGACTTGTAACCGACGTCAATTGCTTCTACACTGCTATCTGACCGACATTGGTTGATCAGACCGACGTTGGTTGCCCTGAAACTCATTCTACAACTCTCTGCAACCTCCATAACTCCTCTTGTTTGCATCCTGGTGAAGCTTTTAGCTCCACAACCTAACATGGCTCTCACTATGACTTAATATAGATTAATGGTTGTAATAATGATAAAAAAGGGGTGTATTAATGATATAACAAAGATAGTATATGAAAGGAACTAATTAACAAGAATAACCTAATCAAAGATAGATATAAACACTAAAATAATAAGAAAGTGAGTGGTAAATGGTCAATCAATTGGTGGTTTGTGCAACCTAAGTTGATAATGGCAAGCCTAAGCAACCTTGTATCTGTACTAGTTTATTTGGTATAAGGAATAACATAAGCAAATATAAATAATACATATAAAATAATAATGAGTATATAAATATATAATATACTAAGTAAATAAATTAAGGAGAGTAGGGATAGAGATACTCACTTTTAGGTGGCTTTGTCGGCAACTGAATCTCTCCCTTTAGATCAAGTGGCACTTTGAAAAAGATGTAGGTTGAAGACCTCAAATGGAAATATGAATGCCTAGGTATCCTTAGTTGGGTACTCTAAATACTAGGTGCACCTCCTCATTTTTACTTCTTATATTAATCTTTAAAGACCATAATCAAGATTAAACCTCCAAGATAAGACTCTAAACCTCTAACTCCTTTAAATTATACTTAGAAGTAGAATTATGAGTGTAAGCAAATAAATTGAATGGGTTATATCCTTTATGAATGAAATATGACCCCTATATACATCATTCCAATACCCAAAATTAACCCTAAACTCTAAGCCAATGGTATCGACTAGGCTAATACAGTTGGGAAATGTTAGATGATATAGTATTATATTGGTTAGGCTGATATAATATAATATACATAAAAAACACATAGCTATATCAAGTTAGATAATAAAATACAAGGATGGAAAAGTATGAAATATATTATATTAGCTAGGCTGATACAATAGGATATAGGAAAGCTATAAAAGTTGGATGGGAAGGAGAGGGAGAGATAAGATAGGAAGAGACTCAAAGGAGGTCAAATTGATAGTAATCATGGTATGATAAAATAGTATGCAAACATATCTTACTAAGTATCATGATTATATATCACCCCATTCCTAGTGTACCCTTTAAGTTATGCACTCAAGGATATTGATACATTGACAAGCCCCTACAAGAGAAAGCATCGATAAAGTGATAAAATTGAAAATATCAAGTGTATATAATATACACTTTTAAGAGATGTGGATCATCCCAATCATAGGCATAAAACCATAAACCAAAATAAAATAACAAAATGAGATTCAGGCCAACACAAGGCAAGACATGGCTCAATCATAAAATAAAATCATAATATATATAATATTATATATATATATATATATATATATGCAGACCCACTCAAATAACCAGCGTCATGTAGCATTTCAAATAGGCACATGTGATGAAGAAAATTATCATCCTCATAACAAACTACCACAAAGGATCACCTAGACAAAGTGTGACCCTCCTTTTTTATTTATTTATAGCTCATAAAGGAATCCAAGAAAAATGTGAAGCATCAAGAAAGGAGAGAAGAGGTACCTAGGATAATTAAAATTATGGAGCTTTACACCAACAATTATAAATTACCTAGCATAAGTTTTTTATCATTACTTTTGTAAGTATTTAGTTTAATTTTATAAATATTTAGGGAAATACTTTTTTTTTTAAGTTTTTTAAAGTATTAAATGTCTGTTTTAAAAAAACATGTCTTAAGTATATGTAGTTTTACAAATTTAATCATTTTATTATATGTTTAGGCTTGAATCTTACCCAAATGATTCTTTTAAATTCTATATCTTCCAAATCAAGGGTTTGTTTTAATAAAAAAATTACAACATATTTAGAAAATTATACTCTAATATTTATGGTGGAAGTATTTTTCATAAAACCTTATGGTTTGTGTGAATTAATTTTTTCTATAAAAATTAAGCTAAAAAATATTATTTTTTACATGGGTGAATTATCGATTGTACCCAAAATCCATAAAATTATTTTTTTATTTATGGGGTGAATTTTTATGGAAAACTAAATAGTAATAAAACCTTTGGCATTCATCATGGAGAGATATATGGTCAACAAGACCACTGGATTCAATCATGTTGAGTAAGCAAAGCTATAGGAGGCTAGAGGCAACAAAGGAATAAGGCCAATCACTATCTCAAGTTTATCACTAACTCATGGATTATTAGTTTTTTAGTGGAAAAAAATAAAGAACCCAAAATAAAATATAACTAGAGAGTTAATATTCATCAGTGACAGTGATGATGTACTTTGACTACAGGTGATTTAGAAAACATGTACCTAAAAGAACAAATCAAAATATGTTACCCAGTGTAGTGATGATCATTTTTTTATTCATGATCTAGTAATAGTAATCAAATATAGTGGGTAAAACATAAGGCTTAGTGTGGTGTCCAACATGCACTGAATAAATAGAGAGGACATAATCCCAATATATATTTATACCTACTCGATGAGCCCATCCCATCAAAGGAGTAGAATAGAGAAGTGAAGGCCCATGCCACACTTACAATGGATAGTATATGCATACCTGCTAACTTGTTGTAAAGGTTAGTAAGGCTCAGTCTAACTGATCTCACTATAAACCATATGGGTCAACTCACAATTACGGATAACATGTTTTTCTACATTTGATTTTATATAATCTTATATTAGCAAGTTTATCCATGTCCTCGATCACAATTGTACCCCTTATTAGATCTATGGTATGTTCTCATCCAACGTTGTTCATCTTGAACTAATGTCTATTCCAATTGTTTTGCATTACCATTCATTCCCCTATGTTTTTACTAAGGATCAAATTTTGTATACTTCCTAGTTTTAGTACAAGCATAGTACATATTGTGATTAGTTTGATGCATTAATTTTAGGATAGTCTAAGTTAGCATTAGTTTTTAGGAGATTTATTGGGTGATTTATTATAAACCCTATATAGAATGGGTTACGAGGTTAGCTAAAATATATTTTTTTAGATTAATAAATTTATCAAGAAATAAACAAAGCTTTTTATATATATTTTACAAGTCTATCAATGTGTATTTATCCTAATATGAGACAATTTTCCCATTATAAAATTACATAAATTAATGAAATTTCACTTTTTACACTTGATGTAATTATTATTTTTATCTTAAATTTTTTCCCTAATTTACATTTCATTATTATTAGTAATATTATATTTTATCTTAGCTTACATTTTTGGTTACGTATATTTTAAGCTTCAAATTAAGCTCTAAAAATCCAATTTTTTTAATTCTTAACCATCATTATCATCTACATATAAATATGTAGATAGTATGACAATGACAAAATATAATAAGGTATATTGTGTTGAATAGGAATAGGTTCAAATTAGTTATAATGGTGCACTAATAAATAGTAGGATGTCAATAATTTTGAATAAATTACCTACAACTAAAAATTAACCATGGGGAAATCCTCAAGGGCAAAACCTAAATATAAAAGCAAGAGTTATGGAGAGGTTTATTCCCTCTTTAATAAGGATCCACTTATAATTAGACCCAACTCTATTCCTAAGAATGCATGCAAGATAAAAGGAGATTCAAATCCCCTACATGAAGATTACACAAGAGTAGAACCCCAAACAACCTCTTAGAGTACAAGTAGGAGATCTTGGGAAGAAAAATATCATGGAAAAGCCCATTAAAATAGGATATTTTAAATCTAGAGCATATGATAGACATAAATAATATGGAGCCACAAAAATAAAGATATAGGGTAGGTACAAAAAAATCATGGATCATGTAATGTTCCCCTTCCTTCTATATTAGCATGTATTTGGATACATGGATTCAAAATGTGTATATTATATTGAAATAAATCCAAACTCAAAACTAACCTCAAGACTTGGCAAGGTAATTAGATTAATGCAATTAAACAACTAAAATAAGACCAAATTTTACCTCAATCTTGCAAGAAATCCACTTTCAAATGAAGATGATGTGCCCCAATTACAAGTTGAATGTTTAATGATTGATGTTGGATTGCCTTTGTTGACTTAGAATTTATATTTATAGCAATGGGGGATTTTATAGACTCAATAATTGGCATGATATATTTTCTCAATGAAGCTCTTCTTGATTAAATCATTGAGGAATGGCTAGTTTAAATAGAAGATAGAGGAATTTTTTCCAAAGAATTAAAAATTATTTGGGAGTATCTATAGAGGAAGAATATAGAGAATAAATGGGGTTATAAATTCTATTATAAGAATCTAAGTGGGATTATAAGGAGGTTAGGTGAGAATTAGGTACTAGGATTGTAGTAAAGCATATTGGTAGGTAGATAGGGGGTAGGTGAGGGAATTTTAAATTCCTAAATATTTACAAAGACATAATTAGGAGATAAGTGGGATTATCATAATAATGATATATTAGACATGGGAAAGAGGGTAAGGTTAGTATGTGACAAGGGATGAAGGATATGTGTTATATTAATAACTAGGAAAGATTAATAATGCAATATTTAGATGAAATTAGCGATGATAGAGGAGTGAGAAAATTTAGGTGTATATATTTTTCCCCTATTTGAAAATTCATTATAACTATATGAAGTGGGCAGGAAATGTTCTTTAAAATAAAGAAGATACGCATGGATGTTAGTAAATAAAGATGAATGATTCCTCCTTAAGGGGACATGTGGATAAAAATGAGATAGATTGCCACTTGAAAGAGGAAACAAGGGGTAGGATGTATGAAAAATATATGAGAGGGTCAGATTATCATGATGAATATGAAATTAATAACATAAAATCAATGAGAGCAATGAACTAAAAATGTATGATGCCCCTAGAAAAAACATATATAGAAGGATAAAAAATGATGGTGTCATGGTTGGCAACATGTCCCAATGAGAACCAACCATAATGGGATGATGATAAGATAAAATGTTGTAAGGTTTAGATGTATCCCATCTAAGGATGCATGCCATGGAGGGTTATGAACCAAGATGATAAAGGCCACAAGCTTTTGATGTATCCCAAGAAAATATGCATGATAAGAAAGCATCAGGCCAAAATAAGATAATGTTTTGATAATATTTGATGGGTGTAGATAAAATTTGAAGTTGAGTGATAAGGTGAAGGAAATGAATAAGAATAAATGATATGATCGAGTGACCAAAAGACAAAGGAGAAGAAAATTATAGTGCAATCAAGTTATCCTCGGACACTCCATGTGACTGAGCATTGCCTACATAATCTTAAAAGACCTTAGGATAATGTATATCTCCTTAAGGATGGAATAATTATATGATATTTTAGATAAAAGATGATGAATTAATGAAAGATATGATACAATAAAAAGTGATGGACATGATGAAAGTGATGTAGTGTTGTCTATCAATGAGCCACATCATTGATGATACTGATGATGCCCATATGATATAAAAATTGTTGACATGCCCTAAATGGGAACCAACTATAAAAAAAGAGTAATGAGAAAATTTATGACACTTAAATGTATCCTAAGTAAGGATATATGCTTAGGAGAGATGCGGGTCTTGGATTGATTGTGGATGGGGACAAGCTTGTCTTTAAATGATCGATTGATCAATCTCTAAGGATGGATGATGTATGGAATAAAATACATATGTGGTGATATATCAAGCCCAATTGATAGGTGTTACTAATTGATCAAAATATTAAGAGGTGATGATGAGTGGATGGCGATTCATCAATTTAATTGATGATAATGTAGCTTAGGGATTTAACAGATGTAAGGCTTGATGATAATGGTTTATGATGATTAAGGATTTGATTACAATGATGAGGAAGACTGATGAATGATGAGAGACTTTATGATGGTGGTTGAGATGACCTTAGTCATCCCATATGACTGAGTATTTCCTATATAATTTAAAAAGACCTCAGACTGATGTAGTCTAGAATATATTGGAAGATGACAAGGATGATGAGGAAGATGAATTATGTGATTGTTATAAATGTTATTTTTTAGATAGATGAGTGGACTTATATGTTATACATAAGTATTTTATGGGAATATTATGAGTAGATAGAGGATGGAATGCTTGGATAAATTATTTGAATATTATAAGTTAGAAATGGTCAACATGATTGGATCAAGCAATATGTCAAGTGTTTATGTGATGGGATGATGAGAATTCTGTCTATTTCCAATCCATTATTTCTATAGTAAATATCATCATAGTCTAAGCAATACTTATTAATGTATTACTTGGAAGTATGCATCATGATATATGTATGTGATCATGATGGTGTTTTTCCAATGTGCATAGAGAATGAAAATAAATATAAAAGGGGAAAATGATGAACTTTTCAAAAGGCATCTAAAGACATTAGTTTAGCCTTGGTGTCATTTTAGAATCATTTTTCAATGCACCCTTTATAAAAAATACATGATTTAAAATTAATTAAAAGACTAATATCAAAAGAAGACAAACATAGACAATAAGACAAACATATCTAGATAGACAAGAAAATGTAGACAAACAAACAAATAAAGACAAAAGGAGCACACAAGTATTTACATGCAAACCATTCAATAAAATCCCTATCTATTGCCTTGACAAAATCCTATAGGATGAATGATCATGTGATGAATTGATGTGATGATAAGATAAGATTGGTAAAATGTGACAAGCTTGCTAGGATCAAAGTTTGGACTTGAAATGTGATGGTTGATGGGACTAGGAAGAGGTAATCTTGAGCAAATTTGACCTAAGGCATAGAAGCTAACTTGATGATGACTAGGGAGGCTAATGTAACCCTAATTTCAACCAGGTTCACTTAGATGGGGAGCTAATATAAGCACATAATTAAATGGGTATTAGGTGTAATCTAGAAAAGATTTGATTTGACTAAGCCTAATTAGGAAATTCTTAATCAATGATGGTGTTGATAAGACTAGCTTAATTAGGTAATTTAGATGGGATTTTATCAAGTTTTGGGGTGGATAATGGGACCCAATAGTGAGGTTGATAGGTGTAAAAAGGGTTACTAGGATTTGACTATCAAACAAGTTGATTGGATTGGAATGAACGATAGAATATGGGTTGGACAAAATGAAAAAGTGATGGGTATGATGTAAATTTAGATAGGATCAAAATTTTAGAAAAATATATGGACTTAGAAGGATTAAAACTCAAGATAAGATGATAGGGGTGTTCTAGATTTTTGAATTTTATGATTATTAGGGTTTTTTGGAATATTTCAATTTTAGGATTTTTGTAATATGTATGTACAAATAGGGGGGTCACTAGCAAAGGGAAAACCAAGCCTAGCAACCTAGATATGGAATGATGACATTAAAAAATGACAAAATTATTTGGATGTAAATTATGGATGATGGGGAAAGGACTAGGTGTCTTCAAGGACTATATCGCATAGGGGAGCTAGATGTCTAATCACTTGAGCACCACTTGGAGGATATGCCAATGATACTTCTAGAACATATCCCAAGACATCTTCCACTCCATTATGAAGGTAAAAATGGGAAGAAAGGATACACATAATAAGATAGGATGATAAAAGATGGGCCAAGATGGAAAAGGAAGAATAAGATAAGATAGCTAAAGAAGGTTGGAATGGGACACTGATGGGGTGGACAAGGGATGATAAGATATGACTAGAGGTATGAAGTGGAATTTTCCCCCCAATATCAAGGTACCTATGGACAATTAATTATTTACCATGATGTCAGAAATAATTTTTCACCATGGTACTTTCCCAAGGCACCAAAAACTAGTTTTCACCATTGGGTGAATGATTTTTTTTGTGATGGGATCTCAATTTATTACAAGGCTATGAGATTCATGATGAAGAGGTTTTGTTGATCCTCAAAAAACATTTGTTCTGGGTATATGTGATACTAGGACCATGTTGTCTATGCTAGATGTATTGATGTTCTTATGATCTCCATTGACTCATGAGTTATATCCCTTCAAGTGCCTTGACTAGGTATCTTCATAGCCCCTATGAGAGATAATGTTGCCTACAAAGGTAATATATATTATGGATTGGATTAAGTTTGGGATATGATGGTGATGTATAGGACTAGATGGTTTAATATGGGATGAAGGAGAAGTACTAATAATTTCATATATCATTGTAGATGATAGATGTTTCATGTTTGATTAGTGTCATATGACAAAATAATTTAAGAGGTCTAAGACTATTGGATTGTTTTGCTTTTTTTCCTATTTACTTTAAGAATTATTGGTAGTCTTGACATTATTTTGAAATAATTTTTTATTTGCTAATATGATTTGATTTTGAATGTCCCCTGGTGCTTGAATTTGGGCTTCACTAGAGGAATTTGAATTTTGATTGAATAGATTATTATTTTGAAATTTAATGGTATTCTAGTGCCTCTAAGAGATTTTCACTAGGGGGAGATTCTTTTTGAGTAGGTTGAATATTTGACTTGGATTTATTATGAATTAGATCAAAGTTGATTTCAAAATTATGAATGAACTTTTGAATATGATCTTGGACCTTTATATTTTTGGCACATGTTATGATGTTTGAGGAAGATTCCAATGATATATGCTCATGTTTGTCCTCATGAAAGGATGTGATTAAGTGATCATCGATAGGAATAAAAGGGTTTATGATGGATGAATATTGTGGAGATGGTGTGATGAGTTTAATGAGTAGTGGTGAGGAAACATGGTCCTCATAGAGGTTCCTAAGAGACCCAGTTTTAATATTGAAGAAGATCTCCTCAAGATTAGTGAAAGTATCATTAAGGTTTGTTTTAGGACATGCATCCAAGGAAAAATAAAATCCACTCTAACAATCATCAACTCATAAAAATTTTAATAACTTTGTTATGTCTTCATCATCTCTATTTAGATCAAAATATATGCCTTATGATTGGTTGACATCCAAACAGGAGGGATCCTCAAAAAGGTAGGCATAGTTATGATCTTCAATATCAATCAAGGATGATGATTCTGACATGGAATATAATTTAGCTTTTGGTATTGAACATGATCCTAATGCATACAATATTTACTCTAATGTAAATGATATGATGATGTTAGAATATGATGTTTTGACTAAGGCCATAGAGAGGGCCTATTGCATGACATTATTTCTTATAGGTACCTTATGCACTTTATGTTTGGTAATAGAGGAATTAGAATGAAGGGACTTGTGTAAATGGTGGACTTGATTGTATGGGTGAAAGGAATATGGTGTATAAACAATGGGCTCATCAAATATAAAATTATGTAAGAAATAATTATCATAGGGGGAGGACTAGGTTTATCATAAATGGACTCATCTCTGAATATGGGTTTATCAAAGATAGGTGGTCCATGAAATATGGTCTTGGTGTCTTCACCTTGGCTTGGAATTGGAAGGGTTTGATCATGATCTTGGCATATCCCTTCTGGTTCACCCATGGATGAGAATGCATTTGATTCATCCTCATTTTTTATATCACCACTTTCAATGAGATCTTGGACAAAGTTTAGAAAATTTAGGCATCAATTAGTAGAATCCCCCAAGTTATGACATTGACAATATTGATTTTATCTATGCTAGGAGAGCTTAGGCCTATTTATATTAAGATTTTTTATGGGTGGATGCACCATTATGTTAATAGCTACTAGTTTTTTAAAAAGGGTTTCTAGGGATATAGGAAAAGGATGGTATTTCCTCTGTTTATTTTTTGGTTGGGTGATGGAATCATTAAATATTTGGGGTGATAGGTTTTATAAGATTTACTTCCCTTTGATATTATTATTACTATGACTAGGACATAGAAGGTTTGATGGTGATTAGGTAACATGAGGTTTAGAGGTAGACTAGTATGGATTGGAGGTAATATTAGTTGGATAACGTCAACGCCTATAGGAAGTGGGTTACCCATTTCTAGGAGATACAAAAGGAGTGCATCCTTGTTGAAAAATATATATTTTTCCAATAAGGAAACATCCAACTCTGATTTAGAGGCCATGGATCAAAGTGGGAGAAGAGATGGATCACATGACTCATTAGCCCCAATTTGCATATGTGAGGTATTGAATGAAAAATTCAAAGAGATGAATATGGGATGATGTAATAGACTTGGATCAAAGGATTTCTTCTAATTGTATTTGGTGATGTAAGGTAGGATGTGATAAGCTTGAGTCAATCAAATTCAGATATGAACTAGCTAAATGTTAGATAATTAGGCCTAATTTGATGGTTGATGATGAAGGGATAAGATAACACCCATGGGTTAGAAGGGGGGCTAGATTTGACTATCTAAAGAGACAAGACTAGGTCTTAAATGACCTTCGATAGGGTTTTGACTTAATTGGATAATTTAGACTAGCTCAATACTAAGATGATTTTTGTAAGAGATATTAGATGTCCTAGTTGATGGGATTGGATAGAGTAGATGAAAATATAATATTGGGATTTGATCAGATGAATGGTATCAAACTTGATTATATATAGATACAATCAATAATAGGATGATGACCCTTAGAGGTTTATTGCCAATGTAGACCAAATCAGGTGTATGATTACAAATTTTGATAGGTTTGAGTATGGTTGGTTGATAGGTTTAGACTATAGAAGATGTGATGGGGTTGGACTTATGACTTGGTTGGGGGTTGGTCTAAATATGATGGGATAAAAATATATTAGGACTAGGAATGTCAAGTGAATAGGATATATGTGAATTATAGGAATGGAGGTGTAGGTTTGGATATGATTTCAAGGTATTAATACCAAGTCAAGTCAAGAACAAAATGGATGGGGATAAAATGACAAGGGTGTAAAAATGACTAAGATTTAGATGGGTATTAGATGAGGTGAGATTAAGATAAATGATAATAATATATGATTAAGGTAATATGATGCCTAATTTGGTGAAGATTTGACAAAATGGGTATAAATAAGTGTGATAAGGTTTGGAGTCAAACAAGGGATAATGTAAGACAAGGTGATACAAAAGGGTATGGACATATATGTGGTTTAAGGTTAGGTTTCAATAAGCTGATGGGTTTTGACTTAGATAAGTAATAATATCTTGGATGGATTTTAATATGGTATGACTTGAAATGTGATGTGGTTAGACTAGGATATGGTGATGACCAAGCCAAAACCAAGGTGAATGATGAGGTATGATTAGGATACTAAGGTAGGCTAAGACAATATGAATGAGGATGGGTTTAGACTTAATATAAGTTGTGATATGTATGGTGATGGGATAATATTATTTGATTATGAGGTGTGTAGACTATGTAAATAAGGAGGACTAAGTCTTGGATGGTTTTGACTAGTTGATAAGGGTGTAATGACTTAAGGTTTAGGTAAGACTAACGCAAAACTAAGGTTAGAATAGGACACTAAAAATGATGGAAGGGATTGGACTTAGGATATGATTTTACTAAGTTAAGTCTAAAATATAATTATGGGATGATAGGGTATGACTAGGATATGATTAGGACAAAAGGGATGACAAGATGATAAGGCTAAAATAAGGATAAGAGATGATGATGGTGGAAAAGTGATGATCAATTTATAAGGAGGGGACTATGTTTGAATTAAGGGTTAATTTTATGTATGTTGATATATAATTTATGCAAACATCATGGGTCTTAATAACATACAAACAAATCAATTAAGCCACAAACTTAATGCTAATGACCGACACTAGTGTGCAACTTGACACCCAGACCATTGAATGTCTCACTAAGAGTGGTGATAGATTGGTTTCCTAACCCTCACTCAAATTTTGATCATAGTGAGTGATCTCAGTGGATGATATTATTCCTTACCCTATATTACTATTATGGCTGAAAGTTCTTATACTAGGTTTATATAGGTTCACTAGGGGAGTCCTTGATTTATGTTAGGTGCGGTGGGGCCCAAGTCTATGTATGGGACTATCTAAATTCCTATGTATTGGATACAAAATCACCCCACTCCATATAACCCTTTATGTATAATTATTCTTGTCACCCAATGAAATTTCACCTTGATATTTATACTCTGTCAGAACATGGAGTGTGGTCTTGTGCCTAGTGGTGAAATCCACAATCACAAACCCCCTATGACTATGAAAAGTTTGGGGAAATCACTTCCATGTCACATTGAAAATTGAAATAAAAATAGGGAGGTATTTTTATTGTTTTTTTTTTCCCTATCAATCACCACTAAGGATGTAAGGATGAGAGCATACACAACCTTAACCTTCAAGTAACACACAGACAATACAAAAATTTAGACTAGATTAGACAATCAAGTAGTCAAGTCAATTAATTAAGATATATTCAAAATATACAATATGGTTTTCAAAAATGCTAAAAAAATTGACAAAACATCCTTTAAGACAATGATTTCAAAAATAATGATATTGTTAACTCCTTTAAATAAGTCATACTTGATCTTTTGTTAGTTCAATAATTTAATTCCAAAGTAATATACAAGCCATAATTTAATATCATATGCATAATTTAATGATGGCTTATAATGTTTACAACATCATTATTGATATATGATTTTCTTTTTTCAATCAAATGTTATCATGAAAAGTTGTACCCATTAAGGAGGTTTTTCAATCCTCCTCACTTAAGTGATATAATGGGAACAATCATAGGTTATAGGTGATCTAAATAATGGAATGAACCTCTAGATATGGATATCTCCCTTGATGCATCACTTAATAACTATAAACTAAGCTTACTAACTTACAAAGGAAAGAAGAGAGATAAATTGAAATCAAACTAAATAGGGAGGTGGTTCACTAAACTTGTTAACCATGACCACACATCTACAAATACACAATGAGCATGAAGTTGACCTATTCATACACTACTCCTAATATATTCCTCTTACTTTAATATTTCAATATAAAGGTGTAGATGATGTTTAGGTAAGGAGGGTTGGTTCCCTAGAGTTCTAAAGGACACTAATGAAATATTTCCTTACTTAACCTTCACAAGACCACTTAAACACTTCATATGACCTGTAAGAGTGAGTGAAAACTACATATAGGTGAGATAATGAGATAACATGTCAAGGAGAACTAAATCAACACTAGACAAGATCAATCATTATTGCATAAACACTAACATACAGTCATAAAAAAAGGTAAAACCATCTTTTTTATTGCTTTAAAGGCTTATAAATGGAGTAGGGCTTCAACATACTCAAGTGGAGGATCCTTTACAATGACAAAATTAGGCATATATCTAGAAGAATTTGAGAAGGAGAGAGAGGATAGATGTAGGAGTTGCATATGACAAGTTTCATCTCATGAAGAACAAGTTACAAGCAAGAAAATATAAAAATATTTAGTTATGAAGTCTTCTATCAACATGTGCGTACTTGATCTAATCTTCTCCTTCATCAATGGTGGCATAGAGTGACCCTTCACTTTTTTTATGACTCATCAACCTCGTATGAAATTGATCCTTCTTGGCTTTGAGAGTTGCAAATTCATATTATAGCACATGGCCTATCCACTCTCTACATAATTGACACCTTTAATTATGTAGAAACCTCCTTCATTACATCTAACTCTCTTTGTTCTTGATTGGGAAGTTACAAATTAACACTTACACCTAGCTAACTTGATCTTCAAGATACACTTTGACACTTGGTAACTTATAATTTAGCTTTATAGGTATGAATAATATTCTTATATACTTCTTATAAACATAAAAAATCGCTACAAAGTCTGTGTGAGGATCATTTGGCAGTCCCAAGACCATAGGACTTTTCATTAGGTCTCTTGAGGGAACAATTAGGCCTAACTAGTCTTCTCATGTCTTCACTACCTTTGGATTTTGGACCTATAGGAATACTTTCAAAGGCAAAAGAGTGAAATTTTAGGTCTAATAAGTTATAATACCATCCAAATCATCCTCCTTGATGATTTTCATTTGTTCATATACTCAAACACCCTATTTATGACTTAAACCCCTATAAAAGTACAACATTAAATGTATTTGTATAAGTGAAATTATAATAAAATTACATTAATAGGGCCTTATTATAGTGTGTAATTTTTTTCAAGTTTTTATTGGGCTAATTTAATGCATTTTGAGCACTTAGAAGGCAAACATTCTCCATCGGGTCTCTTGAGAGGGTTTTAGGTGCTTGAGATGTTAACGATTGTTCATAGAGTTAAAGCCCAAAACTTATATACTAATTCCACTTATTTGGATTAGGATAACCATATCACCATCCCTAATATTCATTTTTCAAATGTAAAAATTCAACATCCTTCTTAGTATTCCAAACTACCCTTCCTGATTGTACAAGTTTGTTCCTAGAGGTTGATAGAAGGTTTTGAGCAAAATTTGTCATCAAGTTGATTATTATTTCCTAATAATGGTTTTATGGGGTCTAAAACACCTCCATATAAGTTTTTAAAAACTATTATGAGTCATTTGACTTCTCATAAGACCTAAAATGTGATCTAGCCCACCTCAAGTGTTTGTGAGAAATCTTAGCATTCTGACCTTAATAGTTCTTGTTTAGCACTTTATCTATATTTTGATGAGATAAATATTCATATGATATTTTATAAAGGTCATATTTAATTCTTAATATCCTACTTTGACCCAATTCATCCAAAATATGCAAACATTCTTCACCTTCTACACATAGTCCTGTAAGTGACTGCCTGGGCTTCTTGATTTCATACCTTGAGAATGGGTCTTCCCCAATTCGTTTTGGAAACTTTATAGTCTTGGAAAGTATTGGGAGGTTAATTAATAATATCCTTGACCTTTAACAAACCTTATTATCTCCTCACTTGACATCCCAGGTGTCTTTTATCCAAATGTGTTATGGCATGTTTGTAGGTCTCCATCTAGGCTTCTTAACTCTTTCCATTGTATGTTAATCTTATTGAATTAATTTTATACTTTTTTTTACTATGTATTAGTGCCTAAAATGTTTTATGACCCAATTTTACATTTTTTTGAGGCAAAGACAACTTTAATCAACTCAAAACACCTCTTTCATATAAGAGTCTCACTGTAGTTAAGGATGTGGACCTACAAGTTTTTAGACCTATAGGTATACATTTACATTCAATTAGAGAATTAATGACATGTTACCAAGTTTTTATAAAATTTTAGTCACTTTATTATCTTTCCAAACCTATTTACAAGTTCAATATCATCTTCGTGACATCAAAAATGTGTTCAATGCTTATTCCTGCTTGTACAGTCTCGATTGGTCTTCTTGACTATGCTTACTCATTTTAAAGAACACTTGATAATTATAAGTGATTATAGATGATTCCTTCACATGAATATGACCACTTTTATTTCCTTGAACAAGCTCAGTTGTTAGTGAATTTCATCATCACCTCTTATAGTCATTTTTTTCCTTACATAGCCTATAGGGAAGTACAAACAATAAATTATAGGTGCAAAGTTTCTTTTTATTTATCCTTACCAAGAGTGTCAATAAGATAATTTTATGATCCTAAATTATCTTTTACTCTTCCAATTATTCTCCATCCTCACTTGAGATGTTTGAATTTACCAATTTGACCTTGTATGCCTCCAAAACTATGGCTACTTAAAGCTTGTAGATGCATTTGGTACCCCTGTAGACACCAATCAGTCCAAGGATATTAAAGATATGATAGGTAACTTAAAATAATAAGAAACTAATTTCACCATTGGTTTCTTGAGGTTCAAACTCCCATGGCCATTTTTGGCCTCTTAGGTCTTCTATAAGCCTAAATAGGTTCTCTCCCAGTGATTTTGGTATAAAATTGATGATCTCTTCAAGGTCTACCAGCTTGAAGGTTCTTGGTCACTTAGGAGACATTCCTCAAAGTTATACAATCATTTTTTTAACCCCTTAATCTCAATTTCAATCCATAACATGTATCTTCCTAATCAATCTAATCTACAAGCCTGTTACATACACATTTTAGGCTTAAAAACTTATCCAAACCCTATTTGGAGTGTTCTCTTCATACAGTTGTGCATAATTGATATTGTAGGTAATAAGAGTTAGTTATTTTTTATGATATATCTTCTCAATTGAGGAACAACATAAAACCTACCAAGCAGCCCTTCAATACATACATGTCAATCTAACACATTTAAATTGTCTTGCATGTATGTGATCTTGTCTTACAACTTAAGACCTACACTTGGCTTGATATAAGCCTGAGAATCTTGGGTAAGTTGAAATACACATTTATCATCATTCTCCAATCACTTCCATGATTAAAAACACCCTCATAATCTTGATAACCTAGTTTTCATGCTCAAATTAATAAACCAAGGAGATTTTCTTGTTGATATGGATAATGCATACCTAAAAATTACATAAAATTGATATTGTATAGCTTGTAGGTCCCAAAATATAGGTTTTTAAATCATTAACATGTATTTAATCCTCTTGAAAATGTCACTGTGGGAAGAAAATTATGCTAGTGAGGTTTTGTAAGGGGTTTTGACCACTTTAACTTATTAATGATGGTTCATAGATCATGGCCCCTTAGTCCTCAAAATAATGTCTAGAATTTTAAGGGAATAAGGTCCCCTATACACATATAGGATAATTCCACCCAACTCTCTCTCTCCTCTATGTACTGATTAAAAATTAATTACCTCTTTTAGCTTTCCAAGAAGACCTATGAGACTCGATGGAGCAATGAATGGGTATTTACTCTTTTTGGACCTATAACTTACTCCCTTACATATATTTGGACATGAGTAAGATATAATAATCCATGGAAGTTCTTGGATAAGGTATCCAACATGGAAAACTTGCAAAAAAGGCTCTAAAATACCCTTCTTTCACCAAGGAACTACCACATTCTGCTTAGAAACCCTATTGGAGCAGTTTTAATGGAGCCTCTCATACTTGTATAAAGATATCATGTTATAAGACCTTTCTCACCCTTCTTCCCCTATAATTTTATTATCATTTACACATTTTTATGTTATAAAGTGATCAATGGTCAGTTACAAAAACATTTTAACATTGGAAAATGGGTTTTAAGGCACATTGGATAAGATGTACAATTCAGGTACACATGTTATGATATTCAACAAGGTTTAAATGGCATGGATAAATCTTATACAATGACATTTAGACCCTCATGTTTTATCCCCATGGTAAGTCTTATCATGTCATAGACTTAAGACAAATGAATACCTTAAACTTTCTAAAAGTACCTTAATCTTGTCAAAATGCTTGAAAATCCATGTTGTCAATCTATTAGCTCTTATCTTTGTTCCACTTGTTCAGCTTGAAACACACTTTGTCTTCTTGGAAGGTTCATCACCTTGCTTATTTCACCATGATTTAATATTTTCCTTGATCTCACACTCAACTTTAACTTTGTCAAACTTACCTTAAACTATGCTAAACAACATTGCAAAAGGTTTCTCTCATGAGCTATATTGAAAGGCTTGGTGATAACACTAGGTGACTTGACCTCACTTTCAACTAGGACACCTTAATAACTCTACAATATATCAATAAGGACATTATGCCTATTACAATGAGATCAACATGACTAGGACAAAGCACCTAATATGACTATCAAAAGATTATGCAAGTCTAGAAGCAAAGTTTAAAATTTCCCTCACTCATGTTGGCCAATTTTGGCTAACAGTAATAATATAATAATCAATAAGTAGATTCATATATCCAAAATAGTCATATATGAATAAGTCTTAATAAATAAATCTACAAGATATTTGAAGATCATCCTTGTTGTTGAAAAACCATATAGGAAGAGAAGAGGGGAGCATCATTGGATGGATTTTAATTCAACCACATGTCCTTTTAGATCCCCCACACACCTCTCATCCACTAAAAGTGGACCTAACCTTTCACAAAGATACTAGATGTGTAAAACATATACAGTGGGAGAGAATCTATGTGGATAGAATAAGTCAGCATATAGCTTCTGCAGTATTGGAGTGCATGTCAATAAACTAGAATTTGAATGTTATAATATCATAATTTATATATAGATGACCATACAATGAGTGAAATTCTAAGTACATCTAAAATTTAGTATTAAGTATATCTAGTAAATAAAGACAAATTAGTCACCCTATTGATATTTATAACCTTTACATATATAGTTGTTAATGTTCCTTTCACATTTCTTAATGGGTCACTAATATTACCATTCCATTTTTTGTGTATAAATATGATTATCATTTTGAGCACTACCAATCAAAAGAGGACCCAAATTTTAATTTCAAATCAAGGGTTTTACATAACCATGCATGAATCATAACTCCAAACTAAGGCATAACCAAGATTAAGGATTTAAAATCAAAATTTTGTCACTGATTTTTTACCCCAGGTGTCATATTCCTAAATATATTTTAATATCCCAAGAATTTTGAATAATATAAATGAATTTAACATCTATAAGGTTTCATATAAGCTTAGATTTCATTATTTAGTGCTTTATTTTTCAATATGAGAAATCTATGATTATTTATCCATATAGGTTTATATTGTAAGAGGAGGTTTCTTTCAATATGTGTTTGAAATAAAATAATTCATTAACATACATAGTTATATTAATATGGGTCTTTAAATCCAAGAACGTAGTTTTCTAAGTGTCATTCTTTGATTTCCACTTAAAATAAATATCTCTTTTCCCCAAGATGCAATGAAATTTCTTTCGTAATCTAAATGCTAATTCCTAAAAAGGGGATTTATGACTGTTAAATAATCTAATATCATTGTCTTCCCAATGAGTATCCAATTTCCTTCTAAATTTCAACATTCAAAATAAATATTCAATTTTTATAAGGCTTCATCAATCAAAAACATGATTTACTAGTTGGTTAATGTCTCAATATTCTTTATGCAAGTTTAAATAATATACATCCCTAAATTCCAATTCCCAAGATAAACTCAACATCCTAAGTGTCTAATATAATATATTTTTCCACCTATATCCCATAGGTTTTACATGAACAAAAGTTTATGCTTTTCCACAAACCATATTTAAATAAAGTACCAATCCAAGTAGGGTGTATGAGAGATAACATATCTCATTTCTTGATAATTTACCACATCTAAATTTGTTAACATTTAATCACACATGTTTTAAGTTTTAAGATAATTTCTTGATAAAAGATAGCTTCCAAGATATCTCTTAATTTTATACTTTTCATGTCTATTTAGTTAAAACCCCTATAATATTGAATGACTTGAAGAACACCAACAACTAGTAATCATTTAAAAATTATAAGCATCACAAGTTAAGGACGTGACATTTGAAACATATTGTAAGATACAATAAAATTGAGATACGGTGTGCTTAGGTTATATCACCATATAACAATCACAAATAATGGCATACCACCAACCTAAATGTATAGTTTTATCTAGACATTGACTTTTATATGTATCTAGTATACAAATCTAAATGTATATTTATTATCTAGAAACAAGTTCAGATAAGCATACATAATTTTAGAGAGTTTTATTATGTTCATACATCTATTATCTACAATAAAGGTAACATATAACAATCCATAATTATATTTTACATTGATAATTATGTCAATTTCCCTTACTTTCAAGTCTCAATCAAAGGATATCATTATAACTTCATAGATTAATTTTATTTCATTTAGGGTCTCCTTATAATATGAAAAACAATAACTTTCTTAGATCTCATATAAAATAAGACACTTAAAAAATAATGTGATTGTCCATTCGAACTCCTAGAGAGAAATTTTGACAAATCCAATTAACCCACAAAATATGCAACTAGTAATAATATATCCTTAGCTTGTCAAAGGTAATCCTAAATGTTAAAGGCATTATATAGGTACAATAGATCCATTTGAAAAGTAAATGAAATGCTCAAATTGATAAACCATATTTATGACAAGGAAGTCAGTTGATAAAAAGGCCCAAAATACTAAAGTAAACATATCCTAGAATATCAACATTGTTATTTAGAAAGTTAACAATGTGGTAGTGAGATATCCATGTGGAAAACAAATTACGTAGGTTAAGACTATAAAATGTGAAATGGTAAGGATAAATCTTGTGTTGTGTTTGGGTATTGTCATTTTTATGGTATCCTACCCATATATCATGGAGTATCAACATTATTATTTAAAAAGTTAACAATGTGGTTCATGAGATATCCATGCAGCCAAAAAAATGTGCAAATTAAGAATATGAAATGTGAAATTTCTAAGATAAATCTTGTACTAAGGTTAAGTATTTTATTTTTTTGGGTATCCGACCAAGTCATACTTATAATTCAAAAGTGGGAATAAGAATATATATATATATATATATATAGACCTGTACATGTATAGAAGCAAACTAAAGGTAACAAAACTAAACTAATTGTCCAAATGTAAACAAAATTAATCAAACATATATTACACAGTCAAAAGATTGAATATATTCAAATTTCAGCTGAGAATGTTAACTATTGGATGATTTTAAGGAAGCATGCTCAACATACCAACCAATTAAATAGAGAAATCAAAAGGATACTGACAAAAAAGTGGAAAATATGAATCTATCAAAAAAAAAATCTAAGAATTATAACACTTTTCTTACAGAATAATATAGTACTTGATAGATAAATAAATTTAGAGCTACTCATCGCTTCAGCAATTTTCCTTGATACCAAATTTGGACTTGAACTCAGGCCCTTTGTTAGTGTGATAGTAAACTCCTTTAGTATTTCAATATTAACGTTATTTTCTCTTAAAACATCCTCCTTCATCTCCTCCTCTTTTTAAATTTTGTATCCATCTAATTTTACATGTTATATTTTCATCCCTACATGCCTCTCTATGATTAATATTTTATTTTTTAATGCCCTAGGGCATCACCATTCTTACCTACCACCACCTTATCATCCACTCTTAAAATAGTTTTCTTGATATAAATATTAAATGTAACAGCTAAAAAATCTTACTAAATCTCAAGATATTAATGCTTGCAAAAAATACATCAAGGGTTTCTTCTTGGACATCTTTTAAATCTCCCTTAAATATTATTTTTAACAAATACATACATAAGGGAAAGGATCCTATAGTTAAGCCAAGTTAAATAGTTAACAGGTTATTTAAGGGTATGGGGCCCAACTCCAGAATGAATTTTTTATTAAAACTATATGTATTTTTCATTAATTATAAATACATTCTAACCCAATACTTAAACATTGGCATTCTACACAAATTCATAAAAAATCTTTACCCTATGCACAAGATATTGTACTAATATTAGTACATAATATTTTAATTAAAAGTATCTAAATTTAAGATTTACATAAATAAATGCAAATATTAAGTTAAAAAATATAAATCATATTACTTGTCAAATACAATATGTCCTTTCACTTACTATCAACAGTCAAAATCTTATGAAGTTAATACAATAGCATGTGCAAACTTCTAAACCAGCTTGTCATTTTTCACAACATTTCATGCCCAACTATACATCCATTTTATCTTTTATTTGTTTCTTCTTAGATATTCATTGTTGATCCAATAAAATTCCCTACATGATTGATAAAGTGTGTAAGGCTCACAAAAATATTAAATTCATATTCAAAATAGTTGGACAATAACTTATATTATAAAACTAATTTCTATAATCTTTTATTTTAATTCTGATTCTACCCTAATTACAGACATATTTATACCCAGTTTTGTATTATGGAAATGTGAATATGGATTCTAATGTTTCTTAAAAAATAAATAATTTTGTCGGTATATGGATCATTTTGTGAATTACTAAACTATAGTAAGTGCAGTTTAATTAAGTTTTTGGTTCAGGGATAATTCTTGAGATTATATGTATCCTTTGAGTGAAAGAAATAGTTTTTTTAGTATTACCAGTTTATTTTTGTTGACTTTTTCAAAAATGGTGAATTGGGTGTAGGTCTCAGACTTGGCAAACATAGATATTTCATAGGCCAAATCAAATAGACTTCTCAGAGGAACAATCTCAACTTGCACTAGTGTTTTCTAGCATGATTAATCCTCATTTTTTTAACCATCGATGTTTAAAAGTGAGGTTTTTTATACATCACTAAGGATAAGAACCTATAGTAACTGTAATTTAATTCAGTGTAGTCAATCTATGAATCACTCAGAATGAGTAATTATGGCTTACAAAAATTACCAACCATTTAAGGATAACTTGTGTAATAGACGACATGAATAATATTGTAACAAAAATCACTTGAATAAATACAATTTAAAAATAAAGAGTTTAACAAAAATAAATCAAAGCATTAATCATGTTTGAAAACCAGTGCAAATTTAGATATTAAGGCCATGATAAAAAAATAGTACATTTATTGGGCCCCAATTTTGGCTAAGTACTTTTTTGGGAATAACCAGCATCGAGAGGCATGGTGAAGAAGACCATGGCATGAAAGGACCAAGTCTCATGGAATAAATGTGCATGTTAAATGGAGGACCTGAGAATGAAGGACTTAGAACTTAGCAGAAGACTTGGGGAGCATTCAAAAAGTGGAGAATAGTTATGGAGTGATTCGCAAGGATGAAAGAAAATAAGGCAAGTGTAAATCTAGCACCATCCCACAGTAAGATAAGTGCTTGGAAACAAGTGTCCAACAATGAAGAGAGAATGTAGGGGTAGAAAGGCTAGGTCCTAAGGAATTTAATGTAAAATGGCTTCCATGACTCAAGTATATTAATGATTGTTGGTGAATCACTTTGAGTGTATTTACTTTTGTAACTTCTTGGTTGGGTAAAACCAAGTATCCCTAGAATGTACTCTATAATGTTATTTTTCAATTGGATGTTATTGATAGATTTTATATGATTTAGTTACATTATAAATCTAGAACTATGTTTCTTTATAGATCACCTATGAAGATGATGAATGAATCTTGTGTTGACTTAATATTGTTATTCAGCTAAGTAAGGAGTTAATGATGTTAGTTATCATTTATGTCATTATTTATCTAACTAAGTTAAGGTTGATAGTTATAATTTATGCCATCTTTTTATTTTTCATCATTGAGTAATGAACATGTGCTAAGTTAGATATGGATTGTAAAATTAGTTCAATATTGTGTATGTGTCTGAGCACTCATGTTTAAGTAGTTAGACACACACACCCTCACACAACAAAACCAATGGGAACTAGTCCCTCATTATGTGCTTCGATGAGCATGTGAGAAATTGTTCTTGCATGAAATTCCAATGCACTATCACATTGGACTCTTATCACTTAGGCACATGCCTAGGGAAATTTATGCCCTTGTAAAAGAAAATAATCTTAACATTTTGGTTCCATTACTAGGACCCATAATGCTTGCCTACATGATGGTGTAAGATGATCGAATGATTGTCTCTTGAGAATATTAAATGATGGGTTACTAGGGTAGTGTCATTTCTCAAACCAATAATATCCATACATTCATGGGTAGAAAAAAAATTACAACTCCCTGTATGAGACATTATTTGTATAGGTAATTTTTCACCTTCATGCTTGGATTGTAGCATATACACAAGACCAGCTGAGGAACTATGGATGGAAGGTAGTTTGGACACTAGAGCATCAGTTAGATTTAGCATAATTGGGATCACCTTATACATGTGTTATTTATGTTTGGTGGCATGGAATTTTGAGTAATTATGTCTTGGAAAACACCGTTTCAACATATTTTTGTCTAGAGGAAGTTTGATTTCACTTCTTTCCATGACTATGTGGTACATATCTCAAACATTTTTCATTGGAGGTTAAGAAACTTTTTGTATATTATGGACTTGAAATTTTATCCATGGATGGATCAAAACTCTCTCTCATATGAATAATGTGGTTAGAGGTGAATGAAGGGGAAATTTTAAATTAAAATTGTCAATTCATTATGGTATCCAGTCAATGGGAATTACATAAGCATAAGTATGATGAAGCTCAATGAAGGTTCATGAGTGTAAACAATCTAGGGAGGGGAGAAGAAGCACTTGGGAAGTGTTATAAGGGTCTATAGGTAAGTTTAAGAGCATAACAAGGACTCCCCAACCATATGACTACATTTGATGCTAGTAAAAGTATGTGTGAGAGAAGAAAGTTAGGTAGTGGTGACTAAAGAACCAAATTTGGATAGGCCCAATTCCCCATCTATAGTGCATGCTCATTCTCTTGAGTTATATGACGTATTTATACACAACTTGGATATGAATAGTGTAGAATTAGAAATTGAACTTGTGTAAGATACATTTTTAGACCAAGTTTTAAATAGTACTTTATTGGCCATTTCTTTTCCTTTATGATATAATTCTATGACCCAATTTAGAATGCCTATAGACCAAGCATAACTAGTGGGAAAAATACCATCCTAACTATAGCTAATTAGCCTACCTCAGCACCCAATATATCAAGTTATTTTTTTGTTTTAGGAGGCAGAGGTGGAACCATGGAAGTTCAGCCAGAAGAATCAGAGGAGGTACAATAGGCAGTGGTAGACCTCTCCCACAAGTTCCAAGAGGTACATGAAGTGTTTCTTAGTATACTCCATTACAAGCTCCTCAACCACCCACTAAGTACTATGAGATGACACTCCACTTTTTAGAGTATTGAGGTATAGAGGATGTTGCATAACATGTTCACAAGTGTGAAATTATTTATTGAGTACACGGTATCACCTCTTATAAACATAAGGCTACATAATTTACTACCACCCTTATGAACCATGCTCATAAATAGTACTAAAATTTTGATCCATAGTAGGTTATGGTGAATTATGATCAGTTGAAGGTAAAATTCCTTAAGTAATTTGATATCCCAAAGTTTGAATAATAGAGTATAGCTTTCCTAAAGGACATCAAGAAAGAACTCACTAAGAGAATGTGTGAGTATGATGTGCATTTCAAGATGCTTCTTTCTAATGTATATTTTGAGATAAATTCCACTCAATATGCCTAATGGTTTGTCGGAGGTTTATTACTCCCCTTTAGATGTAACTTATCATAGAAAACTTTCACCAACCCACGTAAGGCCTTAGAAGTTACCCTTCATGCCGAAGCTGTTAGAAGTATTGACACAAGGATTAGTCCCTTCATAGAGGCTCATATCATTGTTATGGCATCTTAGCTATAAAATCTCACTACACATAATTCTCATGACACTCACAGTGGCTTATGGTGTGTAGACTATGAATCTGAAGTCCACAATCATAATAACTACCCTTGTAAGATTATTCAAGCCATGTTGAAGTAATCCTGTGAGATTTTCTAGGAAAATAATGATGTAAGGGATTACCCTCTACTACAATTTACCACTTAGCCAAATTTATCTACATATTATAAGATATGTAATGCATACACTCATGATACCAATGATTTTCATATCATTTGTGAAATTTATGTGGCACACCTATGTGGTACACATTAAACATGTGTTTTAATTCCTAAGATAATGGATGAGGCTATTGTGGTTGAGGTTAAGGTTGAGGATATAGAGGTGGATGTTTTCCACTAAGAACCTATTATAAGTGTGGTTCCCTAGAGAACTACCATGTGAATACCCAATGTATCCCACATGTGCCTTTTGTAAGAATAAACACCATTTGGAGGAGTGCCCTGACCTATATACTACCATTATGAAAGAAAGAAATGAAAAGGGTAATGGTATGATACTTATTGAAAATCCATAATGGAGACCACACCCTACTATTCTGATTGGTCCTAAAGTTAATATTACAACACAAAGTGGTGGTTAGTCCCAGTATGTGTCCAACCCACCCATTAAAAAGGTTTAATGAGAGGAGCCTCATGCTACTCACCATCCAAATGCTTAATAGAATAATGAGGTGATCTATGACACTATGAATCTAGTAAGAGAAATGCAAGGAGAGATCTAGTTCCTCAAGGATCGAGATGTTGCTACATGTGTTCATATGCAAAAAACTATAGACCTTCATAATATATCACATGTTGAATTTCATGATATGTACAAGAAACTCTTAAATGAGGATATCATACCATTATTTCAAAATTGGCTAAGGCATCATATGCCTAAGCCTATCAAGGATTTCTAGTTAAACTATGCATGATGGTAAGAGACTCACAACTAGCCTAGCCAAATGGGGATAAAGAGATATTAGTTAATGTCATTATAGATGGATGGGTTATTTAGGATATCTTAGTTGATACCGATGTTGAAGTCAATGTCCTTACCAAGGATGCATGAAGGAATATGGCCAACCTAGTTCTGTATCCATTATTTCATGTGTTATTTATGGCTAATAAGACTCATTCTTTACCCATTAGAGTACTTAAATATGCCATCATGGATATCCTCAGTGTCACTTTCAAATCCAACTTTGAACTCATAGAGTTGATCAAAGCTTATGACTTTCCAACTTTGAATTCATAGAGTTGATCAAAGCTTATGACTTTCCAACTCTATTGGGTCACCCTTGGTGTTATGTGAATAATGTTTATTTGACCTTCAATAAACACTACATTATCTTTAATAATGATGAGCAGGGCATTTTCATCCCTCTAGACCATGCTCAAGGACCTCCATATGTTGAACTAGTCAATGTTGATAGGACATCAATAACATATACAATATCATAGCTCCAAGTACTAAATGCTTGGATCTCACTCTAGATTGCATAAGTATTAGGCAAACATGCAATATATATCTGACACCACTAATAATGCCTATAATTAGTGGGCTCAAGGTGACTATGACATTATTGGGAAGATCTATGGTGCTATAGGTAGTTGAAATGATACTCCATGAAAGTATCATAAATGCCATAAATTTATTTGTCTCCTTCATGTATAAATTATGGTTGTACCACCAACAAGGTTAAATGAAGCTCTAAGATTCCATGGTTAGATAGAAGTCCATAAGTTTGTGTAGTAGTTAGAAGCTTTCTATGACTCTGACATTGATTAGGTACAATTAATTTTCCATATCTTTGATAGCATAGTTGCTCAGTGGTGAAATCATTATTTGAAATTACTTATGATTGAGTTCATTCTACTCTACATCATCATTTTCACCATGATAATTATATTCATGGAACCATAATTTATAGTGGCATCAAAGCTCTTGAAGCCTGCAAGACTATGTGGAAGGTGGATGAAACATTTTTTTCTCGAGTACCTCTAGGTTCACACATTTTATGTCACTCTATGCACTTAGGCTAGAGCATGGTATGTCCATAAAGAGTGCCATATGGAAATGAATTCTTGTCATTTTATTAAGAGTAACATGACTATGGTGTTATCTTATTCATCTCCATAAATGAATTTATGCCTTACATTCCAAGCCATATATCAAGGTATAGTAGGTGACCCAACCTTAGTTAAAGATCAAATCAGATGTACATAGGGTGCATGGGAGGAGAGTTTGACTATTTTCCAAGAACCTAATGAGGAGACATATCCTCAGCCTGAACCTATATTGGACCACACATTAAGGAAATAAATATGCAAAGGTAAGCAAAAAAATGTGTACCAAGTTGATGAAGGTGTCAATTATGATCCACCTAACCCATCTACTAATCATTTGGCTTTGCACATGTATTATGGCATGAAAATACATGACACCATCCAGGATGAACAACACCCATACTTGGAGCCACTCTAGATTATTCAATAAAATATTAGCATGGATTAATCACCCAAGATGGTTATTATGGGAGACTACTAGTTTGATACAGATATCTCTAAGGTGTTTAAACTATTAAAAGAGTATCAATATGTCTTCCCACAAAACTATACTAAAATTAAAAGCATGCATTCTTCCTTAGGCAAGATGCACATAAACTTGGTAGAGGGTGCTCAACCTAACAAGAAGAGGCCCTATCAAATGAATCCCACCTTGTACACTCGATTCAAGGAATAAATTGATAACATACTATGTGAAAGAGTCTTTACTCCTATACATGAGTCTGAGTGGGTGAGCCCCACAATTATTAGTATCAATAAAGATATATGCATTTGAGTCTATGTGGATTATTGGGTACTCAATGTTGATTACATAATCAACCCCTTTCTGATGCCCTTCACTAAAGAGATACTCAAGGGAGTTATTGGGTGTGAAATCTATATATTTAGGATGGCTTATTTGGATACCATCAAGTTCAAGTTGTAAAAGAAAATAAGTTTAAGACCACATTTACAACTAAGTGGGGATCATTTGCTTACAATGTAATGTTATTTGGGTTAAAAAATACTCCTACTATGGTCTCTCAGATCGTAATCAAGGCTTTCAGTAACTTTATTCATAAGTTCCTTCAAGTATACCTTGATGAATAGAATATGGACATCTTAGTACATGACCACTATTCAAATATCTGACTAATTCTTGAGCATCATCAAAACTTTTAGATCTCCCTAAATCTAAAGAAATATGTGTTTGTTACCCCTTTAGAATTTTACTTGGCCATGTCATATGTCATGATGGACTCTTGGTGGATCCATCCAAGATTGTTTTTATACTTCACTTTCCATTGTTGACCACCCAGTGAGAGGTAAGCACGTTCCTAAGACACACTAGATATTATAGGAAGTTTATTCATCGGGATGCTAATATTGTTTTTCCACTGGAGTAATTGCTAAAATAAAATGATTAGTTTATCTAGACCAATACTCACTAACAAGAATTTGTTTCACCTAAGGATAAGCTTATTACTACCCCTATTCTCCAGTTTCTAGACTAGATGAAGCCTTTTCATGTATATTTTGATGTTTTCAACATGTTGGTCAATGTTATCCTTTCTCAACTTGGTGAGGGCAACCTTAACCACCCTATCTATTTTTCAAGTAAAAATCTTACTCTAGCTAGATGAAACTACATGACTATAGAGCACAAAACATATTCATGGTTTACACCCTCCAAAATTTTCATTAGTACTTGATAGATACTCCATTCATCTTCTTAATGGACCATGAGGCATAGAATTACCTAGTAAATAAGTCAATATTGCATGGACACATTTTTTGGTGGATTGTGTTATTCCAAGAGTTCTAGTTTTTAGTGATGGTGAAACCCAATAAGTCCAATTGTGGCCCTGATCAACTATCATGTATTGAATCTAGTGAGCCAGCATGCACCATTAAATATGACTTGCCTAACATACATTTATTCTAAGTCATGCAAGTGCCTGAATAATTGGAATATATCATCACCTTTATGAATATGGTTCAACACTAGCTCACCTTAGCACTCAATAAAAGAAGTAGTTGGTTATTCATGTTGCTTCATTCTAACTTATAAGGGTGACCTTTATAATTTTAGGTAGGATGAAGTGATACATCATTATGTTATGTAGCATGGGTTTGTTGAGGTTCTTTGAGAATTTCATTAGGGTGTTGTTAGAGGACACTATGTCGGTGAAGCTACAATGCAAAAGGTCTTTTTGGTTGGATTATGGTGGCCTACTCTATTTAAAGATGCTAAAACTTATACATGCTAGTGTGACATTTGCCTATACATAGGAAAGTTGAATAGAAGGGATGGTATGCCCCTTCATCTTATCTTGTCACAAGAACCCTTTAAAAGTGGGGTATTGAATTTCTTGGCCCCATCAACCCAATAGGGAGGCTTACTAGTGCATGTTATGTTATCACTACTACTGATTATCTTACTTATTGGTCTAAAGATACACCAACCATGGATTATACCACTACCACTATTGTAAGGTTTACTTGGAAGAATATCATTACATGGTTTAGATATCTATTGAGTCTGATTAGTGATAGAAGAACTCATTTCCTTAATGAGACCATTTTTATCCTCTTGGTAGAATTCATGATCATGCATCATAAAATTACACCTTATCATCCTTAGGCCAATGGTACAACTGAGACATTCAATAGGATATTGGGTAATACATTAACCAAGATATGTAATATTGGATGCACTAACTTGGATGATCATGTGTCTATGGTGTTATGGGCATATTGGACCACTTATAAATAGTTAAACAAGAGCACACCATTTAATCTTGTGTTTGGTACCAAAGTAGTTCTTCCAATTGAATTCATTATCCCTTCTCTTTGCATTGCATATGTTGGTTGACTGGATGATGAAGAGACCTTGAAAGCATACCTAGATGCTTTGTTAAAATTGTATGAGACCCAATGTTTTTGCATATTAGAGTCAAGAGGTGGAGAAGCATAAATAGAAAACTTGGTATGATCACCATTTGAAGAACAAGACTTTTACTCGAAGCATGCAAGTTTTAGTCTATGACTCCAAGTTTGCACACCACTCAGAAAAGCTTTGTGCCTACTAGGCTATCCCTTTCATTGTTAATAATATCCATTCCACTAGCGTGCGTAGATTGAAATGACTATATGGCCAATCCCGTCTTGGCCATTTCAATAGTAACTGGTTGAGGCCCTACTATTTTGAATAATTTTTCTTCTTTGTAATAACAAGGCATATGACACTAGGTTAGTTTATAATTTTGATTATTTTCAATAAAGTGTGACACTATTGTGACCATGAATAACTCTTAGTGTGGGGTAAGGGTAGAAGAAGTAAAATATATGGAGCACCAAGGATATGGTTAATGGTAATGTGCACAAGAGCAAGTGTGCATAAATGGAAGTGTAAGGGCATAAAGGGTATATAGGATGTGGTGCATAACCTCTAAGTGAAGTCAAGGTAAAGAAGTAATATTCCCTTCTTTAGAATGGAAATTTTCAAAATTATTTACAATTGTCATGCACTTTGGTAAAAATGAGGGATAGAACATGTATTTAATATAAGGAAAGTAGTGGTAATGACAATTGTGCCAAGTACACATCATGGAAATATCATTATTAGCATTTAATACATGAAGAGATGGAAGAGGTAATTGGGTAGTAAATGCAAGTTACCCCCTCATATCTATAAAAGTTTAAATGCATGTCATTTCAATTTTTATTATTGTCACATTTGTGAGATTACATAGCCAAAGCAGCATTGTTGAGTTGCTAAAAGAGTGATTTTTGAGCTTTTAGATGAGTGAAAATTAACTATTTGAGACTATTTTTAAGCGTTGTGGAGTGAATCAATTATTATAAATAGGTAGAGTGATTGGAGGAGTGTAAGTACATACAAGTTTAAAAATTTGTAGGTTGTAGAGGTTGGCATCTATAATTAGAGGATGTTGAAGTAAGAGAACCAAGTGGGAGAATAAAGCAACCATGTATTAGAGAACCAAGTGGAATAATAAAGCAACCATGTATTATTTTGGTAGGATTGCATGGTTACACATCAACCTTCAAGTTCCTCTAAGGGTGATGAGGCTAAACAAAAATTCCTAATGTAGTGAGCCTTTACTTAAAATACCAAAAGAATATGAGTTAGAGAGTGTGGGTGGTTACCCTATGTTGATTAGAGAGGAGCTACCTAAAGATCTTGGTGTGCATGCAAAAGGGTTTTCACAGTAAGACAAAGAAGACATAGAGGCAAGAATGGAACACTAGGTAAAGAAGAAGGCTATTATACCCCATCCACCCCTATTGTTGGTCAAGAAAATACAATAGCCAGAGGTGGTGTTATGCATAGAGAATTGGGTATCGAATGTTCCCTCTTGCAACATTTCTGATTATAATCATCATCAACCTAGAAATGAAATGGAATTATAGCATGACTATCGACTAGAGTGCCAAAACATGAGGAATAAGCTAGTATATGAATTGATAATTTATAATTCTCTCAATGATGTAGGAATTTTCCAATTGTTTAATCTTCCATATTTTTTGAAGTTAGTTGAATCAATAAAAATTTCTAATTTAACGAGTGCATGAAGACTATTTCTACTTTGTTGGGCGCTAGATGCAGATTACACTGGAGTGGATAATCAAATTCATAAGGTTGAAGTGCTTAGGCATGGACCTTACTGATGACTTGGAAGACCAAGATGAGATCAAAAATATTATAATGGTACTTGAGTATCAAAAAGAAGGCCATTCTATGCATATCATAGGTCTCCAAGATCCCACCCTCAAAGTGGCCACATGCAACATCATGACCAAGGTTGGAGGAATTAATAGGTGAAAAGATGTGGATATAGCCCATGTTTATATCACTCAACAAGTTACTATAGGATTAAAGTAAAATTGGGTGCATTAATTCATTGATAAGATTGTCATAGATATAGAGAAATCCCACTGCCTACCCAACCAAAATTTTTTAAGGGGTGTATTCCTTTTATTATTGGTGTTTGATGAGATTGGTGTACCTAAATACACCACTATAGAATTGAATTGGTTGTACCCTCATGAGAACAAATCCCCTATAGATAAATTCAAAGTATTTACTTGCCTTGGTTTAATAATTCCATCCCACAAGATCAAAATGAAGGTATCGTATGATGGGATGAAGGAAACCTTTGGGAATAAGTGACATGTTCAAAAGGACTTACCTAAATAGGTTGGAGACCAAGTAAAGTTTATATTGAAGCAAGACTTTTCTTTAGTGCACATCCAAATGGCTCCCTCCAGAGAGTTATCTAGATGGTTGAAGTTACCATACACTTTTAATGCTTAGTACTTTATGAATATCATCAACCAAATATATGACATGTAACTAGTGAAAATTGTGGCTGAGAATATTGATGTAGAGACTCATACCCTCTGCCACTTGTACATATACCCTAGGAAGAAAGCATATAGGGAAAATCTAGATTCGTATAAAACCAATATCAAGGTCCGATAGATTTTGGTTAAAAATTCAATTCATTATTTATTTTATATGTTGAAGCTCAAGAAGAAATCATTAGAGAGTACGGAATGAGATAAAGAGACCATACCACCTCCACCAATACTAGAGAAGAAGAAAAAGTGTCGAGGGCATGATGCTAATACAAGCACCCATCAAGAACCAAAAAGTGTAAAATGACTACCCCAATACCACCTAAGTAAATTCCATTAGTGATTCAACCTAAAGGCCTAGAACCAATAGCACAAATTGTTCCTTTGGAACATGAAACATTGGCACCTAATAATGGTGACTTAGAAGAGAAAAAAGATATTATGGAGGAGATACAGTAAAAATAATTTTCTATATAATAACAAGTTACCCCAAACTCTAAGAAGACACCTTCACTGGTGTGTCATGAAGAAAACACCCTCGAGGAGGCACAAGTGGAAATTAAAGATATCACTAGTGATGAGAGGGATGGTTCCATCATGACTTTGGGAGTAAGTTTGACATTGGATCTATCCACTAGAACAAAGATGTAGACATCAAAATACTCGAGTGAGATCCATTTAAGGGGAAAGAATTAGTTAATGACTCCATCTAGATTCCAGCTAAAACTAATACAACCATGACCCTATGCACATAATATCAAAGGGGAGTGTCAAATAAGCTCTTGTACATGTTTTCACATTTTTTACTAAAGGATGCAACTGATTAGACTCAGTGGGAGTTTTATTTCTCCCATGATGTTTATAATTAAAAACACCATTTTGAGATGCCTTTAGATAGCCTGGTATTAGATCTAGAAGTGGTAGTAATTATAGATACCCTTTGGGTAGATCCCCATTAGTTTACCATGGTAAAAGATAGCACAACAATTATAAATTTGGCACATAAGGTTATAATATTAAATGCCTTATCTAAGTTTGATGCCCAGTGAGCCACAAAGAAACATACAAAAATGGGTATTTTATATCAAAATGAGTTCATTGCAATAACTAAGCTTGAAGAAGAATTGGTCAAGGTTAAGTGCCAATTGAAAATTGAAAAAATGGACAAGGTTAAAACATTGAACATTTATAAAATAATTTTTAGCTAAGAACTAGTGCTTACAGATGGGGTGCCCCTTTCTAGTGAGGGAGTGGATAAATTGGGGACGCTTGTAGATATTTTTCTAAAATGATGCAAAGACCAGCCTGACTCATAGAATGAATAGACTTGGTCAATAAAGCAATTCATGGAAGTAGTAGAGTAATGCAAAAGGTTTTTGCATAGAATTAGAGACACCATTCCCATTTTGGATGGGACTTTTGAAAAGAGAATAGCCCAAAAAATTTGGAATCTAGGCTCTAGACAGAACAACTTCAATGATAATAATTGGTAGAGAGTGCCTTGTTAATAAAACATTGCACAAAGTGCACCAAAGCATTTGAGGATGTGGATGCTATGGATAACATAATAATCACTCACCATCAAGAAATAAATTCAAAATTTATGGTACTCTAAGGATGGGTTGTCACCAAGGTCAATTTACTTGAAGTCATTCATAAGGATGCTTCCACATCCCTCGAGCATTTGATGAATAAAGTAGGTGAATGTCTTGAATAGCTTGAGGAGACAAATAAGTTAAAAGAGGAGGTAAAAATAAATAATTTCCAAGCTATATAATGCCTTGAACCATTGGGTAGGCATCAAATTAAGAAAATAGGACCAGAGTTTTTGGTAGAGCCCAAAAATAATGCTTAGTTTGGGATGGACTAATGGCCTAGTATGGGGCAATGTTGGGCCCTAATTTTTTATAAGTGATTTGTGGTAATAATGGGGTGGAGAGGCATGTAACATAATATCATGATGCATAACACCATGGTGTAGGATTCCATGGCATATAATGACCAAGTCTCATGGAATAAATGTGCATGTTAAATGGAGAACCCAATAATAGACTCAAAACTTAATAGAATACTTGGGGAGTACATGAAAAGTGGAGAATGGTTATGGATAAATTATTAGGGATGGAAGAGAATAATTCAAGTGTAAATATAACATTGGACCTTGGGAAGATAGGCACTCAGTGATGAGGATCCAGCACTGAAGAGAGAATATATGGGAAGAAAGCCCTAGGTCCTTAGGAATTTAATCTAAAATGGCTACCATGACTCAATTGCATTAATGATAATTGGTGAGTCACTTTGAGTGTATTTACTTTTATAACTACTTGTTCAGGGAAAACTAAATATAAATACCCCTATAATGTACTTTTTAATGTTGTTGTTCAATAAGATGTTATTAATAGATTTTATACAAGTTAGTTACATTGTAAATTTAGAACTGTGTATTTTGTATAGATTACCTATGAATATGATGAATGAAATTTATGTTGACTTAATATTTTTATTCATCTAACTATGGATTTAATGTTGTTAGTTATCAATTATGTCATTGTTCAGCTAATTGAGTTAAGGTTAATAGTTATCATTTATGCCATCTTTTTCTTTTTGATCATTGAGCAATAAACATGTGCTAAGTTAGATATGGATTGTAGAATGACTTAAATATTGTGTATGTGTTCGATCACCCATGTATAAGTAGTTATACAAACACACCTTCACATGACAAAACCAATAGGAACTAGTCCTTTGATGCATGCTTTGGGTGAGGGTATGAGAACTTATTCTTGCATGAAATACCAGTCTGCTATCACATTGGACTCTTATCACTTAGGTGCATTCCTAGGGAAATTTATGTCTCATGTAAATGAAAATAATCCCAATAATATTTCTTTGACACATCGAACAAGGTGCATGCATAACATGGAATGAGCACTACTAACTAAATTTTAAATGTCCAACATTTGGCACCTACTAATACTTTTATGATTCACATTGGCATAACATTATTTATATTGAATTAATAGATGATTAAAAGAATAATAAATGCATACAAATAAATAAAAACATATTTTTGTAAGAAATTCATTCATGTAAATGACTATTATTATAATTCATACTTAATTATGGTATCTGTGACTAATCTAAACTATGTGTTGCATGCTCACCTGTGCCTTTTATAGAATCTACATCCCTACTTTCTTTTATATTCATCATTCAGATTAAAACATACATGTTCATATTTTAGCTCAACTATGAGACCCAATGTCTATTGATAAATATAGCACAGTCCAAAGATCTAAGTATTCTACCCATAATACCATGTTATCTTCCAAAACATGACACATGTCAACACTTGATTGAGTTTAGGATCTTTGAAAATTCCATGTTGATCTCACACCATCGATCTAATTGTAAATGGCTTAATTTGGTTCATTGGATTTTAGTTATTTGACTCATTGACTTGCTCTCACATCATTCGATCAAATGTGCTCGAGTAGATGAGTGACATAAGATCTTGATTTGAATCCAAATAAATACTTTATAAGATTAAATTTGATGTTTTTACATCTTTCAAATGATGCCCTCATGACCTTCAATGATATCCACATGACTATCAAATTTAATTCTATAATTAGCCATCATTGAGGTTAAATTTGACATTTGCATGACCATCAACTGATGTCCTCACAACCATTAAATGGCATTCACATGACTGTCAAATTTATCTCAAAAGTTAAACATGTTGTTGATTTTAAATTTGACATTTTCATGACCATCAAATTTAATCTTGTCAACTTGACATGTGTCATCTCATCAAGACTCCTTGCTACTACAAGTAAAAACAAAAAGAAGACTTAGCATAATACTTTTGGAAAATAAGTATAAAGAACCCTGCATGGATATTTTATCCTAAGGTTTTAGTATTAATAAAATATGATTTGGGACTAGGCTAAAATATTAAATTAAACTCAAAACATAATGAAAATACCCCATAATCAAGGTACTACTTAGTAGTCTAGCATTTGTTTCAAGGAAATTATTATGGGAGAATTATTGCAGGCTCCTGTGTGGGGGAATTTATTTTGGGGGAATTGTTTTAGACAAAATATCTATGATAATTCTCTCAAAGGGTCTTAATCTCTTAGACAAAATGTCTGAAGGAATTGGTCGAAGGGGAAAAAGGCCCTAGACAAAGTCCCAAAAGATAAGTCTCAGAGGACAAAAGGGCTTGGGATGAAGTCCCAAAGGGTATGTGGCCACTTCAAAAAACCCAAAGGTTCCTTTTTAAAATGTCTAAAGGGTCAGTTAAAATAGTCCAAAGGGTGTGCATCCTTTGAGGGAATTATTTTAGGACTTTTGTGTTAGACAAAATGTCTAAAACACAAAGTCCAAAGGAAATGGTCTAGGCAAAAATGTCAAGATAAAATTCCCAAAGGGCATGGTCAACATGAATGAAGGGTCTACTTGATGGAAAAGATGCCCGAAGGGTCTACTTCATAGGTTAAATTTTGATTGGAAAGGGCCCTTACAAAAGTCCCAAAGGGAAACGACAAAAGTCCCAAAGGGTACTTTCAAAAGGCCAAAGGACATGCTTAGAAAGTTCAAAGGAATATGTGTCCTTGACAAAACTTCTAAAGGGTAAGTTGGAGGGAAAGGGTCATTTCAAAAGTCCCAAAATAATTCCATCATGAGAATTATTTTAGACAAGATGTCCATAACAATTCTCCCGAAGACCCAATTCTCTTGGATAAAATATCCAAAAGAATTCTATTGGCTCGAAGATAGTGTCTCAGATAAAATGTCTGAAGGAATAGGTTTCAAAAAGGCAAAGTTGTAAGACAAAAGTCTTGAAGGAAATATATGGGATAAAATACTTTAAGGAAAAGGTGCATAGGGGCTAAAGGGAAATTTACAAAAGGTCTGAAGGAATTATGTTGAGCAAAATGACCACAATAAAAAGGTTGAAGGACATGTTGTACAAATCTTGAAGGGTATTTTATCAAAGAAAAAGGGCATTTCAAAAAGTTTGGAAGGGCACTTTCAAAAATTCAAATGGCACTTAAAAATGCTAAAGGGTACTTTGGCAACAATTTGAAGGGTCTACTTCATAGGGCATTTATCCATGATAAAAGTTCTAAAGGATCTATTTTATGAAGGCCAAAGGGTAATCTCAAAACGCTGAAGGTTAAGTCTATTTCATCAAGCAAAATACCTATGGAAAAAAATCATGTAGACCAATTCCATTAGAAGAATTATTTCAGACAAAATGTCTGCAATAATTTCTCTATTAAAGATAAGTCAGTGGCCTAAAATCTTGAAAGAATTGATGCACAATAAAAACCCTGATAAGAGACCCATAGGATAAGTCCAAAATAATAAGTCTAAAAAATAAAATTGCATAAACCCTAAAAGAATAATTCCCAAGAAGATAGCAAAGTTAGTCCATAAAAACACAAGTCCAAAACAATTAGCTCAAAGTAAAAAACCTTGATAGAACAAAAGATTTAGTATATGAAAACACAATATCAATGCCTTCTTGCCAAAGTATAAAAGGCCAAATCATAATCTTTTCCTAGAATTTTTATAAACATATAGAAGAGGGGGAAAAGTTCAAGACAATATTATAAAAAAGTGGGTCCCCATTTCCTTATGGTAAAAGGGGGTGTGTTAGGTACAACAAATGGTGACTTACAGGGGGAATACTCCTAAGTATTCAAGAACCCAAAACTCTGGTTTATAATCCTAAATCAATCATGAATTGTGACATATAAGAATACTTAAATTATAAACATTAAAGAGACTCCTACGTAGATTCACACAACATACTTGCCTTCTAATTTTCTTGGATCTGTGTGTGTCAAATGTGTAGTTTATTTAACCCTTGTTATGATGAGTTTTTCAAAGGTTTTAATGGGACTGTAAGTTTTGTTATAGTATCTATTAAATCTAAAAAAATAAGGGAAGCTTAGGCATTGCTCTGTTGTCAACCAAGCATCCATAGCCCTGATAGAGATACCTTAGGTTCCTCCTCTTCTCATTCCATTATTTTCTTTTGATCATGATGTGTGGTACATTAACCTTATTTCATCATGTAAGCCTTTTGATTTTATTTAGATTTTATTTTGCTCTTCTAAATCCATTAGCTATTTCTTCTTTTATTTTTCTTTTTGTCTTGAATAGAAAAGAGAAGTGTTGGAACCCTAGTGGGTTGGTATAATTATAAAATAAATCATTACTAGAACATCCATGTCAGCCACATCTATTCCTAGAATTATCATTCTCAATAGGTATCAAATGTGATAAGTGCATTTGATCCAATAAAATGAGAAAACTTTCTAAATTTGTATGAAGTACTTTGAGATAAACTTCCACATGCCTGGTAAAATTATTCAATTATGACACTATGATTACCTACCTTCATCCTAAAGACTCAAAAACACACAAATACACCTAATCTATAAACTAGTCCCAAAGTGTCAATATTTTAATTTTCCCCTTTTCCATAAGTCATAATCTCAGTTGGTTTGGATTTTAACTTAGTTATAGTCAGAGAAAACACAATTCTAATCATCAAAAAAAACAAATAATAGCTAATCTAAGAAAGCAAGAAATTAAACTAAGAAAGCATTTAAATCTAATCTACAAAGCAAGAAATATAATTTATGAAAATAGGTAACTAAAATAAGAAAGTGAGAAATCTAATCTAATCCTACAACTACATTCATCTATCACTCGTTACTTAGTAACATCAATTAATGGTATAACCCTGAAGTAGTGCTTCAAAAACTATCTGTTGAATGGATATGTAATCTCATTACCATGTAGGTCTTTTATATGAAATGAATTATTTTCTATGATCTCTAAAATCTAGTATGGTTTAATCCATAGTGGGTCAAACTTGTCATGTTGTCCTTTCTTCTCATGGGCTTTATCCCAAAGTAGCACTAGATCTAAAATCCTAAATGTTTTGACTTTTTTTCTCTTGTCAAACCACCTCTTGACTATGTCTTAGTGTTTGTTGAATGTCTGTAAGGCCTCAGTATTTAAATCTTCCATTTATATTAAGTCCAACAATCTTGATTCTGCTTTATCACTCAGTTCCATGTAGTCTTGTATGAACAGATAAGAGGGTAGCTTCAACATAATTGGTAATATAGGATTGTGTCCATACACTAATAGGTAGGGTGAAGATTTAAGGGATTACTTGTGTCTAGTCCAGTCTGCCCAAAGAGCATACTTCAATAAATTGTGTTAGTCCCTAGGCTTGTCTCCATCTAATTTCTTAATTGCATCAATCAAATTTTTATTCAATGATTCTGTCAATCCATTTCCCTGAGGGTAATGGTTAGAATCTAACCTAATGATGACCTAGTTATCATGTGCCCATTCAATAAATTATGTTGATATGAAATCAAATCCATTGTCATAAACTAGAGAAATAGTCATGCCAAATTTGGTTGTTATGTGTTCCTCCAAAAATAAAAACACATCTTGTGATTTGTACTTATTTGTGGCTATGGCTTTAGTCCATTTGTTGAAATGATATATAGCAGTAAGCAAAAACTTATGGCCTACTGAGGAATTTGGGTTGATGACACTAATGAAGTCTAAACCCACTAGAAAAATGGCCATCCTTCAATAACTGGCTATAAAGGCATAGTTACATGTATTTTTCTCTTAGCTAAGGCTTGACATTCATGGCATGTTCTCACATGAGTGTGAGCATCTTTAAAAACTATTGGCTAGTAGTAGCCCATTCTTAATATTTTATGGGTTGTGGTATTCCCAAATGAGTGAGAACTACCTATCTTTTTAATCAAATTCTCTAATATTTCTTTAGCTTCCTTTGTAGATACACACCTGAGATAAATACCTTCATAATTCCTTCTATAGAGGACTCCCTTCTTAATCATGTAATGAGAAAATTTGAGTCTCAAAGCTCTTCTTCTCTCTCTATTGAGCTCTAGTGAATAAGTTCATGTGATTAAATACTATATTATGTCAGTATACCATTCTCCTTTAGATACTTGAGCTTCACATACCTATTCAACTGTGATGCATGGATGTGGTTCAGTCATCAATTAAATAATGCCTTGCCCTTGAATGATATTTGTAGGCTTGATCTCTATGTCAAACTCTTGCATCTTGGCCATCCATTTGCCTTGTCATTATCCTAGCTCATTCTATGATAGGGTGAGCTTGAAAAAAATATCAAGCATGATGGCAACGACTTTATTCCTTAAGATGTAGTGCCAAAACTTCTTCACTACTTTGACAAGGGCAAAAATCTATTTGTTGATCGTGGAATACCTAAGCTCTGCATCTTTCAAGTTTTTGCTCATGAACACAATTGGATGCTCAGTCTCATCCTTATTTTGCATGATGATATCATCAATCAAATGCTCTAAATAAAATGAGTACAGGTAGAATTATTTATTAAAATCAAAATTGATTAGTGTTAGACCTTATGGTATTGCATCTTTAATGTCCTAGAAAGACTTTCAAGCTTCAATTGTTCATTATATTTTGGCATCTTTATTGAGCATGGAATTCAAAGGTCTAATGATCTTTGTGAATCTTAAGATGAACTTCCTTACAAATTTAATTTTTTTAAAGAATGATTTAAGCTCCTTCTTGTTGTTTGGTGGCTAAATTTTTGAAATCACTTAAATTTTATCTGGATCAATGATGATCCCATCCTTGGTGATGTTGTACCCCAAAATCTTACCTTTAGTCACTCTGAATATGTTATTATTTAGGTTTAATAAAATACCAAACCTTCTACATCTTTTGAATATGGATTATAGGTGACTTACGTGGTCTTTCTGATTCTTTGAAAATATTGTAAGATCATCCATGTAGATGATTATACATTTTCCCATTAATCCTTTGAAAACATGATCCATGGTGCATTTAAAAGTCACTCCTATGTTTATTAGGCCAAATGACATCCTCTTATATGCATAATTTCCCCACTTTGTAGTGAATGTTGTCTTCATTCTATTCTCATATTACACTAATACCTAATTGTAGCTTGAAAATCCATCCAAGAAGGATATCATTTCATTACACTTACTATTTGTATCACCTCATGTAGAGAAAGTAGAGGATAATTATCCTTTTTAGAACCTTTTTTATATTTTTTAAGTCCACAAATAATCTGATCTCACCATTTTTCTTTCTTACTGGGACCAAATTGGCCACCCAGGTATAATGTCGAATTGGGAAGATGATTTTTGCATTTAAAATCTTCTCCTCTTCTCTCTGAATGAGAGGTTACATAATAGAATTGAATAATCTCTGCCTCCATTTAAATGGTTTGTGATTTGGCTTTAAGGGAATCATGTGATTAATGACTTATAGGTCATATACTTTTAGATCTTCATATGTCAAGGTAATGACAACTTTATATCAAGTAATTAAATCTTTCACTCATTGCCACTCTTATAGGGTGTAGTTGAGACCAATATTAACATAACACAGGTTGTGCTCATCTCTTATATTTTCCTCTTTGAAGTCAGATTCATTGAATTTTGGTTGTCTTAGATATTGTGCCTAAGTGTCTATGTCAAATGGTCTCTTTAAAGAGACCAAGCCAGCTGGAATTTGATTTTCTTTAGGCTAAAGAATTCCCTCTTTGTCTGATTCCTCTTGATAGAGGTGATTAATGTCCTTGTCATTGATGATTTGGGATTTTAATTCACCTAAATTAGTTATAAATTGGATAATCTATAGGTCATCATCAAAGACCTATAAAATTTTTACATTATCTGGAACAAAGGGGCATGGTACCAATTTAATGGAGAACTTCTTTACCGTAGATTTTTGTAGCAATTCTAGATTAGCAGTAGTAACAACTAATGAATCAAATATTTGATTTTTCTCTCTCAAAAGTGTTACAATGTTAAAATATTCAAATTTTTTAATCAAGTCCCACACTCTATGCTAATATCTCTTAAAATAATATAACTTGCATTGGTATTTATTTTTGACTTAATTGACCACAAGCTCTGATTTGCCAAATACTGATATTTTTTTGACATTATTTTAGAGTGCAAACTATAGTCCCATAATTAAATCCTCATACTTAGCTCTATTTTTAGTACATATAAATAGTAACTTGTATGTAGCCAAGAATTTTTTACCTTATGGATCAATTAGCTCAATTCCCATGCCTAATCCTTGATTGGATCTAGCACCATCAAAGTGTAAAGTCCATATCTAATTATAACCTTTAGGTTTTGGCTTTTGTACTTGATTTCAAGTAGTAAAAGAATAAATACCAAGGTTTGGAGACTCATACTTTACCTCTTCATTTTTGGCATTGTATTCTATAATAGGATATTTCATTTTTGGCTCTCTATCAATTCTAATTTGATTCACAACTCCTCTCCATGGCAGCCATATATGAGAAAATTTTGTAGAGATATCCATTAAGTGTTTTGGACTAATCCCTACTCAACAGCAAACTACAGCCTTCAAGTATGTCTACCACTAGGATATCAATGGTCATTTGGACTCTTGGTTTAGATGTTACTTAAATGCATACATTATTCAATTCTCCAACTACTAGGACCACTAACTTATCTAGTTGTGAAACTATCCTCTTTGAGAGGCTTAGAGTGAGACCAAGATTTTAACATATGGATTTAGCCATGAAAGTTGTATATGCTCTAGAATCAACTAAACAGTTATGAATGTTCTTACCGAATGCCTAGATAGTCAACAAAAAAGGAGGAAATTTTGACTTGCTTTTGTAGATGATGTTGGGGTTAGAAGATTTTGATTTGTCTATAGATGTTTTCACTTTTTCCATAGGTGCCTTCCCATTAATGGACTATAGATTAGCTCTTTTTGTTCAGTAATCTAAGCTAACTCATGAAGAGTTATATTCACCTTGATCTTCTTCATATCCTTAACAATGTTGTATCCTCCTTTGCTTGGTTCTTCCTTGCTCTGTTGTTGATCATTCTCCTTTAGAGGAGATGGATTATTGTTCACTTTAGGATTAGGAAGAATCATCATGGTATTTAGAGGAGTCAATTTTATGAGTGGTTGCTTATTCCTTAGATTGTATGCACCTCTATGAAACTACTAGAAAGTGTGAACCTTGTCCATGTTATCCTTTGGATCATTGTCATCTTCACTTAGAAAAGGGAACTCATGAATTTCAAATAACATGGTAGTGTTGGAAAAATCAAGATCTAGATGATGCCAAGGTAGATTATGCATCTGATCTTACTGAACCACCTCTCTTTGAAAGATTTAAAATGTTGTGCCAAATTCAACACAATTGAGCTCACCATGGTCAAAAGTATTATAGATTCTACACCAATTGGTAAGGGTTGTCTCTTCTATGTTGATTTATTAAATATTGTTAGGCTATTCAGGCCTATTGAATGGTTTATTAAATCTCTAAAACCTATTATTATGATTTTCAAGTGGGCCATTTGCATTTCCCATCTTCCTTTGCATATTCAAGAAATCATTGCTCAACTTTTGAACCATCTTCTGAATAGGATCCAGTTCTACCTTAGTGGAATCTATACCTTCAAAAATAGTAGTAGAGAGTGTAGCTACTTGTTGGTTTTGCTAATGACCATTTACTGTCACATGACTTTTCAAGTAGCCAAAATTTGGCTATGTTATCTACATCAATGGAGGTAGCATGTATAACTAGTTTTGATTAAATGTTGAGACATTTTGCCTTACATGTGGAAATAGATTTAGGGCTAATATATCATTGTTAACATTGGGAATTGTAAGCATATGAGGATTGAACTACCTATCTATGGTGATAACCTCTTTGAATGCTAACACTAAATTGTTTGCCATAATTTCTCTTCTTAATAACATGGCAGTGATAGGGTCTAAGGCATTCTTGTACATTTCCAACACTAATGTCACCTCTAGTTTATATCTTGGGGTTAAAAATTTTTACATCTTTTGATATCTTGTGTTAAAAGCATGGATGGGTTCATTAGGTTCCCTATTCATATTGGTGAAGTGCTAGTATACCAAACTAGGATTGGTGACCTATCCAAACTACGTAAGAAAATATGATTGACATTCATCCCAAGAAGTGATGGAATTTTTGGTTAGATTTAAATACTAATCATAAGCATCATCCATAAAATTAAAAGGGAATAATCTAAATTTAATGTCCTCATCTATGACATACATTAATCTCAGTGCAGATTTAACTAATTTGATATGTTCCTTTGTTGTCCTTGCTCTTGAAGGAGCAAAGGATGGCAAGTACTTTTTGGGATTCTATGTCAAATCATGCACATCTCTTGTGATGGTAATAGTAGATCTAACTAACTAGGGATGTTTATAAGCCATTGGTTGATTAATAGATAAAGGTTTCCTTACAAGTAAGGGGTTCCCTACTAGAGGGGGATTATTCTAAATTGGGGTTATTGGCACAGTTCTAGGTCTCCTATGATTTGTCAAGGGTGAAACTAGTAAACCAGCCTGGGAATTAGATCTAGTAACTCTCCTAGGTGATTCTAATGCAACTCTATGCAATGGATAACTATTACTGTCAGGGGTTTTGGCCCTCTTTCTATCACTAGTGAAATTGTTGGTGCAAGTGTTATGCACACCACAGCTATAACAAGGTAGCCTCTAATGTTTTAGGATCTTAATAGAGGTAAACTCCACTCTAGGGCACAAGTTACAAGTATATAATTTATTTCAACCTATTTATGGAATAGCAGGTAGGGCACGTAGGTTATTGATAAGGTTTTTGGATGAAGGTGTGGTTCCTAATAAGGGTAGTGAATCTCTATGTGAGTTGGATGGGTAGTTAGTTGCTAATCTAGAGTAGTGAGATCTCAAAACAAACTCAAAAATGAGGAAAGGGTAAGGTATAAAAGAAAGCTTATATGGTTTTTATGAACTACTTCCCTAGCTAATTTATAAAAGGATAAGTGCTCTTATAATCTATGTTTGTTGCTAGTAGAAATTATACACACACAATCAGACATGGCTAAGAAGTCTAAGGAGATAAAGATGTAGGAAATTCATAAGCTTTAGACAAAGGTTACTCCTTTTAGGTCAGTTGTTGCACACCCTTAATCAGGAGATTATGATTCAGGCTAGTGAAGTATCTGAGGTAGTTGTTGCACACACACACACACAACTACATCCAAGAAATCACTCATACACAATCAGCATTATGAATTAATTTGAACTTGACTATCTTAACTAATATATTTACTAATCTTTTAGCATTTGTTGTGCACATACAAATTAGTATATCAAACAAAATAATCAAGAATCCATTCATAGATTTTTCATACTAAAGATTATTGAAACATACAACCAATGAAAGTAACAGCTAATTACATAAAAATTGGAAATAAAATACATAAACACATTCATTGATGATCAAAATTGATGTCGATTCTGTATTCAAAAATTCTCTAATAAAAAATCCAAGTTGGATTAAAATTATTTATAGACTTGCAAAAGGGGTCGCTTCATCCTCCAAGTTCATGCAAGGTTATTGCATGTGATAGTTACAACATGTAATTATAACTATGGTCTAAAAGTGTATAAAAGTATACTTGTAGTTATTTATTTAAAATAACCTTTGACAAAGCTATGCATCATGTGCATGTATAAAAATATAGAGGTAATTTTTACAATTATAACTCAAACTGTATGCAAACTATAAAATATGCATCATTTACCAAAACTACACATGCCTCCATTCATATGTTATGAAAATAACCTATTGATATTTTAGATTAGCCATCTTCAAATTGAACTCTAACATATGCATGAAGTACCAAAATTGCTTTACCCATGTTTTCATAACTAGTGGTACTACTATTAGCCATGAATAATCTGAATTGTATGTTGCATACTTGCTTATGCCTTTTATACAATTTGGATCCCCACTTTATTTTATATTCTCCATTCAAATTAAAACATGCATGTTCATATTTTAGCTCAACTATGAGACCCAATGTTTATTGATAAATATAGCACAATCCAAATATCTAAGTATTCTATCCATAATGCCCTACTAGCTTCTAAAACATGACATGTGTCAACACCTGATTGAGTTTGGGATATTTAAAAATTCCATGTTGATATCACACGATAGATCTTCTTGTAATGGCGTAATGCAGTTCATTATATTTTAGTGCTTTAACTCATTGACTTTCTCTCACATCATTCGATTAAATGGCCTTGAGCAAATGTGTGTCATAGGATCTTGATTTGAATCTAAATAGATACTTTATAATATTAAATTTGATGTTTACATGACTATCAAATGATGTCCTCACAATCATCAATGATGTTCTCATGACTATAAAATTTAATTCCATAAATTAGCCATCACTAAGGTTAAATTTGATGTTCATACGACCATCTACTGACATCCTCACAACCATCAAATGACATCTATGTGACTATCAAATTTAATCTTGAAAGTTAGTCATGTTATCAATGTTAAATTTGACATTCACGTGACCATCAAATTTAATCTTGACAACTTGACATGTGTCATCTCCTCTGGACTCCCTACTCTTGCAAGTAAAAACAAAAAGAAGACTTAGCACAATACTTTTAGAAAATAAGTATAAATGAACCTGCATGGATATTTTAGCCTAAGGTTTTAGTATTAATAAAATATTATTTGGGATTGGGATAAAATATTAAATTAATCTTAAAACATAATGAAAATACTCCATAATCAAGGTGTTACTTGGTAGTCTAGCATTTGTTCCAGGGCAATTGTTTTGGGAGAATTATTATGGGCTCTTGTGTGGGGGAATTTTTTTGAATAAAATGTTCATGATAATTATCCCAAAGGATCTTAATCTCTTTGATAAAATGTTCGAAGGAATTGGCTAAAGGGTAAAAAGGCCCAAGATAAAAGTCTTGAAGGATAAGTCTCGAAAGAAAAAAGGGCCTGGGATGAAGTCCTAAAGGGTAAGTGGCCACTTAAAAAAACTTGAAGGGTCCTTTTTAAAATATATGAAGGATTAGTTCAAACAATCTGAAGAGTATGTGTCCTTTGAGGGAATTTTTTGGGACTTTTATGTTGAATAAAACATCCAAAACACAAAGTTTGAAGGAAATGGTCTGGGCAAAAATGGTCGAGACAAAAGTCCTAAAGAGCATGTTCAATAGGAATGAAAGGTTTACTTCATGGTGAATATGCCCAAAGGGTCTACTTCACAAGGTATATTTTGATGGGAAAGGACCCTTATAAAAGTCTCAAAGGGTAACCACAAAAGTCCCAAAGGTCACTTTCAAAAAATTTAAAGGCATGCTTAGAAATTTTGAAGGAATATGTGTCCTTGACAAAAATTTTGAAGGGTAAGTCGAAGGGAAAAGGTCATTTCAAAAGTCTTGAAGGAATTCCATCAGGGGAATTATTTTAGACAATATGTCCACAAAAATTCTCCTGAAGACCCAATTCTCTTAGACAAAATGTCTAAAGGAATTTTATTAGCTCAGAGAAAGTGTCTTGGACAAAATGTCTAAAGGAATGGGTTTCAAAAAGGCAAAGGTGCGAGACAAAAGGGCTGAAAGAAAAGGTGTAGAGGGGTTCAAGGGAAATTTAAAAAAGGTTTGAAATAATTTTGTCAGGAAAAATGGTTGTAACAAAAATGCCGAAGGACATGTTACACAAAGCCTGAAGGGTAATTTGGCAAGGCAAAAGGGACATTTCAAAAAGTCTTGAAGGGAACTTTTAAAATTTTGAAGGGTACTTTGGAAACAATATAAAGGGTCTACTTCATAGGTCATTTATCCATGACAAAAGTCTCAAAATATCAACTTCATGAAAGCCGAAGGGCAATCTCAAAAGGCCGAAGGGTAAGTCTATTTCATCAAGCAAAATGCTTGTGACAAAAAGCCCATAGACTAATTCTAGCAGAGGAATTATTTTAAATAAAATGTTTGTAATAATTTATATGATAAAGATAAGTCCATATCCTAAAATCTTGCAATAATTGATGCGTGATAAAAAGTTCAATAAGAGACCCATAGGATAAGTCTAAAAAGGCAAGTTGCATAAATCGTAAAAGAATAAGTCCTAAGAGGATAGCAAAATTAGTTCATGAAAACACAAGTTTAAAACAATTAGCTCAAAGTAACAACCCCGATAGAACAAAAGATTTAGTCTATGAAAACACTATCAATGCCATCTTGCCAAAGTACAAAAGTCCAAATCATGATCTTTTCCCAGAATTTGCATAAACATATGGAAGAGGGGGCAAAGATCAAGATAATATTCTAAAAAAGTGGAACCCCATTTCCTTATGGGAAAAGGAGGTGTGTTAGGTAAAAAAATTAAAATTAAAATTAACTGTAAAACTAAAATAATTAACTAAAAACATTAAGACACTTTGGTTCATGGCCTTAGTGAGGTTAAAAGACCTCACCTGTAAATCCATAGTTAGCATCAAATGGAAAAATTAACAATGAAGAGCCATATACCTATTAAACTATATATAATTATAAATTATAAAATCATAGTAATGACAAAATTTTTAAAGATGCAATTCATAATAATTATCACTTGAATGTGTATTGTGTTGAGGGGAAGAGCAGAGGCAGTATGTTAATGGAAGCCCTAACGGTTTTCATTAACTATTAGGAGGATTTAAAGTCACCTTATAGTAATGGATTATTTTTACAAACTCATTTATTATAGGGTGACTTTAAATTATTATTATATTCAATAATATAATGTTCTCACTAGTGCATTCACTTTATTATAGGGTCACTTACATTCCTTCTTATAGTCAATAAGAAATTGTTCTCACAGTGCATTACACAAACCCAGGAAAGAATTACATAAATTTAAGTGGATGTTGAAAGTGTATCTTCAAAACTTTAGTTAATAGTGCTTATCCCGTGCTATGCATGCATTCTTAGCATAGATTTTTGTATGACAAGCGGATACTTGTATGAATGAAATTCATACAAATAAATCAGTCACTTGTTTGTATGAATTGCATTCATGCAATTGATTGTTATTACATTATTATTCATCTTACAGAACCCAACAAAGGGATAATATTATTCATGATTATTTGATGGTAATAAAGGGATTACAATTACATAACCCAAATCACAATAGTTACTATTATAGAAGTTAGCTTCAAATGGCTTTTCATTTTTCTTAGACCAGTTTATCATAAGGTCAAAAAAATCAAACCTAGAATACTAAAAACAAAAACCCATAGCTTTCAGTCTGAGTGGGTTATAAATGAATCAAAACCCACTCATTTCATATTATTCATGCATAGACTACACTAGATTAAACTAAAAATTTAACAGTATAAGAACTCAAAGAAGGGTTCACATAAATTGAGAGAATTACTTCTTTTTTAACAAACATTCCAAGCTATATTTACAAATTCTTAACCATTTGGGTCATAGCCTTAGTGACGTATAAAAAACTTGACCTTAAAATAGTAAAGAGAGAAAGCAAATAGAGTAGGTAAATAACACTTAAAATGGTGAAATCAAAGAAAGCAGGCAAATAGAGTAGGTAAATAACACTTAAAATGGCAAAAGCAAAGAGAGCAAGTAGATAGAGCAAGTAAACAGCATTTACAAATGGCATAAGCAAAGATAATAGGCAAATATCACTCAGAAGAAAAGAGAGTAGGCAAATAGAACTTATAAATAATAGAATCAAATACCACTTTCAAATCATGCCAATCTCATCATTCACATTAACGCTCCATCTACTCTTCCCTTCAACAGCAACACATGCATTTTGAATGATTCATAGATAGACTACACTGAATTTAACTATAGTTTAAGAATGCAAGGAATTAAAAAAAGTGAAAAAACAAACAAAATTATTTTTCAACAAAATTTTGAAGCCATATTAACATTTTTTAAATGATTTGGGTCACAAACTTAGCAAGGTATAAAAACCTCACATGTACACAGTGATGGTAACTCATGGAAAGTAGTCATGTAATGGTTACTACTCTTACCATCATCTCATCTACAAAATCCTCCATATCTTATTCCATTCAATAGTAGTGTACATGCAACATGATATCCTGATGGTGATTAATGGTGATAAGGTCACCATTAAATAGTAAACAATGGGTGAATTGAATGCATGGTGATGGGTATTAATTTCAGGGTGTGAAGCATCAATGCCTTGTCAATTTGAATTGGGTGTATTCATTTTGTGGGTTGTGCACTATTTGATGAATATTTTATGGGGTTTGACACCATTATCTAAATATTAAGTAGGGTTATACTACACAATAAAATTTTACATTTCTATTAAAACTTATTGGTCTCTTATCTTATTTCAAATGATTCAGATATTGAATACATTGAAATTAACTATAGTTTAATAATGTGAGAAGTGATTGAAAGATAAAAAACAAAATTATTTTATTTTTAACAAATATTCAAATCCATATTATCATTTTTTAAATGATTTTGGTCGTAGCCTTAGCGACGTATTAAAAACTTCACTTGTACACAGTGATGGTAACTAACGGTAAGTAGTGATGCAATGATTATTGCTCTTCCAATCATCTTGTCTTTAAAACCCTCCATATCCTCTTCCCTTCAATATCAGTGTGCATCCAATGTGATGTTATGATGGGGATGAAGGTGTGAGAAGGTCAACATCAAATAGTGTAGTAATCAGTGAATTGAATGCATGGTGGTGGATAATAACTATAGGTGGTGAGGCATTAATGCCTTACCACCTCGAATCAGTTGTATACATTATGTGTGATGCATGATATTAACTAGAGTTTAAATTTTAAAATTTTGGAGTCCACTTAAATATTTTTTGGTGATGTTAACATTGTCAATTGGTTGGACCCTCAAAATGGCACTATAATGACCCCTTGAAAGCAATCAAAACCATGAGTCCATACTACCACATCAAATTTTGGGAATATAGAATCTAAAAGTAGACTCGTATACCTATCCATCGATGTTAATTTTATGTATTGACATAGCACAGTTTGTGCACCATGTAGGCATGAAGTTATGGTGCATGACTATTGGGTCTTCTTCCTTAGTTTTATGTGCCTTTAATGTCTTTTCTTTTCTTTACTTTATTTTACTAACTATCAAATTATACATATATATACATATATAATCCCTTATACTTATTAAAAAATTAATTATAGGATCAAAAAAAAATTAATAATACCAAGAATAAAATTACTCTTCTTTGATTCAAGGTTCAACTTTAGGCTCATTTCAATTTTAACTTTAGATGTGCCAACAAACTTACTATCATATTATGAAATGACAAGTTGTCAAGGGGAAAAACACAACTTAGTCCTTATGTTTTATGTTTTATGTTCTTATTGAAAAATAATTTTCCTCGTCAATGGTTATGCCCACCATTTCCTTATGCATCACTTGCACATCAATAATTGCTCAAGAGATGCCAAATCATATTGATAATTCATGTTTATCAACTTTATTGGTGAAAGGTTCAAGTAATCATATAAGACCAAAATGCCTTTATCATTTAACTATAATGGCCCATATAAGTCCATTGGGTTTCTAATCCAGTGACTCATATAAAATAGATTTTAAAATAGCAAATTATAACGAAACATGTCAACAAGGCTTGTCGTCCAAAATCATATACCCACGTTCATTTATATTGTAAATTTTAACATAGATTATTCTTAGCATACATTTATTTAGTGAAATAATAGGTACCCACAATATCTTATTTAATTGTTACAACTGCTATAATCACTAAAGTTAATGTATCTTCAATAGCTTTAATTCAATAATAGGGAAGAAAAACATAATCAATCACCCGAACCTAGATGGGCACTACCCATGCCCAAAATAAGTGAAAGAAGATGTCTAGAGTGTAATTATAATGAATGAAAACCAATTCACTAGATTTTCTCTCCACTTTCTAAAATATGCATATAATCCCTTCTCTTTGATGATATTCTACCTCACACTAATGGGGTTGTACCTACGTCAGAGCCAAATGAACAAGAAAGTAGTTATCTAGGTCATGATATCAAAACCACATGATATGAAATATCAAAATCATGTTAGTATACAAATTAAATTATTCCACATAATTGCATTTGTCTAAATTATAATTAATTAATCATGTAAATCAAGATATCAAAAATTAATTGATCTAAACATATAAAACAATTAATCAATAATCAACAGTCTAGATTACACAACAAAAAATCATTATTCCATTATCAATTATGTTATATAAACCTAAAGAAATTCCTTAAAAATTTGGCACTGAGAAAGTGGGATGTGACATGATTCTCATATAGGGGCCCCAGTTTCATAAAGGGGGAGGATTATTCAAGAAGCCTTGGTTTTCATACTTTAACCTTTTGACTAAAAGCCTATCCTATGTTCTAGTTTGGGTTGGGCTAGTAAACTTTCCTTTGAATTTATGGACCCTATCCAATCTTAAACATATCAGAGATGTGATAGGTGTATTTCATAGCTGAGATTTTACAAGGCAAGACAAATTCCAAACAACACGTGCTCACAATTATGTGTTTGTGGATATGAGAAAATGTCTCCCTACTGATTTCTCCTTAGTTTGGGGTAGTTGAACAATAACCCAAAAAGTAGATTGTAAAAACATTTATTTTAGGTGTAGGACATGTTTTGAATATGGACACTTGGTTGTTGCATGCCCATTCCTATAGGCTCCAATTCCAAATCCATTTTAAAGGAATCCTATCTCTGTAAGTAATGGCTTCCAAGTGGTTTGATAAAAGAGAAAAAAAAAAGATACTTGATGGAAGTGAACTTCAATGGATCACATATTGGTTGGCCCATGTGATCAAGATAAATAATTTAAGGATTGTTATCGGATCTTCCCTTGGAAAATTCATAAGAATTTTTTTATACGCATGAGATAGAAATCATTATGAATAACATGGATGGAAAAAAATTATATCCCTTGGAAGAGAGGCACAAATTGGTAATGAAGATGAAAAATGATCATAGAATCCCTTCTCTAAATTAAATTCAACAAAATATAATCTAGAAGAAAGTAAAGACCTGTAACTCCAAATCATCCCAACAAATTCTAGGGTAAAAAAATGAAATTAATGGTTTCATTCTATCTTTTGCTTATTATTAGATTAATTTTAGAAATCATGAATGCATGTTCTATAAAAATAATGCATGAATGTTCTATCAAAAATAAATCATGCATGAAATTTAATGGTTTTGCATGCATATAAAAATTAACTCCATGCAATTCCTTGCATGCAAACTGTAAAATCATGAAAAATCTTTCATGTCACCTACACAAGCATTCATAACTAGGACAATAAAAATAGGTAATTAGAAAGAGTGATTTTTAGTAAATCTAGTTAAAATGAGCATGTTCTCTTGAGATTACATGCATGAAAAAATTAAAATCAAGTTAAAATTGTGCATTTTCCTTCTTGAAATCATGTGTGTTATTATTTTTATTTACATGTTTTTGCATGCTTATCTTTGTTGTTTGCATGCCAAGATGGAACTTCTATAGTAAATCACTTATATAGAAGGTTTCTTAGGAAGACTATAATTATTTTTAAGAGTATGTTGTAATTGGATAGCATTGATATCAATACATTTTTTTACTTACTAAAAAATGAATGAAAATAAGGGAAATATTAAGACTAAAAGTTGTGAAGAAGAGTCCAATGTTTATTTTAAACTTCCTAATGAGTTGTTTCCAAAATATATATATTTGATTCCCCCAATTGGAAACATTATAGGGTGTGTCCAATTCACGGTCCACTCCTAGAACCTTATACAGTATTTACATTTTAGAGGTGGAGTTATATAATATAGTTATAAACCATCTCTGGTGTAAATCTTGGGCTCTTTACATTATCAACAATTAATATTAGATCTAATATTTGAAGTGGATCGAGTGTGTCGATATTAAATTTTTATAGTGTTCTATATAGTTTCGTACAATTTATTTTTAGGTTGAGATATAAGTTTAGTAGTCAACTTATGGATGTGTTATAATTTAAATAAAACGGAAGAGTGGATTCTTATAACCCCAAAGTAAACCCAATGTATGTGTGATTGTACCTACATTGATGGGCATCCTTATGCATTTAAAAATAGTTTTGGTTTCAAAAATAGTATCCATGGGTGTATGCATTAGGTATCTCCCAATTTTCAACACATTGAGTGTGCTAATGACAAAAAGGATGACATGCCTATAATTTTACCTCATTATGTCATGGTAGAATCAATTGTATTTATAAAAGCTGGTGAATAACTTTGTATTGTCTATCAATGTAAAGGGAAGATCAACAAAAAAAATGAGAAAAAAATCTAATTGACAATGATGATTGATGTACATATTGGATTTTTGAAAACCCAAATCTGAAAACAATCTAATTTTCTATGGTATTTTGAAAACAAACTAATCTTAAGGATTTTTATGTTATGTAAATTTAGTTTATTTTGTAGTATTTTCTTTTTCTACATTTAAATATTTTGAAATTAATTTTTTAATTACTTGTATGTGAATTTAATGAACAATATAAAATTTATTTAAACTTAGAATAAATATTTATGTTGTGGTACATCATCAATGTCTTTTCATTATGATGAGGATCCCACATAGAATCATATTTCATCACCCTTGCCATCACCTCTTACTACACTCCCACAACTTTGTAGAAGATCCACTAGAATAAGAGATAAACATGTTCAACTATCCACTTACACTCTTCCAAGACATTCAATTTTAGGGCATCCATCTACATCTCATAGACAGAATTTTCATAATTCAAATCCTTTTTTAGTTTATTCCTAAATTATAACAATCATGGGATGAGTTCATTAAAGAACAACATGAAGGAATACAGACACTTGCACCTTAGTTGGATGAATATCCTCATTTTTAATATGTATGAAACATTTAAATGAAATATATATATATATAATTTTGTACTATTATTTTCAGATAATTAAAAAAAATTATCTAATAATTTTGTACTATTTTTTTTTTCTTCTACCAGATAATTAAAAAAATTATTGATATTAAAAAACCAAGAAGGCAACTTACAAAGACAACAAGAAGCTAGATTTTATAAAAAAAAAAAGCTAACTTGCTAAATTCTACCTTAAGAATCTGCCTAATCAAAGTTTATAAAAAGAATAAGCATTATTTTAGCAAGTTCAAGTAATATGCATGTAAGTCTATCCTTTAGGCAAGCTTTCTAATAAGGACTTGCGCGCATGATTCATGCAATCCCCACTATTTTCCTTGATTTTTTCATTCTTAGTAATTTTAAAGGAATAATTTGTTAGCATCTTGATTTTTGTAGGTTTCCTTTCCCCACTTCGTCCTTCTATGTTATTTTAGTTTATCATCTTATGTGTTTTAATTAAATTAATTGAGTGTACATTTTTTCAATTAATTGATAAGAATGAATTAGGATTTAGTTCAATTTGATTTAATTTATTATTGTTATTTACATTAATTTAATTTAATTCATAAAAATAAAAATTTTATTGAATTTAATTTAATTTAGTATTTAATAGATTTCTTTACTTAAAAATAAAAATTAAATTAAACATAATTGTATTCTTTTAAAAAATGGTCGAAGGGGTGATGTAAATGTGTTGCAATTTATGCCACCTTTACATTACCCTACCCCCTAAAATTAAAATTAAAATTAAAATGGGAGGGCTTGTTCTTCATTTCCTTTCTCATTTTTTAAGTTTTTGGCATGAATAAACAACAAGAAAGATAATATGACAGAGAAAATATAGGTTAAAAGAGAAATTAATAACGTTAGGGTCAAATGTAGAAGAGGGAAATCAACACTAGGAGGGAAAAAGAAAGGGGAGACCTTATCTCAGCAAGAAGAAGATGGAATAGGAAGAAGGGTATGGAGAGAAAACTATGTATAATAGATGAGGAGGAAAAACTCTTTAGAGATAAAAGGAGAGAATAACCATGTAGAGCCCGAGGAGGAAGGGGAAGAACACTTCAAAGATAGAAAAAGAGATATATGTAAATGGTTTTCATAGAAATTATTTATCATAAAACAAACATATTAATTTAATATTAAAAATTTTAGGATACCCTATACTTTTTAACCTAGAATAATATGAAGAAACACCAAAAAAGACATTAAGAAGAAACCCTAACAAAACTCTAGCCAAAATAACAAATAGAAACCCTAGCAAAAGTAATTAGCAAACCCCTGATAGAAAATAGTAGGTAGAAATACAAAACCCTTAAAAATATAAGAAATAGTAGATAGAAACACTCGAAAAACCCTACCAAAAATAACACACAAAACCAGTATTTTTAGTGCAAAAATAACAAACAAAAATCCTAGACAAAATAATAGGCAAAAACCTTTAAAAAAATAGTAGGTAGAAACCCTAAACCCTACAAAAGTAGTGTTGTCTCCAAATCTTGCACCCTAGAAGAGGGTTGTTCAGGCCTCCTCTAGATTTGGGCAATGTTGGGACATTTCTAGGCCTGTGGGTTTGCCTATAAGTGGAAATGAACCTCTAGGTTGAAAAGGCTAGCTCCCTGTGTTAGCTTTTATGCATTAAAATTATTGAACCAGTTTGTATGAGTGAAAAGAGTCAGAAGTTTGCATAAATGAAAAGCCTAGTCTAAAATAGTGATAGACCAAGAATTAGTATCCACATGTATGCCCTATACTTATGCACAATACAATAGAATATAGTCTATAACTCAAGCCCTAGAAGATTCCAACATAAATATTTCAAAGAAGAGAGAAAATGAATGAGATCACACAAGGTAAATAACTAGAAAAGATAGCCTGTATAGTCTATAAAAAGGGTTACACATGTGAAAATTTTCATACAGCTAGAATGCACTCTCCATGACCTATTAGATCAAATCTCAACTCAAAAACATGAAGGACAAAGAACATAAGGATAAAACATCACTTGTTATCACTCTGTGTCTCTTGCATGCCCAAGCAAATGTCTAGAACTTAGAAAGAAAACATACTTATGCTTCTTTGCTCAAAGGCAAGAAAATGGCAAAACAATCTAGCAGGGCTTCATTGTACTATCTATGGATGATAAAACAAGAGCCCAAGGGACTTATTTACAGTAAAAAATGGAGAGAAGAGAGAATTCTTGGGTGCCAAAATAGAAGCTTCCAAAATGGTTTATAGTCACCATCTTCATAAAACTAATTCCATTTATTCTCTCATTCAGCTGGAGTTTGTCCTTCTCTTTGATTCACCCTCTTGAAATGACCAGGATCATTGCAAAATCATTAGTGAGATGACCCTCCATAAGAAATGGCTCAGATCACTACAAAATCAATGGATTCTTCTTGAGAGATCCCATATTTTTCACTGTAGACCCATTCATGTTTTATAAGTGGCTTTACTTCTACTTACTTCTTCAGGTTCTTTGATTTATTTTACTTGTAAAAGTCATAAGCAAAGCTCTTGGGGAAACTGAATTTGCACTATCCTTGTTTAAGACCCTATCGAGTTCTCTAAATGGATTTACTTCCTACTTGAAGACTTTAGGCATGAATTTGACATCATGTGGCATGTCATCTTTGAATCTCAATGGCTAGTTGGACACCCTAAATTTGGCATCATATGTCACATCATGCCTTTGAAACCCAATGGCTAGTTGACCACCCTAAATTTGGTGTCCTATGGCACATCATCTTGCACCCTAATGGCTATTTGGTTGTATTAAAATTGACATCCTACAACACATCATGGGGATCCATCGAGTTTATGCTTTGGGTAATTTTATTGAAGTAATTCCTTCAGACAATTTATTCAAAGGAATTATTTTAGGGAAATTTCCTGAAACAATGGCTAGTTCCTTTAGTAACTTTTCTTGAAGGACACTTGGGAAAGTGCCCTTCAGAAAAGTTTTGAAGGACACTTGGGGAAGGCACAAGGTCCCTTCAAAAAACTTTGAAGGGCATTTCTAAAGGAAATAGCCCTTCAGAATTTTATTGAAAGGCATTTCTAAAGACAAAGTGCCCTTCAAAAAAGTTTGAAGGGTCACTCGAGAAGAAAAGTGCCCTTAAAAACTTTTCCAAAGGGACACTTGGGCTAAAAAGTGCCCTTCAAAACTTTTTTGAAGGGTTATTTGCAAGAAAAGTGCCCTTCATAAAAGTCTGAAGGGACACTTAGGCTAAAAATTGTCCTTCAAAACTTTTTTGAAGGGTCACTTGGAAGAAAAATGCCCTTCAAAAAAGTTTGAAGGGATACTCAAGCTAAAAAGTGCCCTTCAAAACTTTTTTGAAGGGTCACTTGGAAGAAAAGTGCCTTTCATAAAAGTCTGAAGGGACACTTGGGAAAACAAAGTGCCCTTCAGAAAATTTTGAAAGGATACTTGGGGGGGAACATTATCAAGACCATTTTGGGTTTTCTAAATGCTTTTGCTTATAAAATTCATAAGACTTGCTCCTTGGAAAACCTGAAGTCATGCATCATTGAAAACTTGCAAAGCATTGGAAGGAGTAATTCAGGGTCATAAACCCAGATTACTTCTACTCATGAAAATTTTATAAGTCAAGTCATTCAAAGAACCTGACTTGGTCTTGATAATGTAATTCAAGTTTACAAGGGGCCAAGACTTGACTTGTGGAGAACCAGACATACACTAAAATGGAGCCAAAACACCTTATCCTCCTTGACTTACAATTTTGGACCTCTAAAATGGCTAGTTTTTACAATTGTTGTTCGGCTCTCCATGAAAATGGTTGAAAAAAATATACTGAGGTGAAATTTGGTCAACATTATTAGTGATTCTGAGGGGATTCATGCCTTCTATGTCAAACACCAATTGCCTAAATCCTTCCATTGGGCATGGAGTCATGCATATAGGCACTTTAAAAAGAACTGAACAAGCTTTGTTTCAAAAACACACTAGCCAGGTTGATTACACACACAAGGCAGAGACGCACACCAAACAAAGGGAAAAAAACACACCTATGCTACAAATCACTTAAGGAAAACAAACACAACAAAATAAACACACCAAAACAAATTATATACAAGACATGGCCAGCAAGGGTCAAAAACAAGGCATCAGATGGACTCCATTCACTAGAATAGCTAGCTCTTCTCCATCCATTTTAGATAGCTGAAAGGAGTTTCTTTGCTTGCACTTGATGATGATGTAAGGACCACTCCACAAGGTATTAAACTTTGTATGTTTGCCTAGTTTTTCTCTATCTTCATCCCATTTCAAGATGCAGTCACCTTCTTTGAACACTCTTGCCCTTGCCCTTTTATCAAAGGATTTCTTCATGAGGACTTGATGGTGTTCCAAAGCTTTGTGTGCATCATCTCTCACCTCCTACAACTACATTAATTCTATCAATTTGACCTCCATGGAGTTTTTTTAATTAATTCCAGTTGTTGTGCAATTTCCAAGGTAGGGAGCTCTTATGATATGGATAGCTTAGCTTCTCTCCCATAGACAAGTACAAAGGTAGAATTACCAATCAACTTCTTGGGAGTGATTCCAGTTGCCCATAAGGCTATCTTTAGCTTTTTATGCCATTCTCTTTGATTGGTTTCCAACATCCTCTTGATGAACTTGATGAGTTTTTTATTGGTAGACTCAGGCAATCCATTACCTTGAGGGTAGTAGTTGGATGAGGTACTCAAATGAACTCCACTCTTTGTTGGTTAATCAAAAGTTTTAGCACTTATGAAAGTAAGTGCATTATCTAAGATGATGACATGAGGAGATCCAAACCTTACTATAATACTATCATAGAACTCCAAAATGGCATTTCATTTGCTTCCTTCAAATCAATAGCCTCTACCCATCTTGTGAAGTAGTATGTAGCAATCAATATCCATTTATGTCCAGCACTTGATGGAGGGTTGATCATGCCAATGAAGTCAAGGCCCTATTGCATGAAAGGTTGGTCCACTTGGATAGGATTCAATGGAAGGGAAGCAAGATTTTATTTTCCAACAAAGAAAGCACATTGATGACAAACCTTAGCCCAATGATAATAATCTATAAAAAGACTAGGCTAATAGTAACTGTTGACCATTTTTTTCCCAACAGGCCAAAGATCGGTCCCCTTCTATCCTTGCTATTCTAGGCCATTTCATTTTTCAATTTTGCATAAATCTATCTAAATATATGGACTCTATAGGTCTAAATCTATAGACTCTACAGGTCTTGGATTTCTATGGACTTTGCAAGTTAGTCCTTTAGTGCATGAGGGATCAGTTCAGAGAGTGCTAGGCGAGTCTTGGTTCAGTCGGTAGTTTAATCACTCCATTTCAAAGCCTAGTTCATCGCTTCAAGTCCATCGCTTCATTTTCCAAGTTTGGTTCAACACCTTTGGTTCATCGATGCATAGCATTGAATTATTGAACCAATTCAATGGATTGGTTCAATGAATTAGTTCAAAGGCTTGGTTTAATGGGCTCAACGCACACTGGTTGAACTGATTGAACTGTTGAACCAATTTTGGTTCAATGGGTTGGTTCAACGGCTTGGTTCAAGGGTGTGCCCTATAGCTGAAGGGTAGTTCAAGATCAAAAAGCCCTTGCAGAGGGTAGGGAGCATTTCAAAGGGAGCCATAGGGTTTTCAAGTGATGATAGGTGCATAAACATCAAATTTTACACCAAGGAAGCCAGAGTGCAGAAAACACCAAGTGGCAACTGTAGAGGACTTCAACATGTTTTTTCAGGAGCAGTAAAATGTGCCACATGTCCCTTGTAGGACTTGGTGGAAATTGATAGGTGGCAACATCTGTGGGTTTCTCTTGTTGGCTTCAAAGAAGACTGTGGTGGGCCTGAATGAGTTTCCAAGAGCTCTATAGAAGCGGCCACGTGTCAATGTTCGATTGACTCTCAAAAGACCCTCTAATGTAAGTGGACACTGCCATGTCCCATTATCAGCTCAGCAAAAGCTACCACATGTCAACATCTACATTTTAAAGTGTCTTTTAAGTGCCCAAGCAGCAGATTACAACACGTGTTAAAGGTAGATGCACTCTCAACAAAAGGGCAAGGTAGGAAGCCGAAGGAAAGCCATTGGGTGACAGCTGCGTGAAAGTCAAATTTAACACAGTGAAGTAGCCATTGTTGTTTGAACTACCTAAGCACCAAATCATGGAAAAAATCCCAAGGAACATAGCGACCCACCAAAAGATCACCCTCGAGGGCTGAAAGAGCAGGAAGAAGACAAAGAGTAGAAATGATAAAGCATTCAAGTGGCAAAGGGAAGATGAGTTATTATAGATGAGTGGCATGACCTATTTTCTATTATTGGCATTGATGAGGGAACAAACTACAGTCTATTTGTAGAAAAGAGGCACGGCCATGTCCTTAAATTAATGTTTGAATGCCAAATTCAATTTTGGTGATTGTACAAGCATGGTTCTAGCAGGCCTTTTTTGAAGAATGACATCAATAACAGTGGTTTCCTCTTCCCAAGGTTCAGAATGCACATGGGCCACTTGCAGAAATGAATGCCAAAATCTTTCCCAGGAAGCACCAAGTTTCTCTTCCTCTTTCTATAAATTGTAAACTTCTCTTTTGAGAAAAAAATCTGCTCTCAGCCTTAAGGCAAAACTCTGCCCAAAAATCTCTCGGGCTTGTAAGGCAGAGCTCTGCCAAAAATTTACCTTGAATCGAAACTTAGCATTTTTACCTCCATTTTGAGTTTTTGCATCTTTAATATATGTCTATGCATTTGATTCTATGTTAATTCATTTTTTTAATGCTTTTTTAGAATGATTTCAGCATGTTTGGTGCATTTTGAGTTCCCTTTTACCAGTCTATCAGAAGTGTCCCTAGAGGAGTATAGGTGAAGTGGATAGGCTACTGCAGTGCGTTTCAGAATGCCTCTAGTAGTAATTTCCTCCCTGTATCTCCACAGACCCCTGACCCACTAATGTAGAATATTTTCTCATGTCAGATGAAGTGTATGGGAGCTTGTTCTCGGTGGAAAGTGTATGTTCAGGTAGAGTAGATCAACCTTTTCTGGTGTATCACCTTTTCTTTTTTAGGATTAGGTTCTATTTTTAGCATCTCTCTCTCCCTTTTCATCCCCCCCCCTTTTTTTTATTTTGTTTGTTAGCAGTAGGAGAAACCAGGGCCTAAATGATACATCAGAGGGAGCTAACCCTTATCTATAAACTCTCCCCTCTAGCTTCGTCAGTCCCACAAGTGAGAGGGGAGTTTCCATTATTGCATGTGGAAGGGCGGGAGCTAGGCGTCCTACCCTTGGGTGTAATCTTCTACGTCAACTATTTTTGGCACACCTGGTGGGACCAACTAGGACAAGTTGTGTCTAAAGAGTTAAAGAATTTTTGGTGTGTTATTCAACCGACTAGCCTTTGGAGGCTTTTGCATCAACACCAATGGCGACTCTGAGTTGAATCAACTAGTTAAGCAGCTTGGTGCCATCAAAAATCACTTTTGAATGTATAATCACTCTGAAAAAAATCATGGGCCTTTTATTCCTTCATATTACCATGATCAAGCTCAAAACATTCATGCAATCCCCTCAAGTAGCCCTCCTAGTTGCCCTTCAACCAAAAGGGCAAATTCTAATTATGAGATCTTTCGCCCTGATGGCAACCTCCTGACCTGGGGAAATAGTGGAATCATGGGGTAGGAAAGAAGAGAAGAAAGATTTTGCTCAAAACCTTAGAAAAAATAAAGCTGCTCCTACCCATGATTCCTATGATCTCCAAGAAAGGCTCTTCCAAGAAGATCTAGCTAGGAGAATTGCAGAGTTGGAATCTAAAGAGAGATTCCTCAACCAGTGTGTGATGGATGGTTCAGACCCAATGGCACATTCCATGTCTGAACACACCCCACTTACACATTTCCAATAGAAATATCATGCCACACCTGATATAGATGAAGTGCTGACTAAGTGGAAGGAGGAGAATCATTTGATTTTAGCTCAAGCACTACCTCCTCTTTCACACAGTTTTCCCACTTCACCCCTTCTCAAGGAGGAACCTATTTTACAAAAGGTAGGTGAGGAGCAAAAGATCCAATCTACATTTTTCCAGGGGGCTATCATGAGCGATAATGAAGAAGAAATCATCATTGAGGCTTTTTGTGAAGGCATCATCAGCAATGGAGAAGACTCAGGTCACGCATACATACAGATGTTCCAGCAATATGAGGAGGAACAAAAGCATAGTGAGCTCTCTTCCCCCTTGTTCGATGAACTTCCTTGTTGCTTCGATGAGGAGGATGACTACGCTGAAGAGCCTAAGTTGGAGGAGGAAAAGGAGAGGTATGTGTTCATAGAGGAAGGCCTTGAAGAAGAAAGCTTCGAACAATGAGGCAATGTTTTGTGGGATGAGCAATTATTTTGTGAGTCCATCTCAGACATCACAACAGTCACCCTTCTTCAGGAAGTCTAAGAGGAAGTAAAGGATGAGTCTGATAGAGTCTTCAATGAGGCAGAAGGAAACAAGTCAGACCATGATGCATTACAAGGGGATTATGCACATCAAAGGGCTAATGGTGATAAGCCAGTAGCCATTGATTTCTTGGTGAAGAGCACCAATATTAAGGACCAGCATTCAACAAGCTTCCAGGGACAAGTAGAGTACATATATGTCAGAAGCATGTTCGATTTTGATCCACTTGAATACCAGCCAACCTGGGTGACAGGCAAGAGGAGCAGGTCACCAAATCTCCTTTTCATTCAGCTACTTGCCTGGCACCATAAGTCTTCTTGCCAAGAAGGGGACTTAAGAAATTTTCCATTTGATCTAGGAGGGAGGTAATTATTCCTGCTTAGCTATATATATTAGTTTTCTTTCATTTATCTTTCCTGTTTTCCCTAAGTGTAGTTTACATGGGTAGTGTTTTTAAGCCTTGTGTGTTTCCCTTTGTGTGTGGGGTAAGAAGCTTCATGTTTTGATTCTCAAATATTTTAGGGATATTGCTGATATTTATTCATAGCTACATCTAACTTTGTGCCCAATGGACTACAAGGCAACTAGTCTTTAAACATAGCAGGCATGCTTCCCCTGGGAGTCACCAATTTGTTGACCATTTTTTGCCCAACAGGCCAAAAATCGGTCCCCTTCTATCCTTTCTATTCTAGGCCATTTCATTTTTCAATTTTGCATGAATCTATCTAAATCTACAGACTCTGTAGGTCTTAGATTTCTATGGGCTCTGCAGGTTAGTCCTTTGGTGCATGAGGGATTAGTTCAGAGAGTGTTGGGTGAGTCTTGGTTCAATCAGCAGTTCAATCGCTCCATTTCAAAGCCTGGTTCATCACTTCAAGTCCATCACTTCATTTTCCAGGTTTCGTTCAACGACTTTGGTTCTCGGTGCACAATGTTAAACCATTAAATCAGTTCAACATATTGGTTCAATCATTTAGTTCAATGAATCGGTTTAAAGGCTTGGTTCAATGGGCTCGGTGCACACTGGTTGAACCGATTGAACCATTGAACCAATTTTGGTTCAATGGGTTGATTCAATAGCTTGGTTCAAGGGTGTGCCCTATAGTCAAAGGGTAGTTAAAGATCCAAAAGCCCTTACAGAGGGCAGGGAGCATTTCAAAGGGAGCCATAGGGTTTTCAAGTGATGACAGGCGCATAAATGTCAAATTTTACACTAGGGAAACCAGAGTGCGAAAAGCACCAAGTGGCAACCACGGAGGACTTCAACATGTTTTTTTAGGAGTAGCAGAACGTGCCACGTTTCCCCTACAGGACTTAGCAGAAGCTGACAAGTGGCAACATCTATGGTTTTCTCTTGTTGGCTTTAAAGAAGACTGTGGTGGGCCTAAATGAGTTGCCAAGAGCTCTGCAGAAGCGGCTATGTGTCAATGTCTGCCTGACTCTCAAAAGACACTCTAATGTAAGCAGACACTACCAGATCCCATTATCAACTTAGTGGAAGCTACCACGTGTCAATGTCCACATTTCAAAGTGTCTTTTAAGTGCCCAAGCAGTGGATTATGACATGTGTTAAAGGTAGATGCACTCTCAACAAAAGGGCAAGGCAGGAAGCCAAAGGAGAGCCGTTGGGTAACGGTCGCGTGAACGTCAAATTTAACATAGTGAAGTAGCTGTTATTTTTTGAACTACCTAAGTGCTTAATCATGGAAAAAAGCCCAAAGAATGCAGCGACCTACCAGAAAATCACCCCTGAGGGCTGAAAGAGCAGGAAGAAGACAAAGAGTAGAAATGACAAAGCATTCAAGTGGCGAAGGGAAGATGAGTTATTACAGATGAGCAGCGTGACCTACTTTCTATTGTTGGCATTGATGAGGGGACAAACTGTAGTCTATTTTTAGAAAAGAGGCACGGCCATGTCCTTACATTAATGTTTGAATGCTAAAGTCAATTTTGTTGATTATACAAGCATGGTTCCAATAGGCCTTTTTTGAAGAATGACATCAATAATAGTGGTTTCCTCTTCCCAAGGTTCAGAACGCACATGGGCCACTTGCAGAAATGAGCACCAAAATCTTTCCCAAGAAGCACCAAGTTTCTCTTCCTCTTTCTATAAATTGTAAACTTCTCTTTTGAGAAAAAAATCTACTCTCAGCCTTAAGGCAAAACTCTGCCCAAAAATCTCTCGGGCTTGTAAGGTAGAGCTCTACCATAAATTTACCTTGAATCGAAACTTAGCATTTTTACCTCCATTTTGAGTTTTTACATCTTTAGTATATGTCTATGTATTTGATTCTGTGTTAAGTCATTTTTTTTAATGCTTTTGCAAAATGATTTCAGCATGTCTGGTGCATTTTGAGTTCCCTTTTACTGGTCTGTCAGAAGTGTCCCTAGAGGAGTATAGTTGAAGTGGATAGGCTATTGCAGTGCATCTCAGAATGCCTCTAGTAGTCATTTCCTCCCTGTATCTCCATGGACCCCTAACCCACTGATGCAAAAGGTTTTCTCGTGTCAGATGAAGTGTATGGGAGCTTGTTCTTGATGGAAAGTGTATGTTCGGGCGGAGTAGATCAACCTTTTCTGGTGTATCACCTTTTCTTTTTTAGGCTTAGGTTCTGTTTTCAGCATCTCTCTCTCCCTTTTCATCCCCCCCTTTTTTTTATTTTGTTTATTAGCAGTAGGAGAAACCATGACCTAAATGATACATCAGAGGGAGCTAGCCCTTATCTAGAGACTCTCCCCTCCAGCTTCGTCGGTCCCACAGGGGAGAGGGGAGTTTCCATTATTGCGTGTGGAAGGGCGAGAGCTAGGCATCCTGCCCCTGGGTGCAATCTTCTACGTCAACAGTAACCATCTCTCATTATTTTTGCAGCTATTGTTATAGGAGAGAAGTGACCACCATCTGCACCATTATGGAACTTTTCTAGTAGCATATCAAATTAGTCATTATTAATGCATCTTAGCAACACATTTCTCACATCCTTCTTAAAGAGAATGCCATCCATAAGACAATAAGGAATAGCTTGCAACCTAAAATACCTTCTTTTATATTTTTTGAATCCATTGGGACACTCACCATTTTGAAGAAAACCAATGATGTCTTGTGTCCAACTTTGATTATGCATTTGATCAGTTGGCTAGTCTTGAACTTGATTCACCAAGGCTTGCTCTTTTGGCTCTTGAAAGTCAGATGCGAAGTGCTCACATAAACTTCTTCCTCTTACTAGGCTAGTTACATTGATGTCAATGTAATATTCCATCACCTTCATGATCCATCCAGCACTCTTCTCATTGAGATCCCTACATAGGAGAAACTCCTTAGTGCTAGGATGGGAGACCATGACATGGATTTTTTTATTGAAAACCATATGCTTGAACTTTTTTAAACCTCTAATGATGGTTAAATCTTGCTTCTCAAAAAAATAATATCTCACGTAGTAGTCTTCTAAGCTTGGCTAAAGAAACCAATTAGCTACTCAACATCCTCTTCATTATTTTTCATAAGCATGGCTGAGATTGTGTCCAGGTTAGCAAAAGTATAAATAATAAAATCCTTAGAAAAAAATTGGATTTAAGAGAGTGGGAGAGGTTGTAATTACTTGCTTGATTTTCTCAAAGCTACCTTTACCTTCCTTTATCCAAGTAAAAACTTGGTTCCTTTTTAGCATGGATGTGATAGGCTTTACCACAGTTGCAAAGTTTGGGATAAACCTCCTTACAAATTTTATTTTTCCCAAGAAACTTTGTATCTCTTTCTTATGTTGAGGAAAATACAAGCCTAGAATAGCTTAAATCCTTTCGAGGTCAATAGATAAGCCTTCTTTTGAAACAACATGACCCAAAAGCTTACTTTCATGGACAGAGAAGATGCACTTCTTTGGATTGAGGGATATGTCATACTCTCTACACTTCTCAAACACTCACCTTAGATGTCTCATATGATCAGCAACATCTTTTGAAAAAATGGTTATATCATCAAGGTAAACAAGAAAAAAATTATTGATCAAACCTTTGAAAGCCATGTCCATTGCCCTTTGAAATGTAGTTCCAGCATTGGATAAACCAAATGGCATCTTCTTATAGGCAAAGCTCCCCCACTTGGTGGTGAAGGTTATCTTGAATTGATCCTCTTCATTTATCAATATTTTATTATAACCTAAATAACCATCAAGAAGTGAGAAACGTTGAGAACCTGAAACAACTTGCAGAATTTGTTCCATGGAAGGGAGTGGGTAATGATCCTTGAGAGATAATTTGTTTAGATCATGAAAATACACACAAATTCTAATTTCTCCATTATTATTTTGAACCAACACAAGGTTGGCTACCCAAGTTAAGTGTTTGATAGGAAAGATAATCATAGACTCAATCAATTTGGTTAGCTCTTTCTTCATGAGTTCTTCTACCTTGGGTTGATAGGCCTTTGCTTTTGTCTTACCAATTTAGCTCCATGCTCCAATTCAATGGTGTGATGAGCTAGACTTGGGTTGAATCCCTTCAAGTCCTTATATTCACAGGAAAAGATGTCATGAAACTATTTGCATGATATAATAAAATCTTGCCTTTCTAGCTGAGAACAAGCCTTGCCAATCTTCAAAAGTTTGTCTTTGAAAATCAGAACTCTCTCATAGTTCTCTTCTTTTATTGACATGCTCATTCTTTTGTTTTTATTTTTATCATCCTTATTGGAGACACTCTCCAAGGTAATCATCCCCTTGGGTATTTTTTTTGTCTTCAACTGTATAATCTATTCTTCATAATGGTCATGCAACTTCTTTTGATTTATTAAAGAGAAGCCTACCTCATTTTGTAAGAAGTGTGCAATGTGTTCATCACTTTCAAATCCTTACCATGACACCTCATTATCGAGAATGGAAGGTCTCACAATTATATTGATATGAAATTGATCTTTCTCTTATTCAATGTTAGCAGCTGAGTCAAAATGTGCTCCTATTGCAGCCAATCTATCAACGTGCTTGTTTAAGTCTCTTGGTATGGGCTAGATGTTGAAGTCATCAAAATCCTCAATTAGATCCCATACCATATGCTTGTACGACTTGAGAAAGGGGTTATTGGTTTTAGATTGACTTCGCACTTGATGAATTAACAGCTCACTATCTTCATAGACTTTCAAAAGCTTGATTCCTCTCTTCTTTGCCCATTGGAGACCATGAACTAAGCCTTCATATTTTGACACATTGCAAGTGCATATAAAGTGAAACCTATAAGAAGATTAGTAATGATTATTTGATGGGGAAACCAACATGACACCAACTCCTACACCTATTTTTCTCCTTGAACCATCAAAGAACATTTACCGCATGCCATCAAGCTCATGATCTTCATTGGTGAGTGAAGGAATTGGGACATTTTTCTCATGCATGCAGTAAACTCCCAAATAAATTTTCTCAATGAAAGTGTAAGGATAAAGGTCATGTGTTTCAATTTTGTACTTGTCAAGATAGTGGTCAAAAATACCTTCAAGAGGAGAAGATGTTTCACTATTCAAGACTGCCTCTTCCTCCTTACTGATCAGATAGTTTTGATTTGTTAATGTCTCTAAGTATGGCTCAATTTAGAACCTTGATAAGGGTTGAGTACTCATGGTTACCTTGGTTCCATACCTTTTCTTAAAATCTGTAAAGGACCAATCAATAGAAAGGTATCCTCTTATCTTGACCATAAAGTCCCTAGACAAGCATACAGCAAAGTGTGCTAGAAGGTCTACCACCACAATATCTTGCATGATAGGCAAGCTTGGGCAGCCATGTAAAAACACTTTCAGACCTTTGACCAATCCTACCATCTTGGTTGGAGTTCCATCTCACTGAAACACACCTTTACTATGTGGCTCATGGTTTAAACCTAGCTTATCAACCACTACTTTAGGCATAACAGTAGTGCTTGCTCCACTATCCAAAATACAATTATGGACCAACTTATCTCCTAAAATGAGTGTGAGGTAGAAGGGTGGAGGATTTTCATATTTAGTGGAAGGCTCCAAAAGATGATTTGGAGAATTTGTGAGAGCCACACTATGATGCCTTGAAGATTGAGGATCCACCTACAAGCTTACTAACTACTCTTGCAAAAGCTCCTTTTGACCAGGTATATGTAGAACCTTCCAAAGGGATATTCTTGTCTTAGTACTATTTAATGAGTCCATAATAGTTAGAGATGGAGTATTCACTTTCTCCTACATTTTTTATGGTAATAAAGGAGCTATTGCCTATTGTGTCACAATCTTGGTATCTACTTTTACATTTTGATTTTGTTAAAGAACATGGCTTGTAGAAGGTGCAGCACTTTGATTGGCATTTTATGGCCTTAGAGAGGCATCACTTGTAACTATTTGTGGCTCTTGGCCTTCTCCCAAGGCTCTCTTATTGGACCTTGTATTAACTGTAATTGACATGCCTTGAGTCAACACAAAATCATTTTTCTCTTGAAAGTTCATCATCCCCACCCCTGGGTTGCTACCTTCTCCATGATTATCCCTTTGGTTGGGACATGTTTCTTCTACTATCATGTAAGGAGTATCTTTTTCTTCTGTAGTCAAAGTATAGCTAGTTCCTCCATCATCATGTGTAAACTAACCTTGAAGATGCCCCCATTAGTCTACATGATCTTCTTCTGACACTAAATTTGCATGAACTAGAACAACAGCCTTTATGAGAGGAGTAGAGTTTGGATTACATGCATTGGGCTACCTATTGTAACCCTATTGATTTTGTCCTCTCCTTTGATAATTATCTTGGGATGGATCTCTATATCCTTGTTGAGGATAGTACTGTGCATTAGGAGGAGCACTTGCCTAATATTGAGCATGCTTGAGCTGAGCTCTCAATGATTTGATTTCTTCATCCTCATCCACAATGTTATCCACCTTCTTGGGAAAGGCTCTTGGCTTCACATTGGCATTGGTCACCTAAGACATGCTTGGAGCTTCAACCAAATTGTGGGATGGAAAAAGCATGGAAACTCTTGGAGGGAGTCTTCCAAGCCTGAATCAAGCTATTCTCAACCTCAATTGCTAGCTCATATGCACCTGGAAGAGTGAATCATCCCATTGACTACAACATAATAGTAACATCAGTACGAATCCCTTTGAGGTATGTTGGGAATACAAAGCTAGGAGGAGGTCTCATGATTGGTGGCAGCCTATACCATGTTCTTTGAAATCTCTCATTGAAATCTCCTATGGATTCATTTGGACCTCTTCTTAGTACATTTAACTAATGTATTAGGGAAGCATGATCACTCTTATTTTTGAATCTTGTCACTAATAGGTCTTCAAAACCATCCCAACTTGTAATGCAGCCCCCTTCTAACATTTTATACCAGTTAAATGCTTTGCCTTTTAAAGACATAGCAAGCAACCTAATGGCTATGTTGGCCCTAGTAACATTGTGTAAATTGTAGAAATTAGAGATGTCTCTAATATGTTCAGATCTATTAGGTTTTGGGTATTAAAAGAAGGGAAAGGTTGGCGTCTATCTATCTTTCCTCTTTCTCTCATTTCTCTTCTTCCTCTATGATCCTCTATTTCTTCTTCTTATTCAACTTCTTCCTCTCCTTGAACTTCTTCAATGTCTTATGTTTCTTCCCCAAAACCTCCTTGCCAAGGACTTAATAGGGCTAGGAGTGGTTTAGGGTGTTTTTCTTCAAGAAAAACTTCAGCTAAAGGGGCTTGGTCAGAAAATCTTAAGGACCTTATGAGGACCATGTGGGATAATGTATAAAACTTAGTCTTAAACTAGGGATTCACACCCTTTTGGAGTTGCCAAATGCTGGGTTAGGGGTATTTTTACTATTTAAGCCTGTCAAGACCAGCATTCACCTTGACTTAGAAATAATTTATGTCCCACTAGGTGTGCTATAATTGTTATCTCCAAATATTGCACCCTAGAAGAGGGTTGTTCAGGCCTCCTCCAGATTTGGGCAATGTTGGGACATTTTCAGGCATATGGGTATGCCTATAAGTGGAAATGAACCTCTAGATTAAAAGGGATAGCTCCATGTATTAGATTTTATGCAATAAAATTGTTGAACTAGTTTGTATGAGTGAAAAGAGTCAGAAGTTTGTATAAATGAAAATCCTAGTCTAAGATGGTGATACACCAAGAATTAGTATCCACATGTATGCCTTATACTTATGCACAATACAGTAGAATATAGTCTATAACTCAATCCCTAGAAGATTCCAACATAAGTATTTCAATGTAGAGAAAAAATTAATGAGATCACACAAGGTAAATAACTAGAAAATACAACCTGTATAGTCCAGAAAAAAGGTTACATATGTGCAAAATCGCATATAGCTAGCATGCACTCTCTATGACCTATTGGATCAATTTTTTGCTCACAAACATGAAGGATAGAGAAAAAAAAGATAAAACATCACTTGTTGTCACTCTGTGTCTCTTGCATGCCCAAGCAAATGTCTAGAACTTAGAAATAAAATAGATTTATGATTTTTTGCTCAAAGATAAGAAAATGGCAAAACATTTCAGCAAGGCTTTGTCATACTATCTGTGGTTGATAAAACAAGAGCCCAAGGGTCTTATTTATAGTAAAAGAGGGAGAGAAGAGAGAACTCTTGGGTATTAAAATAAAAGCTTCCAAAATGGTTTGTAGTCACCATCCTAGTGAAACTGATTCCAGTTGTTCTCTCATTCAATTGGAGTTTGTCCTTCTCTTTGATTCACCCTCTTGAAATTACCATGATCACTGCAAAATCAATGGTGAGATGACCCTCCACAAGAAATGGCTTGTATCACTACATAATCAATGGATTCTTCTTGAGAGCTCCATATTTTGCACTGTAGACCCATTTGAGTTTTTCAAGTGATTTTACATCTACTTGCTTCTTCAGGTTCTTTGATTGCTTTTACTTGTAAAATTCATAAGCAAAGCTCTTTGGGAAACCCAATTTGTACTATCCTTGCTTAAGACCTTATCGGGTTCTTTAAATGGCTTTACTTCCTACTTGAAGACTTTAGGCATTAATTTGACATCTTGTGGCATGTCATCTTTGAATCTCAATGGCTAGTTATCCACCTTAAATTTGATGTCCTACAACACGTCATGCCTTTGAATCCCAACGGCTAGTTGGCCACCCTAAATTTGACATCCTATGGCATGTCATCTTGTACCCCAATGACTAGTTGGTTGTATTAAACTTGGCATCTTATGGCACATCATGGGGATCCATCAGTTTTATGTTTCATGTAATTTTACTGAAGTAATTCCTTCAGATAATTTATCTAAAGAAATTCTTTCAGGAAAATTACCTGAAATAATGGCTAGTTCCTTCAAAAACTTTTCTCGAAGGACACTTGGGAAAGTGTCCTTAGGAAAAGTTCTAAAGGATACTTGGGGAAGGCACAGGGTCCCTTAAAAAAATTCCAAAGGGCATTTTCAAAAGAAATGGCCCTTTGGAACTTTTCTGAAGGTCATTTCCAAAGACAAAGTGCTCTTCAAAAAAGTTTGAAGGGTCACTCAAGAAGAAAAGTGCCCTTCGAAACTTTTTCAAAGGGACACTTGGGATAAAAAGTGTCATTCAAAAAAATTTCAAAGGGTCACTTGGAAGAAAATTTCCCTTTAAAAAATTCCAAAGGGACACTTGAGCTAAAAAGTTCCCTTCAGAGCTTTTTCGAAGGGTCACTTGGAAGAAAAGTGCCTTTCATAAAAGTCTGAAGGGACACTTGGAAAAATAAAGTTCCCTTCAGAAAATTCTAAAGGAACACTTGGGGGGGAACATTATCAAGACCATTTCAGGTTTTCTAAATGCTTTTACTTATAAAAGTCATAAGACTTACTCCTTGGAAAACTTGAAGTCATGCATCGTTGAAAACTTGTAAAGCATTAGGAGTAATTCGGGTTCGTAAACTTGGATTACTTATACTCATGAAACTTTTATAAATCAAGTCATTCATAGAACCCAACTTGGTCTTGATAATACAATTCAAGTTTAAAAGGGGCCAAGACTTGACTTGTGGAGAACTCGACATACACTACAATGGAGCCAAAACACCTTAGCCTCCTTGACTTGTAATTTTGGACCTCTAAAATGGCCAGTTCTTGCAATTGCTATTCGGCTCTCCATGAAAATTGTTGAACAAATTGTACTAAGATGAAATTTGGTCAACAAGTAGAAAGTGAAAAAATTAGAAAAACCCTACAAAAAATAACAAGTAGAAATTGTAGGAAAACTCTATCAAAAATAGCAAGCAAAAACCCTGTGAAACATGGTATTAAAATTTCTAAATGTATGGAAAGAAACAAACTAACAACTTATTTTATATATTTATTAAAGTGTATTAAATTTATGGAAGATATATAATATTAAAAACATTGGTTTTTAAATACTAGCCACGTAAAAATAAGCAAACCTGTAATCATAGCTCTTTTTTTTAAAGGGTGTTGAATAGTGTGGGGTGTGATAAAACTAGTTTTCATGAAACTATCACATTACACATAAAGGATGAGTATTTCAACCCTTAATACCACATCCTTTGTGTTCCTTAATGATCAACTTTACATCATGATTTATATGTGCATCACATTCCTGAGGTGTTTTGATGATCTACAAGTGGTGAGATTCTCAAGATGACTTGTTGTATTTTACTTGCTTCAACGGAGCCAAAGGAGTAAATATTTTATTTTATTCATGATCTTAGATTTATTTTCTAAATTATTGTGTTTTTTAATTTTTTGGTGTTTAACTTTATTTTATAATTGTAAACCATCCTCTTTTGTGTTAGCTTCCTCATAACGGTGTCGATGTCATGGTTGATAATTTAAATGACATGAGACTACCCCTACAAATATTGTATACTTTTTGTCTACACCATTGATGGGGGATATATATGTTTCACTTGATTTTGATAACAATTGACAATCTTGTCTAACACTAGATGAGTACATGTATCGAATGTGGGTGAGTGTCAATGTGAGATTGTATGTCAAGGATGACATGAATTTATATTACATAATGCTTGGACCAAGTAAGAATTAGTATACTTTTATTTTTTAGTTTAACCAATTATTTAAATTATTTAATTTTTTTAAGTTAGTAACTTTTTTATTTTTTTTAAATTACATTATTTTCATTATTTTGTTTCAATTACTTCAAAAAAAATATTATGCCATCCAAAAAGTTGTTTTCAAAAGCATTCCATCTAGAATTCAAATGTCAATCAAACAAGTAAAAATTGTTTTTCAAAAAATTCCATCTAGAATTCAAATGTCAATTAATTAAGCATAAAAAGTGGTCGGTTGATTATATTCAAAAAGAGTATGGTCGTATATAATATGATGAGTATTACTAAAAAATTTGTAGCAGAGTCACTTAGGAGAATTATGCGACATATATGGGTATGATAGCATAATTAATTTAAATGTTTTTATTTATTTATTTATGTTTATATTGATTTTTAAAAAATTAATGTGTAAGAGAACTACGGGGTTAATACACATGAAAAGAGAGTAACTCACCAAACTCTAAGCATGAGTGTATTTTTTGTTGGTGTAGACTTTTGTCCTACAAGTTTTGTGTACACGGATCATTAGTTTGCTTAAGGTAGCTAGATCATTTGGGTCATTTGGGGAAGTTAGTATGACATTCATTAGAATGTTGAGTCTCTATCTCTCTCCCTCCTATAAATATAACCTCTCCCTTTGTATTTATCATCTAGTATTATATGGAGTATTTTATTATTTGCTTTCATTCCTTTGCAATATTCTCGTATGCATGATTTCATTTACTAGCAGATTCATTATGATGTGCACTTACTCAGCTCATGAGATCACTCCATAATGTGCATTAATTGATCTGATGATCTTGGCTACAACTCTAATATGGTATCAAAGTGTTAATCCATGTTTAAAATTATCTGGTTTATTATTATTTAGTTTCATTCTGAAATCTTGCATGTATATTGTTCATATTGGATTTTGTATGTATTTTATTGGTAGTATAAGTTTTATTGCAGATCTATAAGATCATCCTCACAAATATCAAGGTCATATAAATCCATTATTTACATGTTCATGCTTTTGTATTGGTTTTATAAGCTTAGTTTTGTAGATCTAAGAGGAGGATGCATCGACCTAGTTTTTTGCTTGGTCAAGGGTTTGAAACTTCTGGAAGCATTGAGGTGAATACATAGTTTCTTGGAAATAGCTCACTTTCCAAACTAGGAGGATTCACAGTGACTACAAGGAGGCATCATTATTATCTACCTTTGGTTTTCCAATAATTATTTCACTATCCTATGCAGCTATTACATAGTTTACATCCAATTACAGGCAAAAGAGACAACATAGTTTCAAAACTCATTGTACTTATAGGTCTATGTGTAGTTTTGACTTGGGTGCAATCTAAAATATATTGAGCACAATATAAACCATCCTTCACACATGATTTTTCATGCTCACACATACTCAATTATATTTGGTGTCAAATATAAGCCATTTTATCCAAAATTACTCATTGTTTTCAGTTGGAACACACTTTCCTTCAAAGCCCACAATCTACACATGGGTTCCCCTCATAATAGCTCCTCTATCATGCACATCCATGGAAATTTTAGACTTGTATCAAGCTCTTTATAGTCATATTTAATCCAAGTGTGGCCTTGAGCTCTCCTATGGTGGTCTCCTAGCTTCCAAACTTGTCTGGTTCTTTAATGGTGATAACCTAAGTTATTTTTTGAGAGCAAACCCTAATTTCTCTTATGGTGGCACCTCTAGTCTATTTCCAATAGCTAAAAAAATGTTAAAAACCTAATAATTCCCTAAAATATAAAAAATTAAAGCATGTTTTAATTTTATTTAGAATAGCTTTTTATTTTTTTTAATTAAACACCTTCAAGTATGCCCTTTTCATTAAAGTGCATGTAGGGGTGTATGGGTAGACTATTTTTTCATTTTAGTTGGCTTGAGGAAGATCATGGTTCCTTTTTGGTTCTAATGAGTGGCTATATGGATACCTTACCCATTATTTGGTCGATTTGTTTAAGCTTTTAAGTACAAGTTCATTAAATAGGTCATTAATGATGAAAAATGTTATTAGCCATAACTTTTGCTTGATAACTTGGATTTGAGTACCACTTTTTGTAAAAGTGGTTTATTTTTCATTACCATTTAATCAGTTATATTTATATTATAAATTCACTAAATTTATAAAGTGCCATATTCAGGGGGTTGCCTATGCTATGGGCCCTACTACTTTTTGCATTGTACTTTATGTACCAATTCCTCACACATGAATGTATTTTTGGCTATGCCTAACATCCCTATTTTGAGAGTGTACTATTTATATTGACTCCTACACTTATTTCTCATTTGGACACATTCTTATTTGTGTCTAACATCCCATTCATGAGTGTGTAGTATTCTAGTATCATTATAGAGTATCTTGTGCAGTCTTGTACTCCTTGGTGTCTTCTCTCAGTCATGACAACTCCATTTAAGAGACTATAGAGGAGGAAGGTTAAGTCTACACTAGTGGTCCTTCTTAGAAAGACCAATTATGTTTCATAATGTGTGTACATAGAAGTTCACTCATAGATCAGGGCCTTATTCCATTCTTATATGGACATATTCATGTTCCTATTAACCTAGGCTAATATGATGATTGGGCCAACCCTTGTGACTATGTCTATGGTCACTTATTGATACATGTTTCATGGTATCTACACCACCATGTGGATCACACAGAGTGTCCCTTTACGATTTGGAGCATGTTTTAGAATTTTTATAGGGATCCTATTGTGACCTACATCACACCTCCTCCTCTTCTTATTATCTTTTTTGAGACTATTGTACACTCTCTTCCTAATTTTATTTCTTGTGATGACACATCCATGGTCGACAGTGCTCTTCTTTTTATCAAGCCCCCACTATAGTCCCAAGATTTTGCTAGACTTTAGTTATCTTATTACAAATTATACATCCATTTCTATGCAGATTATTGATCTTTCAAAGCCTTCACAGACTTACATTTCATAAAACTTTACTAATTTTAATGAGAGCACACACATTAAGATTATCGATGACTCATATGTTCTTATGGACATTTATCTTACAGATCTGAGTGCTTCATTACATACTAGTCTTCAATTTCGATGGTTGTTGAAAATTTATTTCTTCTTCCCATGGGTATTATTTTAGTGAATGTGCCATGTCATTCTTCTTCTCTGGTTTTAATAAGGGTACTTATAAAGCCTCATGTTCTCTCCCCTTCATTATATGCTTCCTTATTACCATATTCTATAGTTAGGCCTGTGATTCATAATCATACTTTGGCACATTTGAGCATTGACATGGAGATTTTGGATCATTTTATAGATATATACATCATGATTCCTACTTACATTCTACTTGAGTAAGAATTTTGTAGTTTAACAAATTAGGGTTTATTTCTTTCGAAAGGAAGAGACAACATTTATTACAGAGGGACCTACTGCAACATTCAGATGCAATATTCTATGGTTACCATCTCTCCTCTTTGTGAAGGCACATATCCTTCATATTTTAGGATATTGGGGATCATCACTATATACTTGGGTACCTCATCAAGCCTAGTTATTGAGACCTCATTCTCCAACCCACCTAAGCTATGTTTAAGGGGTGATGTTGGTGTAGACTTTTATCCTACAAGTTTTATCTACACAGATCATTAGTTGCTTAGGGTAGCTAGGTCATTTGGATCATTTGGGGAAGTTTGTCCCATATTCATTAGATTATGGGGTCTCTATCTCTCTCCCTCTTATATATGTAACCTCTCCCTTTGTATTTATCATCCAAGATGATATGGAGTATTTTATTGTTTGCTCTCATTCCTTTGCAATATTCTCTTATGAATGATTTTATTTATTAGAAGCTTCATTGTGATGTGCACTTGGTCAACTCATGAGATCACTCCATCATGTGCATTCATTGATCTAGTGATCCTAGCTACAAATCTAATAGTTGCATGGAAATACAATGTGAAAAGTGGTGCAAACAAGATGTAGAATGTGCTTCTAGTAATTTAAAAAACAAAACCATACACTGAAAAAAAAATGGTATTTATTTATATTCATTAATTATAAAAAAATATGTTTTCACCCTATTATAGGGGTCAAAATTATCTCCAATGAAACCTACCAATCGATAATGATTTAGAGTAAGTTGGTGACTTGTCGTTTGGGATAATTGAGTATAGAATAGGTTTCTTGTAATTTTGAAAGTTTATTAAAATAATGTAGCTTGTAAATTTTTATTCATACCTCAATATTTTTAGCATTTAGTTATTTTTTCAAGAGGTGTATGATTTTAAGGCTATTGAGCAAGTGTGGAAGCAACTGAAAGCCCTTTATGGAGAACTAATGCATTAAATAAGTGGGTGCATTTTATGGGGTTTGTGTTAGTAAGAAGTCATAATTTGCTACTTAGTAATAAATTAATTTATAATTCAAATTATCTATTTAACATGAATTTAATTTGAAATATTTTAATAATTATTAATTAATGACATTTTAGGTGATAATATCATCAAATTTAGTTAATGGTCCTAATTTTAGAGAGGGTGATGATGATGATGATTTTGACTATGGCTATGGAAACCTGTCATCACATGGAGTGAAGATAATCCAAACAATGCAGACAATAATGTCATAAACTATGATGAAGACAATCAACGCATAGATGATGATGGTGATGAGCATTCACTAGTGATAGCTTGTAGTCATAGTTTTTATATAGTTTGTAATTTGAACTCATGTTATTATATTGGAGATAATAAATTATATATTTTCTCATCTTCAAATTTATATACTCCTCATGTTATAAACTTGCTTCTGACATTAATTTTATTGTGGAATTGGTATATGTTATTTTAGCATTCTTATTAATATTTAAAAATATGTTATTTGTCTTCAAATTATTATATGTCATTTTCACATTCTTATTTATATTTAAAAATATTTTATTTTCATTTAAATTCTAATATTTTTATATTGTGAATATAATATTTTAATAAAAAAAATTAGAATTTTATTTTGTATAGGTTGGATCTACAAAAATATTTTAATATTTTATTTTGGATATGTTTTAAAATGTGTTAATTTCATTCACATTTAAAAAATTAAAAATATAAATTTGTATACACATATATATACTTATAAAATATATATTTTTATTATAAAAAATAAAAAAATGAATGTAATATACTTATTGGATTTTTCAAATTATTATATTACATTTATTTTTCATTTTTTTTGTTTTTAACGTAACATAAAATGATGTAATAATGGCATTAAAACATGGCAAAAAATTCGCGCAAAGGTAGCACAAAGATGGTGCAAATATAATGCAACTAAAAATATTTAGTTGTTTCACTTTCCCACTAAAAATAATAAAAATTTCTTAAATTTTCATTATGAAAATACATCAACACATTTGATCTGTGACATGAATATGACCCAATTAATGGCGCAAATTGCACTTTATATAGTAGTGAATAGAGTAATTTTACAAAGTAGAAGGATTGAAAAAATATAAAGTAAATTGAGAAGCATTATAAGCAAAATTTGGATGAATAAAAAGAATTTGAGAAAAATATTGGTAACTTTGAAGAAATTAAAAAGTGGTTCGGGAAAGCAGAAAATTTTGAATAATTCAAGAAGTGATATTTTGAGAACAAGGAGAAGCATTGTTGATATTAAATAAATATAAATAGGAACATGAGTAGGCTCACAAGAAAATTGAGAAATGTTAATATGATTAAACATAGATGGCAATCCATTACATGAGATGGGTACTTGATCCACATTATGAGCACTCATATTCTCATTGTCTCCTTTATAGGGTATTTATTATACCTTAACCCCATTTTTATCCTCTTGATCTAGAGTTTGACTTGTGACTTATTACAATATATTCAATAATCTAATTATATCACTAGGTGTGCCATGAGATGTTTCCTAAAATGTACAATAATTTTAGCCCTATATTTTTCATCTAATAAATCTTGTTGATCGTGATGTTATTAAAACCTTCATATCACCATCACATTAATAAATTTTTCCTCCTAAGCTTCTTAATCCTTCCTTTGAAATTTTTATTTATATTTCCTACACATATCCAACATTGTTAGCACAATTGATAGACGACAAGATTGAACCTGTGTATAGTGGATTCGTGATTGATTGCCTTTAGACAAGTACCCCTTGTTTTGGTCAATATCATCAATTGGATCGATGATATTTGAATATATTTTAATTTTTTATATGTCATCAATTAGATCGATGATGATGGTTAAAACTAAGTTTTTTACTTTTAGGGATCTGAACCATATATATAAGTTTTCCTTTATCATTTTTTAGACAAGTTACACATCAATTTATTCTACTTGTAGTTGAAATTCACCCTTATGAAAAATAAGAGTTATGGATAGAGAAACTTACAATCAAAGAAGACAAGTTAGCAATAAAGGCCTTGAAGATTTCAAAAAAGGAGTTGTACCATTGAGATATACCAATTATTTTTACTCACCAAATTTTGTCTACTTAGTTTGTTCTACCCATATTGACTTTAGCTACAATCATCTCTCACAAAGCTCTAAAATCCAAGGGGGAGCTTCATGTGTCATCAAGTCATCCCAAGGAAATTATCCCTAACCTTAACCTCTTTATTATGTACTTTGGTCAATTTTATAATGTTATATGTTTCATGTGTTAGTTAGTGAATTACATGCTTGTTTTCATTTAATTTATTTATATATTTACATTATTTTTATAGATCTTGATTTACCATCTAATGACAGCCATAGCTCTTTCTTTACCACCCAATGGCACCATACCTATAATTTTTTTCCTACCATATAATGGCACCCCATGCCTAGTTAAGTTCACCACCTCCTTATAAATACATTACAAATGACACTTGCTTACAATCCCAAACCGCTTTGTGGACCAACATTCTTAAGTGTTAGATTTAGAATAGTCTTGTACATTGTACATATTTAGAGGCTTGTTTGTATTCTAAAATACCATAGTTTTAGGAAAAATACAAGTTAAGAGATATCATATTACATTTACTTGCATTTAGACTCATTTTGTATGGTATAATTACATTAGTCCATGTATTCTAACATAATTAGGGTTAACATAAATAACATTTGATGATAACATTAGAATTATTTGTGCTCCTATGATCAGGACTAAGACATATGTATGCACACATTCAATGGAAAGGCAAGTCAAGATACTTATATTTCATTTTTAGCATCTCAACTATTTGATTAAAGACCTTTATTTTTATTTTTGGTACAATGCTTTTCACAAAGCATCATCACTCAATACACTATTTGGATGATTGATGAGCTTCAAAGGGAATATATATACACATTAAAAATAGTTTACTAACATTTTTCTTTTCAAATATTTTTTAATGTATTAATTTCCCTAAGTGTTTTTATTCACATACATAGGGATTGGGGTGGGTCAACTTCTAGCACTTGGTAAGAGATGTGTCATGGTATATCCTTTTCACTACCACCTTTATATCACTATCACATCAACTAGTTTTTATTTCTAAGCCTCATAATCATTCTTTTGACCCATTTTACTACATCGATTACATATTTGATGATACCCATTAGTACACATGTTTTAACTATCATTGGGTAAGCTAATAATGTATTGATTTCTTCAAACTTATTTGTATGTCATCAGTCAATTTGATGAAAGTTGGCTAAAACTAAGTTTTAAATTTTAGGGGTCTGAACCATATTTATAGGTTTCCTTATATCATTTATTGATAAGAAACAAAATTAAATCTCTTTGATTTCTCTTTTGATTCCCCCTTATGAATAATAATAATATGATTTAGGGCTCAATGAGTTTGCACTTAAGGAAGAAAAGTTAGAAATATAAGCCTTGATGATTTTAATAGGAGTTATGCTAACAAGGTATCCCAAGTCTCTGGAATCCAAAAATTATGTCTACTAAGATATTATTATATACATATTTACTTGACTTACAACCATCTCTCATAATGCACTAAAATCCAAGGGAGAGATTAATGCATTAACAAGTCAACTCGAGATAATTATCCCTAACCCAAACTTCTTTTTTACTTTGAGCAGGTTTTTAAATGTTGTATATTTAATGTATTTGATAGTATAGTACAAGTTTTTTATCATTTACTTTATTTGTATCTTTGTATTTTTTTTATAGAATTAATTTATTGTCTAGTGACATCCATAACTATTATTTTATCACCTAGTGGCACCTCACTTATATCTCTTTCTTTATCGTCTAATGACACCCAAATTTTAGTAAGGTCTTTCCCCTAATTTATCTATAGATATTTTATGTGTAGGATCACCTTAAAGACCCATTATAAACAATCCTTTCCTACATCCCTAAACTACTTTGTGGTACCTACATTCTTATGTGTTGAATTTAGAATATCTTCTACCTTGTACCTATTTAGATATTTTTTGTGTTTTAGAAGCCCAATTTTAGGACCAATAAAAAATTATTAAATGGTCATTATAGGAATATCAAGCCTCTGCACTATCTTCCATGCACCATATTATGCATATCTATAGAGAATACATTTTTCCTTAACCTACCACAATACTTGGGTTTTTGTCTAGTATTTAATGTGGATCTTTTTAATCCATACTTTCCAACTTTTCTTGAACCAGTAGAAACTAATAATTCTTTATGTTTGGATCCTAAAAACTTGAAAATAATGCCAAAGGATAATATTATTGATGTCACAAAAATATAAACTCACCAAGGCACACATCAGTCGTTTAAATTTGTTAATGCATGATAATATATTGATCATGTTAAGTGGTACAACCTTTAGTACCTTTAGGTTCAATTTATGCATCTAACCAAAGACTTGATGGGGGCCATCACTATTTAAGAAAGGTTTAATGATGTAAGTGTAATAATTATATTCCACACTATTTTCCTAATATCCTTGTGCACCCTACACATATGTCCACACTCTACATAGCCTATGCAACACTGCACCAACTTGCACCATCTACATAACATTTTTGGAGATTGTGCACCACTATGGAAACATGTACCTTCCCCACAACCTTTGTGTAGCATCACATGCTTGTGTAGTACCAAAAACATATCACATACAACTTAAACTATATGTAAAATATAATGGATAGATGGAGACTTTATGCCATGTGAAGGGGTACTTGTTTTATCAAAATTTGGAACTAATATATGTATTAACCGTAATTAAGACAAATTGATTTGAAATAAGGCAAATTTTGTATACCAACTTGTGAAAAATGGAATGAAATTGAAATAATAAAATTAAAAAGGAGGATCGAATGAAATAATACTAACTATGAATAGAACATAAGTCTTAGTTATTTACTATTTATGATCTGATTGTGTGAAACTAAATAATGGTTAGAATTGATCAATAGTGTCTAATTTTATAAGTGCCACAGAAATTAAAAATGTAATTATTGAGGCTTAGGATCATTATAAAGGGGACAAGATTGACTCACACTATTTCCCTCTACTGGTCAATTATGGTCATATACATTTGTTATAAACATGCTTGTGTGCAAACATTTGACCTTTGAATATGCATGAATAACCTAAAAATAAATTTTTCAAAGTTGAAACCCTAATAGGGATTATAACATCTAAAAACCTGCAAATAAAAAATGGGGAGTGTAATAGGTTGAGCTGACCCCAATCACCCTTATGATGATTGATCATTGTATATGTATCTAGTACTCCAAAGATAGAAATCAAAGCCATGAAATTATCCCACTTATATTGATTTTTGAAATTATGTTCTTTTTGATACTTTAATGCATATAGATATGGCTTGAATACTTGATAATACTTTGCTTTACTTGGATAAAATAGGCTCTTGACTTGGCTAATGACTGTTTCAAATGATTAAAATCAAATTTTGAAAGAATATGGAAGTTTTGTTCAATGTGCAATAGTGTAAGTATTTATCAATATTTAAAAGTCCAAGTGATAGAATAGGTAACTTAGATGTGCCTTTATAACTATCAAAAAAGGGAAAACCTCACGCTACCTATCTTAAAAATACAAACCAACCTATAAGGGCCTAAACTTTAAGAGTGATTGTTGCTAGTGTGAAGGATGAGATCGACCCATAGGGGAAAAAAATGATTACCATTATTGACCCCTACTTGAAAATCTTGTCCTATAATGAAACATGTAAATTTGGGAATCTAGGATATCCACGCATATGCTTAGAGAACTTTTATCAATTTGAACATTTCTATAGGTGTAAGATAGCAACTTAGAAAGGGATAGGTCCATATATATGATTAGGATAGAGTAAGGTGGTGAAACAAATCTAGATTAAGTTCTCAAGTTAATTAAATTGAAAGTGGGTCAAAATAAACATTATCAAGTATTCATGATCAAATTTGAGTGACTACATTTTTCCCCCCTTTGGTCTAGAAATGAAATTACTAGAGTAAAATAAAATATACACCTAAGTGCGTACAACACAATTTGCCTTTGGGAGAAATATCCAAATCATGCAAGGTGTTCCATATAAAATATTGTATGTGTGAAACCAATGTTACTCTTATAACTTTGCTTGGAGATGATGTTTCTTTGAAGCATTAGAAAATTGGTGCTTCCCATGAAGCACTTGGAGAGATTGGTTCCTTATCTAAACTAATGGAAAATTGAGGGTGATGAAACCCCAATTTGAATTGAACTTGTATATAAAATTAAAACCCATTGAGGGAGGAAGAAACCTTAATTTGCATTATTGGTCTTTGTAACCCCAAGACATGAAACGGGGTTGAATCTATAATGGATTTGCTGCAATAATGTTAGAGGACAATGAACCCTTAAGTTATGTATTATGAACTTTAACTAAATCAACCACTTCAAATGGCTTATAAATTCAATTGTCACTTTTTTCCTTAGTTTCTAAATACATGATCAAAAGATAATGGAGAATAGTCATGCTCTTAACATGTCTGTAGATAGCAAGTAGTGTTGAAATCATGTCATGAATCTGTATCATTCTTCCTGAATTTGAAAAATAGTATAGTGTGTATGAATCTATATCATGCCCCAATATGACAAATGTAAAATCTGTAACTGAAAATAGATACAAATTGTAAATTTTGGTTGAAATTTGTGCATGAATATGTATCATGTTCCTAAAATTGTATGAATTTGTAATATATTCATGTAATGTGAGTGGATATGCATGGAATATTCCCCCATAATCTTTACCAATAATTGAATTTTGAACTCTTCTAAAATCTTTGAAGTTGTATTATGTACCCCAAAACTTATTTTTTCTCATAGAGGCTTATCTCATGTATGAAAATCCCATTGAAATTCTCCCTTTTGAGGTGAGGGAATGTATTCTAAAAATCACTCATCTCAAAATAAAATTTAACAATATTAAGCATACTAAGATGTAATAATTGAGTAATGTAGCATATGTGAAAAGTATGTCAACATGGTATGATATGCGTTATTCAAATTATATATGTAACATATGAATAAAGGCTTATATAAATGTACCTATGAAGTTCATAATGTTAAATTGTAATATAATCATACATAATAGGTAGTGCATGATATGGATCATGGCACTCATCAAAATTAACAAGCTCAATAAGCACATAACATAGCAATTACAGTGTCATATAATAATGTCAAGGACCAATCATGGCACTCATCAAATTTAACAAGCTCAATAAGCACATAACATAATAATTGCAGTGTCATATAATAATGTCAAGGACCACATACAAGGGACATGTTTAAATATTTCATAAACAAATATTGTACACACAAGGCCAAGGGCCAAAAACAAAGGATATTAATAATATCCCAAATAAGGGACACGCTCAAATGTCACACAAAACAAAGGTCTAAAAGCTGCAAACAATGGACATCTTTAAATGTTACACATACTTAAATAATATCTCATAGAGATATTTTAGTAATTACACACAAAGGCCTAGGGCCACACACAATAGATAAACAAAATTTTAATATATTATGTAAAAGTAATAGCATCAATGAAACATAGAACTATAAAATAATCTACACAATATATATGTAATGTGATCATGTCCTAGCAAATAATATATCCATGTACACAGTGTAATATAGAGATGTTCCCAATACATTTGTAAAGAGTATATAGATCAATAGTATATGAATCATAGAATGGTAACACTTGTATATATTGTAACCTATGGATAAGATGCCTCCAGTTTTGCATGACTACTGGGTAGAAGCAAGTGCAACATCTTAGTCCTTGTAAAATTTGTATCTCTTACATAACACTCATGAATATTAGTGAAATTCATGTGTGATAGAAAATAAATATGTTATCTATCAATCATGAGATAAATAACATATGACAATGATGTAAACTAGATGTATAATCATGGTCAAGTCCTGATTTTTGAATTCTTAGAATATTTTGGATGTTTTTATATTTTTTAAAAATTTCAATTTTTTTGTACTTTTTGCATTTTGAAACTAGAACCAAATAAAATAGTGATAATCATGGGTTTGAAAGTAGAATAAAGAAAAGGGATCTAAAAAGTCCTTAAGATGTGTTAATGTGAAGTATTCTTTGAATATGATGGCATGCTCATGTATGAGCAATATTCTCCCACTGTATATGTGAATGTAACTAAAAACATGAGGTAAAAATAACTAGATATGCAGAGGAATGATTGTACATCCTCGTATCATTGAATGTACATGTCATCAAAGTATATAATGTACATGTATGAACAATATAGCACATGAAAAGAAATATTTTTCATGAATAGTAATGTTATGTATACTAGAATTGAGTGAAATATCAAAAAACTGGATGTATTAAGGTTCTATATGCTCAATTTATGATTTGATTATGAAAAAATGTATAGTACAAGATTAACCATCTCAGAAAAATAATGGAAATAGGTTTTGACCCATACTAGTCGATATTATACTTGACAAAAAATATAATTTACTCAATTTAGAGTGTGAAAATAGTTAGGTAAATGGCAAAATATAGTAGTATAGATCATTGTGTTAGATTATTCAAATCTATAAAGTGAAAAAGAAGAGTGAAGATACTAAAAATTCACTAAGATACAAGGGGTGGAAAAAAATTGATCAAATCAAGAAGCTATGTATAATCATTTTTTTACTTTTTTTTAATTATTTGAATGTAACCAACAATCATCCAATAAGTCATCATCATCAAAATTGAACTCTTTAGAGTTGTGTAATTACATAACATACTGATTTTCACCTTATGAATGTGCATATTATGTTATTTTTGAAGATATTACATCATTTTTCTCATTGCTACCATCATGTGATATAAAAATTATTCTTCCTTCATGTGAAAAGGTGATGCATAGTTTAGTAGTATCTAATGTGGCTTGCATTTGTTGTAACCATGCTCATCCCAATGTGAATGGTCCATATGTGCATATGCATAACCCATACCTTTGTATTGACAAATTTTGATCCAAAAGTTCTAGGGTATATGATATATCTAAGAGTTTCTTCCCAATCTACACTATGATGTAGTTCATTGATATTATGCCCGAATTGTTGTAATCTTATAAAATTGCAAATAGTTTCCCATGTAGTACTATAAATAGTATTGTGTTTGTAATACTATCCTTCCATAGATATTGTGATGGTTAGATATTTTTTCCAAAGATGATTTATATGTGTTGTATTTGTAAATGATGTCTTTTGAAAGCCTATAGTAAGATATATTTGTTGATTATATATTAAATTGATAATGCCTTCATGCTTGTATTTTTTAGTTTTATTTTGTAATGTCTCAAAATGCTTTGTATCATGTCTTGTGATTCTATCATAATCACAACATGGTATGCCTTATATATGCAAAATGTGTGTTGTTGATTTATGTCTAGTAGTAGGTAATATGATAAGCTTAGTATACAATAGCATTTGCAAAATTATTGTGGGTGTATCTTGATGTGGCATTATTTGTAATAAAGGTGAAACTTTTGGATCAGATATTTCCACATTATTCATTAAATTTATACTACATGCCATATGAGATCTATTATTGAAAAAATTGTTCACATTATTATCTTTAGGCATACCTAAATTATGTTTGCCTTTTGAATCTGGTCAATTTGTATCAATTGATTTTAAATCATAATGGAAAACCCCTAAACCAATGGGTATAAATAAATTATGAGATAAATACACATTTTAAGGATTGAAATTTAGCTTGTATATTTGATCATATGTCATATTAACCATGTTAGCTTTGTTATCATCACTATCATGATGACTTGAAACATTACCATCTTATACCTTTGAATTGACTAGTAAAGATAGATCAATAATATACTTTTGTTGATCCAAATTATCTTGATGTTATTTTTGTATACTTTCTTGTTCCACTTGTAGCCTTTTTTGTTCCTTTTGTAACTTGTCCTTCTCAAGTTGTTCTATTTGTAACTTTTGACATTCTATAAAGCTCTTTATGCAACCTTGCTTTTTCTTCTTGTAATTCTTGAAGTTCTATTTGTACCATTGCTTGCGTTATTTTTAATTTCTCAAGTTCCTTTTTTGTTTTATGTAATTTTTATCGGTCCATTTGTAACTTTTCATTTTTTGTTTGCTTGTTATCAGTACTTGACTCTATGATTTTGTACGTGTACTTTTGATCCCAGTTGATGACTTGAGAAGGAGGGATGATGGTTGACTCATCTAACTACGATTGAGATGCTTTGACTTTACAATATCTGAAAGGAATCTTATCTGTAGGAAATTCATATGATTATACATTGTACATGAATTTAATACATCTATGTAATGTAGATGGTAAAGTTGTCATCATATGTATCCATGGTTGCCCTAACAGTAAAGTATAATATAGGTGATTAGGCATAACATGAAGTACAATAGACATTATTTTAGGTCCTAATGTTACATCTAGAGATATCATTCCAAGTACTTGTATTGAAGAATCATCAAATCCTTTGATAGTTTGATCTGTTCGTGTGTCAATGTTGACACCTAATAGTTGTAAAAAATAACTTTATAAATATTCACTCTAGACCTAACAGTAATCAACACTCACTTGATTCATTTATTTTGTATTCTAACTTGAATAAATAATGGGATTTTATGTGATTACATATTATGTTGGCAATTCTTCATCTTCAAAAGTAATAATCTTCTTAGTATCCTTAAAGGTACTTATGATGGAAGTAAAAGTGGCAAGTTGTGTATCACTATAAATAGTATTATCCCACAATGTAGCATATAAAATATCCTTATCGGTTGATGAATTCTTTATTAACTCCAAAATTGAAATTTTAGCATGGGTATATTTTAGTTGATCCATGATACTATACCCTTTAGATTAATTAGCTTGCCTCGTAGGATTTGGAAGAGGTTGCGGAGGAAATGTTGACTTCCTCTATGATGTGTTGGTCTAACTCATTGGATATTAACAACATGGACCATAAATACTAATATAAATCATGGAAAAATAATGGGAGTGGGATGGTAGACATTATAACTTTGAGGTCTAGGAGGAGGAGCAATGAAAGGAGATATACATGCTCTTTGTCATCTAGTAGTAACTGATAAAAGATTTGATTGAATGTTGAGGAAATAAGAATTGAGTATCACTTAAGGTTATTTATAAGTAAATCTTATATTATATTGAATGTATAAATTCTCTTGTTTCCATTTCATACTTGACTTGAAAAAAAAAATTGCATTAACAATGTATGTGATGTGTTTCATTTTATTACATGAGTGTTAATGATTTTCCTTATTAAAGGAAGACAACATGTAATGGAAACTATAAACATTTGAATCAAAGAATATTCATCTAATATAGTCATAGATTTGTTACAAATGAGAAGAACATAAAACTAAAATTTAGATTCTAGAAAGGAAAAAAAAAGATGAAGATTAATAAATTCCCCTGAAATCCAAGGTCAAAAAAAAGTTCTTTCAATGTTAGATATTAGATATGAGGTCAAAATAAAGTTCTTTCAGTGTTAGATATTGAATTTGAGGACAAAAGAAAGTCATTTTAATGTCATATATCAATAATTCATCTAAACCCTAGAACAAAAAATTTGAAACAATGCTCAAATAAAAAGTGGGTTCACCAATATATTTTATTAGAATTTAGAATTAATAGATGTATTATCCCTAACGAAGATAAACTGATTTTAAAGAAGGAAAATATTGTATAAAAACTTACAACAAACAAAATTAAATTGAAAAACTAAAATCGACAAAGGATGATCAAATGAAAGAAGACTAACTATGACCAAAACAAAAGCCTTATTTGTTTACTTTTAGTGATTTGACTATGTGAAACTGAACAATGGCTGGAACTGATCAATAGAGACTAATTTTTCAAGTTCCATAAAATTGGAAGTTTAATTGTTGAGGGTCAGGATCATTAGAAAGGGGATATGAATGATTGGCATTATTGTCCTCTATTGGTTGATTTTGTCCTCTACCATAAAATAGGTAAATCAGGGCATGATCATCTACGGTTGTTAGAAACATACATGTGTGCATAAATTTGACCTTCAATTGCATGCAAATAACCTAAAAATATATTTTTTAAATTTGAAACCTTAATAGGGATTGCAATAGCTAAAAACCTTAAAATATAAAAGGGAGAGTGTAATGAGATGAGATGAGCTGACCCCATTCATCTCGTGATGACTAATCGATGCCTACGTATCCAATATTCAAAAGAGGGAAATCAATCCCATGTCCTTCTCCCACTTAGAGTGTTTTATGAAATTGTTTTCATTTTGCTACATGAATGCATCTAGAAATGACTTGAATAATTGATAATGTTTTTTTTGACTTGGCTAAGGATTGTTTCAAATGATTAAAATCATATCTAGAAAAAATATGGAATCTTTGCTCAATGTGCAATAGTGTAAGTGTACCTTAATATTTAAATTTTCAAGTGATAGAATAAGTGATTTAGATGTACCTTTATAAAAATCCAAAATGAGAAAATTTCATGCTACATATCCTAAAAATACAAAACAACTTGTAAGGAAGGGATTAAATTTGAAAAGTGACCATTGCTAAGATGAAGGATAGGATCAACCCATAGGGGAAAAATTGAATGCCACTATTGACCCCTACTGGTCGATCTCATCCTGCAAGGAAACACAAGAATTTTGGAATATGGGATGTTTGTACAGATGCTTAAATTTGCTTTTAGCAATTTTGAACAATTTATAGGTGTAAGATAGTAACTTAGAAAGGGATTGGTTAGTATAGGAGTTTAGAATAGAGTGAGGTGGAAAAATAGGTTCAAATTAAGTGCTCAAGTCAATTAAAGTGGAAGTGAGCTAAAACTAACATTATCAAGTATTCATGACCAAATATGACTGACTACACTTCTATAGTTTACAATATATCAAAACACTTGTCATCATACCACATATTGGAGAGATGAACCTGTTGTGTTGTGGAGCCTATTTTTAAATCACAATGTTTTTTCAAATACTATACATTTTAAATGTATTGTACACTCTATATGTTTTTATCGTCGGGGTTCAGGGTTAGGCCGGGCTTCAAGCAGGGGTTCAGGGGTGGCAACCCCTAAAAAGCAGAGGTTTGGGGGTGGCAGCCCCCAAGCATGGGTTTGGGGGTGGTAACCCCCAAAAAAAAATTTGGGCCCCTTTTAATGGGAAACCATTTTGGGTTGATTCTACCCATGGTTTTGGTACCCATTATTTTTTAATACCACTTTGTCGATGTATTATGTATTGATGGATATTTCATAGGTAATACATCATGAGAATGAGGTTGTGAGAAGGAAGAACAGAGTGTGTGAATTCAGGTGTGAATTCCAGAAGGTTTGTTGAGCGCAGTGTTAAACAACATTTATGCATTGTAATTGTGAGAAGACTGATCTGAGAGTGGTCTATACTCTCATGGCTTGTAATAAAATCCAATCAAGTGTTTCTTGGTGGATGTAGCCTACATTGGGTGAACTACGTTATATTTGGTCTTCTTCTTGTGCATTTTATTTTTGTTCTTTCTGCATCCCTGTTTATATCCATTATTGTGATTTTATGAAATTGTTTTGCATCAATTTTTGTATTTATTCCTAACAGAACCCTTGCACCTACATGCAGGTGAACCCTCATCCATTTTGAAAGATGAATTGTTTTATGACCATCTTCTTTTGTAATTTATTTCTTATAATGATATATATTTTAATCCATTTGTCCCTGAGGGAAAATGAAACATTGAATGGGAATATGTTCGCATTCCAGTCTAGGTAAATTAGTTAGGAGGTGTTTCCAATTTTCTGATCATGGGAATCCTCATTCTTAGCCTTGTTTGACATTTTATGCATATGTAATATTGTCCCTGAGGGAAAATGAAACATTGAATGGGAATATGTTCGCATTCCAGTCTAGGTAAATTAGTTAGGAAGTGTTTCCAATTTTTTGATCATGGGAATCCTCATTCTTAGCCTTGTTTGACATTTTATGCATATGTATTATATCTTATTCTTTTTTTTTGAATTAAACTAACATTATTTTACTAATGTTGTGCATTCTAATGTGTATAGTTGTATACCATTTTATGGACTAACATTATTATGTGCTAGATTTATAATGTTCTTGTACCTTTTACCTATTTAAAGGCTTATTTGTAAAAGACAAAAATAAATAGACATAGACACACCTAGGCAAAATTATGGAATTATAAAACTAAAAATTGTTGTGGAAGTTGATTACACTACACCCTGCAAATTTGGCACTGTAATTGTGACTAGGACTTAAGTCGTAGGCAATCAATTGTTTACCTTTGTTGATGTTGAATATGTACCTAGGTGCTAACTATGTACTTTTTGCTTATTTTATTTTAAAATTTTATGTAATTATGCAAATTATGTTAGGTTGTGGAGCTAAAAGCTTCACTGATGCAGACATGGAGGAGGTTGTTGAGAGGTTGTTGAGTTGCAGAGCAACCGGCGTCGATCTGATCAACTGACGTCGGTCATATTCAGTGTAGAGCAAATTGACATCGGTCAGGGATCGGTTGACGTCAGTCATCTCCAGCCAGATAGGGACTGATGCTGGTCGCCTGTGCGGTTCAGAACTGCGAGTGTTACGAACAATTTGTTAACGAACCAGTTGTTTGCATGTTAAAGGCTAATTTTAGTCTTAGAGTTGCGAATCTAATTATTGTAATTAGATGTCTAATTATTGTTTGCATGGGATCTATATAATAGACTCATGGGCTGTATTATAATTTGTTCTAGTTTGAGTTGAGCTTGGTTAGCTCCTTCTGAGAGTGAAGAGAGCAAGGGTAGCTCCTCCTAGTTTCACAGGGGTGCCAAGTGTGTATGATCAGGTAGATTTGTAGGTCTTGCAAGATCAGGGAGAAGATCCACTGGGGTACTGGTTTGGAGAATCATAAGGACTTGGTGAGGCAAGGACAAGGGTTCTTCAGGGTGTAGAGAGATCTACATGGGTAAGTAAGATCATTGATTTGCAGGTGTGTGTGTGTGCGAGGTCAAAGGTGATTTGCGGGGCAGCAGGATCAAAGGTGACAGCAACACAATAGGTAGCAAGATCAGGGGAGATATACTTGGAGTACGTTGTGTATTTGGAGTGCGTGGAGTACTCAATTTTGGAGTGCATGGAGCACTTGTGTACTAGCAGTAGTGATACTGATTGGTGGTACTGGCAGTAGCGATACTGACTAGTTGGAGGTGAACACCAACTCTGTGTTTGAGTTGTGTGTTGGGACCGTAAGAGAGAGAGTGAGCTCTTGAAGAGATTTACTGTTTATGCCCTAGAGGTGTGGGAGCCCTAGAGGTGTGTAAGGAAGAAGACTGTGGCATCTTCTTTGTTGTATTTCCTTCTGGAAGAGTATTAATACAATTGGGTATTGTCTCTCATATTCTGTGTTATTTCTGAATTCTAGTTACTTGTGCATTATGGTTTAATTCCGCATGTTAAGTTGCTTGTACATGGTAATCAATTGTGCTTCCTAGATCCTAACAGTGAAATCAGAGCATATTTGTTGTTCTAGATTCCTGAACAAGTGGTATCAGAGCCAGAGTGTTGGTTCATAGCTTGATACCACTGACAGTTGGTATCAGAGCTAAGGTTGCAGGGAGCAGGTTTGTGTTTGATTACAGGTCACTCTCAGGGGTTTTTGATTGAGTGGGAGTATAGCAATGGTAGAAGAAAGTACACTAAGAATGGAGAAATTGAAAAGCATGAATGGTCAATTACGGTGTTATGGAAAGAAAGAGCAGGTAAAGGAATATTGTTGGTTGGTAGAAGATCAGCATGAAGGAATTGAAGAAGCAGATGTTGCAGGTGTTGTTGCACATGATGCTTTGGGATGTTCCTTGGATAAAGTAGAATCTTGGTTTATAGATTATGTTGCCTCTTTCCATGCAACCCCAAATAGAGGGGTTGGTGAGCCTTGTCAAAGTATTGGCAAAGGGGAAGTGCGGCTGAAATTGCAGGCGGCCAACACATGGGTGTTGAAGAAGGTCATGCAGGTCTCAGTTTTGAAGATGTGGCTAATTTCTTCAGGAAAGTTGGGTGATGAGAGATGCACAGGAACTCTCATAGTGGATGCACTTGAATTAGCATGTGGTAAGAAAGTAGGTACTCTTTATCTACTTGCTTGTATTACTGATTCCACTTCTGTTGCACAGGTGTGACTTTGTAGGCTTGGTCACATAAGTGAGAAGGGAATGGATGTTCTTAAGTCAAATAGTAAGAGTTCAGCTTCGGAGAGCATAGACCAATATTTTTGTAAGCAGTGGGATGCTACAAGAAAGGATTGGATTTATTGCAGGAAAAGGAAGACTGATGTATTTGATAAACTTAAGCACTGGAAAGCCTTAGTGTTCTTGGAGGAGATGACAGACAGAGATCAGTGGATGGGACTGGATATCTCTGAGCAGGGCAGTTTGGATAGGGTTTTGATTCAAAGTAAGCTCGCGGGTAAAAAGTCATCACTCACAGGAAAAACACAGGTACCGACGTTGGTCAAGTGGAACTGACATCAAACAGACAGGTACCGATGTCGGTCATGTGCAAACCAGAGGAGTCGGTGGTGTTGGGCAGGTGGAGACCGATGTTGGTAGGATAACCGGCGTCAGCGACCTGGATAGTCGCATGGAACCGACGTCAGTCAGATGTAGACTGTGTGGTGACCGAGGTCGATCACTGAAACAGATTTTGGGCAGACAGCAAGCTATCAAAGAGTCTCAAACACCCATATGGAGGACTGAAAGGGTAAGTAAGCCTCAAATTCGTTATTCTTCTTCTTTATACTCGTTGCTCACTGCAGAGTAGGAAGGATCCAAGAAACAGTGGGAGCATGGCATGAATAGGATGCAGAACCAAATGGGAGATTTGGTAGGGTTGCCAGCCGGTATGAAAGCACTGAAAGACGAATGGATACCTTAGTTAAAGAATAGAGAGAATGGACATGTGAGACGGAAGGCCAGGTCATATGGTCTTGAGGAAGCTTCAGGACAGTGGTACAGGGTTGACAGGTGGATGACAAAGCATGGCTTTAGTCAATGTCATTGTGACTACTGTGGTTTCTTTACCAGGTGGGTGATGATTGCAACATCATCTTGTTACTGTATGTTGTGTGTTTGCTTGATGCAGGGTTACACATACAAGGTTTTTTTTGAGCTAAAGGTAAAGTTAGTTCAGAGGTGTGTCATGAAGAATTTGGAGGAGCAAAATTATTTGGCATAAGTGTGTTCTAGAGAATGGAAGGTCACAGGTTGATTTTGTCTCCGGATGATTGTGTGAAACTGATCAACACGCCGAGGGTTGGACAGTTCTATGAACAGTGTCCTGATTCACATGATGAGGTTAAGTACATGCATACTGGACCTGAGTTTGCCCAAGCAGTGGGTGCTGTCAGAAAGTTTGTAGTCAATTCGGGAAGGAAGCATTGGAAAGCGGTTCAGTGGGTTCTCAAGTATCTGAGAGGGACCAGCAGTAGGGATTCATGCTATACAGGGGCAAGTACTTTAGATTTGGCAGGTTACTTGGATGACAGGTGTTGCACCACAGGTTGTGTGGTGGTTGGTCTTCAGGATTGATCTTGAAGAGGGATACAAGCCAAGAAACAAATTAGACAGTGTATAGGTACAGGTACAGTGCAGTTGTTTATCTCCAAGTGGGAGATTATTAGGTTGTGGAGCTAAAAGCTTCACTGATGCAGACATGGAGGAGGTTGTTGAGTTGCAGAGTAATCAGCGTCGATCTGATCAACTGACGTCGGTCATATTCAGTGCAGAATAAACTGACATCGGTCAGGGATCGGCCAACGTCGGTCATCTCTAGCCAGACAGGGACTGGCATCGGTCGCCTGTGTGGTTTGGAACTGCGAGTGTTACGGACAGTTTGTTAACGAACCGGTTGTTTGCATGTTAAAGGCTAATTTTAGTATTGGAGCTGTGGATCTAATTATTGTAATTAGATGTCTAATTATTGTTTGCATGGGATCTATATAATAGACTCATGCACTGTATTGTAATTTGTTCTAGTCTGAGTTGAGCTTGGTTAGCTCCTTCTGAGAGTGAAGAGAGCAAGGGTAGCTCCTCCTAGTTCCACAGGGGTGCAGAGTGTGCATGATCAGGTAGGTCTGCAGGTGTTGCAAGATCAGGGAGAAGATCCACTGGGGTACTAGTTTGGAGAATCATAAGGACTTGGTGAGGCAAGGACAAGGGTTCTTCAGGGTGTAGAGAGATCTACATGGGTAAGTAAGATCATTGATTTGCAGGTGTGTGTGTGTGCGAGGTCAAAGGTGATTTGCGAGGTAACATGATCAAAGGTGACAGCAACACAACAGGTAGCAAGATCAGGGGAGATCTACTTGGAGTACGTTGTGTACTTGGAGTGCGTGGAGTACTTAGTTTTGGAGTGCGTGGAGCACTTGTGTACTGACAGTAGTGATACTGACTGGTGGTATTGGCAGTAGTGATACTGATTGGTTGGAGGTGAACACCAACTCTGTGTTTGAGTTGTGTGTTGGGACCATAAGAGAGAGAGTGAGCTCTTGAAGAGATTTATTGTTTATGCCCTAGAGGTGTGGGAGCCCTAGAGGTGTGTAAGGAAGAAGACTGTGGCATCTTATTTGTTGTATTTCCTTCTGGAAGAGTATTAATACAATTGGGTATTGTCTCTCATATTCTGTGTTATTTTCGAATTCTAGTTACTTGTGCATTCTAGTTTAATTTCGCATGTTAAGTTGCTTGTACATGGTAATCAATTGTGCTTCCTAGATCCTAACAGTGAAATCAGAGCATGTTTGTTGTTCTAGATTCCTAAACAAGTGGTATCAGAGCCAGGGTGTTGGTTCATAGCTTGATACCACTGACAAATTAATGGAGAGTGTGGTTGTGTGTTCACTTCACAAAACTAATAGGCATAATGCATTAAATTGTTTATCTTTCACTCCTTGACCTAACCCTCAAATGTAGCAACAAAATAGTGTGTACAAAATAAGGCAATCTCTTTAGGAGTTTTAGCTACATATATTGCATGATATCATATTCAATTTTGTTCTCTTTTGCATGTGTGTGTTAATTCTGAACCCAAGTGAGAGAAAGGCTTGCACCTCCTCTCCTAACTTATCAAATGTAATTATATGCTTTTGTTATAAACTTATTTTGGCACAAGATGATGATGTTACACGACTTAAAAATATGTAGATGCAATATAGACGCAATGTGCAAACTCCATAACAAGTGTATAAAGGATATGATCAATGTGCAACTAAATAACTTGAATTCAAATGGATATGAGAGTCTCCCATAGAATGTGCTTTTGTTAAATGATTGTGGATTGCTTTGTATATATAGGGCTCTCTTTGACATGATACACATAGGCCGACCATAGGATAATATGATAAGAGAATGTTGAGACGCATGTATTTAGGCCAAGGAAATAAGGCCCCAAAAAAGCATGAGGGAAAAAAATAGTAGATCACCAATCCATCAAGGGTAGAATCGATAAACTTCTAGTTATATACTAGCTAGCAAAAAGGCTCTCAATGGAGGCGTGATTGTTTAGAGAATGGATGATTAGGATCCTGAAGCTGACCCTAGATAAATATGACATGAATATAAGGATATCTAGATAAATCAAGGCCAAAAATACTCTTATGTTGGTGGAAAAGCGTTTAAAAATGCCCAAATAGACACAAGTGGACCAAGGGTGGAAATGCATGATGAAGGCATAGTGGCAAACACTGTCAAACCAAAATTAAGTGTTTGTATAATGCCCCACTTTTATGTGCTTACTTGAATGCATGCATGCATCAAATTCAAATAATAAATTGAAGTATGTACATGCACTTACCTAGGGAAGGAAGGATGAAACAACTAAATATTGGGCAAGACTTCACCCATGTGTGCGATAACCCCTGGTAAATCTAGATTGCCCTTGCAAATAAATGCAAGTAGCCAATGTCATGGTAATTCATTCCAAATATATTAAAATATAAATTGAAAATATGAGCATAGGAACAAATACCGGTAACGGTACAAGTAAACCATGCTATCATTCTTGGTAACTGGAACTAAAAATAAAATATACTCAAGTGTTATAACACTAGAGTAAACTCTGATAACATCAGTTTTGCTTATTGATCAAGTAGATATATGTCTTGTCTTAGTACTTCTTGGCACTTCTTTTTTCTCCATCTTAAAAAAATTAAATGTAGAAATATATGTATATGTGTGCCCCCTATTGAGGTGATGGATTTTAGTCCTATTCATGCAATCACTCATCTCAAAAGAAAGATTTATGCACATCACGTGTTTTCATGTAATATAGTTGAAGGTGTTAGAACTTTTTATAAACATCATTGTAAACGTGTGTATGTAAACATCACAAAATATCATGTAATGCTTAATAGTAAGATGCAACCTCATGTGACAATGAGAGAGTGAAGGGAAAGCAATATGCCCTAATTTAGCAATGTGATGAGAAACAAAGTTATGCCCTAATGTAAGCTCCATATGCAATATATAGATAGTAATAATCTCGAGGAGATAGTCAAGGGTATGATTCCCCTAATGGTGAAGCAAGGGAGGCACAAATGATATGCCCCAAAGTAGCAGTGTGCCCCTGGGAGGGCTAAATATAACAATGAAGCATGCACATAAGATAGTAGTATGCCTCAATATATGCATGATAAGGACCATGGCAATGTAGGCATGAAACATAGTATATCACAAGTAGCAACATGCATGATATGGATTATAGCACCATGCATAGTATATCGCATGGTATAGGCAAGCAATTGCACACACTCAAATAACCACATAGTAATAGGAAATCATCATGCAAGGACACACTCATAAGCAATGATGAAATAACATGAAAATACTAGAAGATCTTCTATGGAAAAGTACTGAACAAGATATCAAAAAGCAATCAACACAAACACACAAGCACAACCATGCACATGTAGGCAATTGAGCAATCATAGGCATGTAAGAGAACATGCAGTAAATCCATGTAATCACATGTAACCACACAATGTATATAATCATGTAACAAACAAGACGTATGCGATATCAAGATGTGTCTATTCAATATAAATAGCTCTATATGATAAAATAAGGGGGAAATGGATATTATTGGACAATAGAGGAAATGTAGAAATTGTCCCAACCAATAATGTGGGTAAGATTCATGTCAAGATCAACAAAATGTATTAGTCTAGAAATGGTCTCTACCAAACAAGGCTTTATATAGGCAAAAGGTAGAAGGCCTTAATACAAACTACATATAAATTGATAGACCCCAAAGTAGTTGTGGCTATAAGAAATGGGTTGATAATGCCTAAAGTAATAAATAAGCATTTCTATTATTTAGGATTGAAAAATATAGTAATAAGCAATGCTATAATGGGTAATACACAAGGAGACAACAAGATAATAACAAGGTAATATGCAAGGCAATATACATATGGAAATAAATAAACAAAAAGCATCTAATGCATTAAATATATAAATTATAATTTGACCGTAAACATAAATGGGTGTAGAGAAAAGGGATACTTCTGTCAACTCGTTGGCACATTAATCTCCCTATTATCGTAAGCACTTGTTAGAGATGGTTGTAAGTGGAGTCAACAAGAATAGAATAAATCCCAGTAAACCATAGTTGGGGACTTCAAAGGCTTGGAATGCATTACTAGATTAATCTCCTATTTTTAAATTTCAAAGAGCTTTATTTATTTTTTATTGTATCCCTGAAAGCATTACATAGAATTATTGAATTACATAGGATGTCAGCGTCTCTACCTATATTTCAAAAATAAACATATTTATTTTTCAACTTATCTTCTTTTGATGAAGCTCATTTAAGGGATTTTTTTTATTTGTGAGCACATAGTAAAGCAAATGAGTTATTAATTCCCAAAAATGATTAAAGATTGCACTATTTATATGAATGTAGGCTCGTAAATCATAATTTCAAATAATTGACATCATTGTCAATGGCCAATAAAATCAGTTATAACTAAAGGCGAAAAATAATTAATCAATCTCCATTGACAATAGCCGATGATGATGCTTAAATATAACACAATAAAAGGGATCTATATAAAAAATAAAGTATCCAAAAATACTATAAACATCATGAATATATATAAATATTATATATAATGTAACAAATCAAAAACAAATATATTTATAATACCTATACTAATAATAATCCTAATGGAAAGGATGTTAATCGGTCTAATGGAAAGGATGTTAATGGGCCTAAAGTGTACATTATCCCTAAAACAAATAATTATTATAATAAACCACAACTTCATTCTTATCCAAGTGCCGATTTCAATAATATTTTAAGTCGTTACCAGGTTTTTCCTTTCTCATTTACAAAACTCTCTTTCATTGAAATGGTTGAATGGAAGAATTACATTTTTCAAAAACTAAGTCCTTAAGTAAATCTTTCAAATATTTGGTCCTTATCCAACAAATATCCAATTCATTCCGTGTCGTTGATAATACCTTATAAACGTTATGTTGACCCGTAAATCCCATTTTCTTTAAGGATAAGTTTAAATATAAAACAGAGAAAAGGAAGTGGATAAAATTAAAGACTAAACAGAGTAAAAATATTTCTATTTTAATGGCAAATGATTATGGTTATGATTGATAAAATATTACTAAATTCAACATGATTCATCTCCTAAATTCATAATATAGATAAACATCTCTTTTAAGCACATGGAATGACGTGGTAGAAACCATTAAAAATGTTTAAATTATAATTCCTTTCAAACAGTGTAAGAAAGGTAATCTTCCAAAATCTCATATAAATTATTTTAAGACTCACTTTCAGAGTCATTTTACCCCAATGATGTGTGTCACTTTAACACCAATCATGTGGGTCGCCTTTAATATGATATGGCGTATGTTTGGATCATATTTTTAAGATATTAAAATCTAATTTGTTTGGTTAAGATGGCTTTTAAAGGGATATCTGTAAAAGTAAGTAATTTTTAAAAAAATGATATTAGTGATATTTTTTTAATACGTTTATATGACCATTACAAAAATATAAATCGAATCAATACGAGAGAGGAGACATCTAAAACATACACTCCTAACTTAATTTGAATCTATATTACAGGTTCTTCAGTTTTCACAGGCGTTGGAGGTCTGGGTTCAAACCGGAGTACAAGTAGAGGTTTGTTTCTCCGTCCCAACATTCAGGGTTCGAACCAGAGTGCAAGTACGTATTTGGTTCTCCATTCCAACATCCAGGTTCAAGTTCTCTTTGCCAACTAAAGGTGTTGCACTTGGCCAAGAAATTAGTCTCTCTTTAATTCTCCAAACATTTTCCATGCTCAACAAGGAGGTGCAACAATTAAAGATCTGTCATGTGTACTCCATTCAAGTTCTCTTCGCCAACATTTCAGGCTACATTCAAGTTCATTTTCTTGTGAAACTTAAGAGTCGTATATTTTGACTTTGGATTTTTTTCCCGTGCTCTGATGAAGGGATGCAGAGTCATGCCCAAAACATTAGTAAATACAAATGCATTTTATTTGTATTACACAGTAAACAATTCAGAAATCTATTTTTAAATTCAATAGAGCACGAACGCATAAGCTTATTAATTAGTTATGGTTAAAATGAAACATTGCAGTTTCAATTAACATGCCATGTTATAGAACTTACTAATCCACAAGGCAGAAAAGGTCTTGTCATGCGAATCTTTCCGGAAAAAAATTATTGCAAGACACGAGATCAAGATAGATGTGAGAAGCAATAAAAGGGGTGAATACAGATATGAACGTTTACATATATAACAGATTATGTTATAGAACTCACAAATCCCCAAGGCAGAAAAGATTTTGTCATGTGAATCCTTCCAAAAACAATCGTTGCGAGACATGAGATCAAGATAGATGTGGGAAGCAATAAAAGGGGTGCATATAGATATGAACATTGACATATATAACAGATTTCTTAATAAAACTAAAGATCAAATTCAAATTTTTGATCTCTGATGGCTACCGTAATACATCATCGCAACACGTTTCAGTAACATGCAGATGTTAGAATGTTCATCCCATTGGTAGATCAGTTTGCCATTGCAGAGCCCACGGCTTCTATCAGCATTTTCAAGAAACATGTGCATCACGCCAGATGCCGCATTGACAAGTATTTATATTCAAGAGGATCATCAAGGAAAGTAAGAAGTGATATCCTCAATTCTATTGACGATCAGATATTTGACAACCTCAATCTCACAAGACCAGATATTTTATTGACTTCCTAGTTACAAACATACTTGAGGTTGCAATGTACAAAAATACAATTAAAATAAAAAAAACATAGACAAATTAATTGTCATACCAAAGACTTCCCATTTCCTCCCTGTACAAAAGTCTCAAATACAGTGCTACTATATGTCGATCAAGATTGGCGCTTGCTTGTATAACAAGAAATATTTAAAATGACTGAAATGTGCTAATCAATTATTTCAAGGTTCTGTACATCTCCCAATATGAGAGGCAAGAAGCGTTTGATTTCAATCATAGGATGCACTTAGCCTCTCACACAACTCCATAGAAGTAACTGTCATCTCAGTCGGGCACCTCCAACTGTTCCATTTGGCTCATTCCTTGTAGCTAGCTCATCTGAAGCATGAAAAAAAAACTGGGGAAGAGAAGCAATACGAGGGAGATGTAGTAGCAAATCTCCAGATGACTCTTTCCTGGATAGAACAGCTGAGAAACTAGAATCCACAGAACTGTTTTCAGCCAGATGCGGAACAAGACCTCCCTTACTTGAAAGTGCAGGTTTCTCATCATCTATTTCATCCCCAAATTCTTCTTCTCCATTGGCATGTTTTCCCAAATTGTAACCTATGACCGGCTCTTCAAACTTTGGAGTTATCTCTGATGCGTGATCGGTAGAAACATCTTTCTGCAAGAGAGAGCACATGGAGTTAACTCTTGCAATTATCGATTGCTCATCAGATGTTGCTGATAGAAGAGAATCACTCAGTAGATGATGAGCGATTTCGTCAAGTATCATTTTGTTTGACGACCAGATATCGTCACCAGCAGAACTGGAGTTGCAAGAATGCCTCTGCTGCTCTTGGAAGCGTATACCTATTTGATTTACCAAATTGCTCATTGATGTAGACAATAACCCAGATCCTTGATCCAACAATCCATTGAGAGGCTCCAAGAATCTCAACTGCTCGCACTGCTTGGACCCTTTCATGTTCAGCTCGTCATTATCACTGCTGCCATGATCTTCAATGGCCCGTGAATCCATTACTGATGGTAAAAATAATACCCACTAATTTTATTTCCAAGAAGAATTTAACTTTAAAACTTGAAACGTTTGAATTGTTTAAGAATAAGCAAACCACATTATCTTACACTTCCAACAAAAAAATTCATAACAGATCATTTTAATGCACAATGCTAGCAGTGCATGAGACATACCTGAACAAGGTGAAGTTGTTTCCAGACATGTTGCATCCGCAGTCCTAACTTCAGGGTCAAGTGATTCACATTTTGGAACCAGTGTTTGTGACACAGGTGGTGGCACATCTGGGAAACATGATAAGGGTGCAAGATACTCATTTTTCAAATGATCAAATGGTGGCAACACGTGGGGTTTATCACCTTGAACATTCCCATAGCAGGAGTGCTCATTCTGGTCTTGAAATGCTGCACTTCTAGTATCAAAATAGAGAGAGTCTCTGCTTAGGAACGGCTTTTTGGATAGCACATTTAAACGAGGATCGCATTGTATAAGCTTTTCATAGTGCCTGTTGAGCAATCCTTGAGGACACTGTAGGAAATGTCTCCTGTAATGCATAGAAATTGATTTGAAACAATGGATAATAAAGGAAGAAAAATCAGCTTTTCTTGCTTTTAAAAATCAATATTTCAAATGGAATGCATGAACAAATTATTTTATATCTTGTGCTATCGCTAAGCTAAACTTTTTTAGGGCATGCCCACATACCAGACCCCAGAATGTCCAAATTGCATTCAATCAGCGAAGTGTTTGAAATAGAAACTCTACGAATAAGATCTATTAATGTTGGAAATTTCAAAGAGTACGCATATTTTGGCATTTTATTGTAAAGGCTATAAATTTAACTGCAAAAAGGATAACGTTTGCCTCTTTTCAAGCATAGTCCGAAAAATTAATAAGCCTTGGAAGTTGTCCCCATGGTTGGGTCATCAAGAATTTGTTTCTTTTTTGGGAAAAGCCAGGCCTATGAGCTGCAGTATGCTAAAAAAAATAAATTGGCCACTCGTGTTAGATTGAAAGAGTGTTTGGATACACAAACACGTGTATAGAGAATCCAAATATGTGTAGCAATACAGAACACTGCACTTTCAAGGAATAGCAGGCACTCAAATTTGATGTGATAGTAAAATTTGATAAAATTTAGTAATTTTGACACTCAAGGCTTTGAATCCCAATAAACAAATTTAGAACAAATATATATATATATATATATATATATCCTTAATTTTAAAGGTCTAAATAGTAGATGCCTGTGGAAGACATTTACCAAAGCTAGATATAACAGAATTCCGCATATGCTCATTACATTAAGATTAAACAATTTTTTGGCTGTTGAGTAGTAGTTAAAGACAATATCCACGTTGCAAAGCAGATATTGACCCAAACCTTTAATCTTATATAAAAATCAGGCCCGATGGTTGTCAGGTACACAAGATAGGCTAACTGCTGCCAGAAACAAAATACCAACATTTGAAGGGGAAAAGAAAACATCCCAACCTGTCCATTGAATATATGGTGGATCATAAACTGTATTTGAAATGTCAGAGATTTTCCGCACATGAAAATGTCAAGATAGAATCTTGGGCCAGGAGATTAAAAGCTGAAATATGGGTAAAAGTAGAATAGCCAACATTAATTTGATGTGCACGATATGAATATGCATTGAATTCCTCTTGGCATCAACACAGTAAAGAAATCACCAAATTCAACAACCTTTGCAATGCAGTTAAACAGACATCTAGAGATTCATGAAGCAGAAAAAGAATCACTGCATGACATTTATTGGAATATAATTTTCTGCACGATATGAATATGCATTGAATTCCTCTTGGCATCAACACAGTAAAGAAATCACCAAATTCAACAACCTTTGCAATGCAGTTAAACAGACATCTAGAGATTCATGAAGCAGAAAAAGAATCACTGCATGACATTTATTGGAATATAATTTTCTCAGAGTAAAGTTAGGAATCTTGAATTAGAAAATAATTGAAAATGCCTTCAACAATTCTCATCAAAATTTTAAATACATTATCAGAAAAACATAAGAAATAAAGACATTTAGCGACTAAGTTTAGCCTTAAAGTGACCTTGACTCAGGATTCTAGTCAGTGATGTAACTCAGCTACCTTTGCCTGGAAATAGAATTCATTATTTACAGTACTTGCCAGGATCATATGTTTCTACCAGCTTGGCTTTAAAATATGATGATCACGAGAATTTTAAATATGATGAGAATGCACCCAAAAGACTTTCCAACCAAAGATGCATGGATATTAGCTTCATTCCTGAGAAATGACAATGCAAAAGTCTGACAAGATCCTTGTGTTGGGAGGCAATGGGTGGTCAATAATGTTACAGTGAAAAATAAAAAGAAAGCTGCCCGATTTACTAACCTGCATATGGTAGCCTGCCCTCCTGTAAAGTCAGAAGTAGCCTGCCATAAAGTATGCTTCCTTGGCTGAGGATTTGTCTCTTTGAAGAACAGTGGTGGCCTGGATACCTGTAAAAATCAATATGAAAATCATTGGAGTGAAGAACAAAGAATTAAGTTAGAATCCTAACAGAGAATTCATTTTCATACCTCAATGTCTAAGGTTCCAGCCTCATTCTCAGGACAACTTGCGTTCAGTGCGGTGATATCAGACCATTGTATCTCTATCTTGCTCTTCAGGCCCCCATCTAATACCTCCCATACTAGCTTATGCTTTGCAAAGTAGCATTTTGCCACCAAGTCCCCTTCGTATCTTGATACACACTGGCAGAAAAGAAAACTTTATCAATCCGACAGTCCAACTACCCTTTAAGGTTTTAACATGACGAAGTATAAACTCTATCATAGAACGAGGGAAACTCTAATAACCAAAACTTTATACAGCTGCATTCTTATTGCAAAGGCAATGTCTGGCTATTGTTTTGCATTAAAAATATCTTACCTCCCAAGTCCCAATCCTCAAAACCGATACAGGGAAATTGGAGGCCTTCAGCTTGTCTGCACTAGCCTGGGCTGCTGCCGACCTTGCATCTTTCCTTTTCGCTGCATCCTGGTTTAAACTGTCTGTATATGCCGGATCCTCTTGAGAAAGCTTCATCTGAATAAGGTCCAGCAAGGAAGGTGTTTTTCTTAGCGTTAAACCTAGTGGACTAGGTTCATCCAAGGGATTGAAATAAGCAGCCTGAGTACGCATGGTGTTTGGTCCAGCACTCCATTGCTGCTGCACTCAACAAAGTACAAAATGGTGAACTTCCAATCAAGAATTGCAAGATCACAGATGGTAAAAGGTTAGCCAAGTTCAGCAGATTTCCGAATCTGAAAACACTTCCAAGCATAGTTCAACAGAAATCATGTGAACCGCATGACAATGCAAACCTATGGCAACAAAGGCGTGCAATGAAATGAAATTCTCTGCAAATTACCCTAAACAGAACTGCATGCCTTTAAAATAGCGCTTCTTTCCTTAGCAAATATCATGGTAATCAGTAGACATGGGATAAGGTTACAGTGATGTGCACCAGATGCTATTTTCATGGGGCTACATTAATAAAATAGTGGCCGTATTATAAACAGATATAGTCATCAGGAGAGGTGGGTACAGGCATGGATGCCTGATTATGCAAAAAAACCCCAGTTAACAGATTTCAGAGATATATCATAGTAGCAAAATTCTAGACACGTGAATAAAAAGAAACCATCCTCAATTTAAAGGAATGAAAAAATTTGGCTGGCTTCAGATTCTCACTAGCCTAAAACCTGTATATCTTTGCTTTTTATCAAACATAAAATGGCAGCAGAAAAAAACCACGCAGGATAGCGTATAATGTTCTGCTTCTCACTTTTATTCCCAAACTGCCAGGCATTGCAAGCTGCAATGCGTGAGATGGATATTATATTTGTTGTATGACTAGCAGAGAGATGGAAATTTCATCAAAACATGGAACCATTTTACTGTAAATTGTTCCCAACTTCTCTCAACAACACCTGCTAAGAAAAATATGCTAGCCCCGCTCCATGGGACCATTTCTCTTACCCATGTTTAGAAACAGATGCTGTTCAGAGTAAAAATGGAACACAAGAAAAATTACACCTATCTGGAAAACTGACAATAAGATTAGAGTCAAAATATTGTTGATCTATCTCTAGAACAAGAGACTCAAAACAGATGCACCACAACTATATCCCCAGCCACCCTTTCCCAAAACCCTAATGAACAAAAATGGCCAAGCCTAAGCCTCCCATAATGCTAGTACGAAGGGAGAGCAATCTAGACAAGTTCATACGTGGTCCATCATAATGGTAAGTATTCGACCATACTGCTACACCATGGCCCAAAGGACAGGTAACAACCCATGTTTGGAAATAGATGCAGCCCAAGAAAATGAAATATCAAAAAAATTGCACTATCTAGCTTACTAACAGCAAGACTGGGATCAAAATATGGTTTGCAAAGAACTGGGAGATACAACTACTTGTTTCCTCTATATTACCAGAGCATATTAATAGTATAATCCTTAAATTCTGCCATGAAAAATACAATTGATGGAGCAGCATGGAATCAGTGAAATTCTACTTCTTGAAAATTCAATTTCTGATCCACAACTCAGGTTAGAAAAATGTTTTGAATTTCTCACAAATTCAATTCATGCTCCAAATGTAATATTATGGAAAATGCCATCAAATATGACAAGTTTGTAGTAAATTATTGGGGCTTTGGTTACTAAGTTCTGGGTTCAAATTACAACAAGACATGTTGAGTTGAAATTTGGCAAAATTAAACCAAAAGTTACCCAAGGAATTTATCAAATAATAGAAAAATTAAGAAATGTCCCATTCAAAACAGACGGGCCAGAATCAAGCTCAGAACCAGACAAGGGTTTTCTTTGTGTGGGGTATGATGACATCCAACAAGAAAAAAAATATAAAATCAGGAAGTTTTAGAACATGTTGTACCCCCATCTCCCCAAACCCTAACGAGCTAGAAAAGGGCCAGACCGTTTCAGAGATAACTGCTAGTTTCCTCTATTAGCTAATCCCTAGATTTTTCCCATAGATGCAATTAAAATACACCACAACATCTGTGAAATTTTATTTCTCGCAAATTAGGTTTCCAATCCAAGACTCGTAGTAGAAATTTGTTTTCTTTTACAAATTCAATTTATGCTTCAAGATTAAGATTAAGAAAACACCATTGAAAGGGGCAAACTTTACTGTGAAGGTCATTGAGGCATTCATCGCTAATTCGGAGGTTTAAATCCCAAAGACATGCATTAAATGTTGAAATGGGATAAAGTACAGCAACCTCCAAGTGTTGTATAGCCCACAAGCATCTAATAGGAACGGGAAGGCTAATCACAAGCTAAATTTAGTCATTTACCAATGAAAAAACATTAAGGAAATGTCCAATAGAAGTTAAAACCCAGTGGTGAAATTAGTCATTTACCAATGAAAATAAAAAATAAGGAAATGTCTAATAAAAACCAACAGAATTTAGTCAATTGCCGCAAATAAAAAAAAGGGAGATGTCTAATAAAACCAGCGGGTCAGACAATCAAACACAACACCAACATAGGGTTTTCGGAGTGCAGACTACAACCCTCTAATAGAGGGAAAACAAACAACAAAAAAACAAAAAAAATTAAGAATGGCTTTACAAACATCGCAAGCCGCTTCCTCCACAAACTCTATTGAGGAAAACAAGAAAGAGGTCGAGCCCCTTGGAAGATACAACCCGTTTGTTTCCTCCGTTACCAGATCATACTGCTAGCACTAATGGCTAAATTCTGCACTGACAAATGCAATTTAAAGAATGTCATAGCATGAGTAAGTATTAGAAAAATGTTGGAAAATATTTTCTTATAGATTCAATTTATCCTCTAAAGCCAAGATTAAGGAAAGCAAATACCAAAAAAATACTTATAAATTCATTTTTTTCTGTAAAAAAAAAAAACATCAACACAAAATTAAGGGTTTCTGAAGCACAAAAAAGAATTGCATTTTTTTTCCTGAAATAGAACAAAACAAAAGCACCTGTTGATGAGGGGCAGCAAATTTAGGTCTTTTAAAACTCGGTGGGCGGCTTTCCTCTGCGTCGATCTCCACCTTAACATTAACACTGGGCGAACTCAATCCGCTAACTGCTGCGGTACCCTGCGCATTACTAATTGCTATTCCGGATGTAACTATGGTAGACTCCGGAATCCTATTGTTCACAAACTGAACCATCTGTGCGGACTTCAATGATAATAACCAATTCGAAACCTAAACAGCGCGGAAAAAATATTTGTGAGAGATGGGTTTTATCCAAAAGAAGAAAAAATATATATGAAATGGGCGTTAGTCGAGTGTGGGATCGGTGAACAGGGTCGGAACCGGTGGACAGGAAATTGCTAGAAACCCTAACTTCAGGATTAATTATTGGGAATCTCGTTACAACACCAGCTGTGTGTATATTTAAGATATCTGGATCTTCGAGGGACTCGAACTCGCGTCCTTTCCTTCTACAAACTTTTTCTCGATGCAAAATTTATTTTCCAGCCGTCTTAATGATGTGGTCGTGGTCATATATAGGGGCTCGGAGGCGCGTCATGGATGGCCGTGGGTGACGTGGCATATCGTTTTGTCGTCTTGCGTAGTTTAGTTTATTTTAAAAGTCTTTTGGTACACCTAGGCTTCTTTGTAGGGGTCTTGTCGTTATTATCTGGGTGTTACGTACACGTGTACAAAGTGATCGAGGGGGCGGGCGGGGTTTGCGTAGATACATTGGATGCTTCTAGTCTAGTCGGCAAAGACTTTAGAGAGAGGAAATTGTGGATCTCACGTGTTGATGACTAGGAGAGAGAATGTGTTAGTTGGCATTGGGAAGAGTGGAAACTATGGATCTAAAGAGGGTAATGCCACATCTACCTCTAAGGTGGGGTTATATGGAGGGTGTGGGTTAATTATTTTTTAGGGTAGTGTTTAGGGTTTCGGGTTTGTTGATAATTTTTTTAGTCTTTTTTTTTAAAATATATATCGATTAAAATCTTGTGATTATGTGGATAAGAAGGTATTATGAAGAAATTTTAAGTCTTTTTTCTTGTAAGTGGTTTTATGGTTTTTTCAATTTTGTATAATATTAAAGATATTTTACCACAAAAATTGTTTATATATTTAAATGATTGGATATAAACTTACATTTGATATTTTACCAAAAAAATTGTTTATATATTTAAATGATTGGATATAAACTTATACTTGGCAACAAAAAAATAACACTGACGTAAATGTTCAAACTATACTACTTTCTCTCTGTGTGGATATATTTTTTAGCAATTTTAAAATTTGTGATGGTGCATGGGACTCTGGGGAGCAAAATTCTAAAAGGAGTAGTCCCAAGCATGGGACCCCTCCGCAATTCCACCTTCTTCACCTCCATTTACGTTTGAAGCATAATAGATGTGGCAATGTTATTAGACTTTCAAAGAAGGGGGCCAATTTTCCATAGATCCATGTAGACTTTCAGGGAAGTGGATAAGGTTTTCGCAATCTTGGATTTGACAAACAAGTTGTCAAATCTATAATATGATAATGCAGATTTACATAAACAATGCCTTTCACTAAACTATAAACAATGTGTAACTAAGATTGGAACAATTTTATCTAAATAAACATTAAATGTATAGATAGTTGTGAGAAAGTGATACAATAACTGAAATTGACAAATAGGGGGTTCTAAGAAGAATACTAAATTGTATCAAATTTATAGGTTGTGTTGTCGGAAACATATGGAAATAAGTCCAAGGACCAATACAAACATAAGATTAAAAAAACATAACAAACTGATAGCTTTGAAATTTTGACCAAGGGTGGACACCACACTCTTGGCATGACCATGTGTGTACTCTAGGGCTAGTATATTCTCCTAACAACTGTGTCCTTTTAAAAAATAATTTTGATGGTTGATTCTCTGCACATAGACTCCGAAAACCTCACTTAGTTTGTTATAATTCATTGTGCATCACGCGAAAATCCTTTTCCCTCCTTAAAATCCTAATCAATGCAGAAAACATTGCAAAACCTTTTTAAAATGTAGTTATTGAGGGCCCTGCCTCAATCAAACCCATATCCTTAGGAAAGTTGACAACCAACACTCACTGTAATCCAACAAGAAATTGTGGTGATGCAAGTCCTAATCCTTATATAATATTTCGCTACATTCACAATTGGCAATGATGTGATATGAAGACTTGGAATAGAAAATTTTCCTAAACATTTTAATTATTCTCTAAGATTTCTACTTATCACTCTTAACCTTTTCTTGGAACTCTTATCACTATTTTTCTTGTTCAATTCCTTGCCCTATATGCACAAATGCACCTATGTATATATAGACTTCTCAAATTCAATCAAAATCATATTGGCATGCAAACATTCAAAAAGTGTCGTGAAGTTGACAAAAAGGGACACGAAGACCCAAAGACCAAAGAAATTGAGGAAAATCGAAAGGGGCCCACATAAAGAAAGGACCGAGGGTGTAGTGTACATTTGTAGCAAAAGCCTAGGAAAACCCATAAAACATAGGGGAACATAAGAAAAATTAGGGAGGAAAGAGAAAACCAAAGGAAAACGAAGTAAATGGGACCCATAACACAAGGAAAAAATGTGTTGATAGGAGTCTAATACGAATTGATAATTGACACATATACAAATACCCTAAGTCAATGCAAACTAACATCTAAAACTACTCTTGGACTTTAATTAGGTGTATACACAAATCTATTATTTCCCAAGGCTAGCTCTCGTTTTTAGGAATGACACTACTCTTTCAAGACACCCGGATGAACATGGGCGCAATCTCTGTTTGCCTTAACTTTTTGGAGTTTGTTCTGCCTCGTTATCCGGATCTACCCTATAGTATTTGATTATGTTGATTGTCTTCAAATTCACACGAATTAAATATTCTTTTAAACCCTATTTATCATTTATTAATAAGGGATAATTATTTAAGTGATTAGTTGTTATTTTGTTATTTTAGGTTTGACTAGGTTTATTTGCAATGTTTATAAATATATTTGATTTAGATTTATTTATTTATTCTATATTTATGTGAACCCGCACCTTTTAGGGTTAGATATTGCTTCGTCGATAATATATCTGATTGTTATGGAGCTATTTCCATTTTATTTATTCACATCTAATAGCCATAACTCTTCTATGTTACATTTCAAATACATTCAAAATATTGGTATATATACATGTTATATAGTTTTTTTATGCCATCCAAAGTAATTAAGTCTAAAACCTCAATTAAAGGGAACACTAGGATAATTATGTAGTCATTCAAATTTGTTCACAAATATTTGATAATATCAATTTTGGCCCACTTTCACTTTAACTTATTTGAGCACTTAATAAGAAACATCAATTTAACTCTTTAAAAAATTAGTAATTTTTAATCATCATTATAATCTATAAAAACTATTAAATATTCCTGATTAAAATATCTATTATATCATAAAAATATATCATGAGTGTATTAATCTATAAAAATTATTAGATATTTTTCATTAAAACATTTATTACTTGTATATTTTTATAAATATTTTCAATTAAAATATTTATTAATATATTTATTTTTATAAAATAATAAATATTTAAATTAGAAATATTTAATAATCTCTATAAATTATAATAATAAAAAAATATTATTATTATTATTATAATAATCCATTAAAATTATTAAATATTTCTAAATGAAATATCTATTATCTCATACAAGTAATATATTTTGAAAGGGAAATGTCCATGTGTAAAGAGGGGACCGAGGGAAGGGAATTCCGTGGCAAAATGATTTCTCATCCATCCCACTTGCCGAATACGATGTGAAATGTGATTGATTTTCCATTTAAAATAGACAATTTGCCATGTGCCATAAATTAATTAATACCCTCTTCACAAACGACAAGAATCAAAAGGTGTACCTATATGCATAAAAACGCCAAACTCAAATTAAACATGTAAAATACAATCATTTGAGAGGGAAAAGAATATAATGTCTGAATAAGTGCTAAATTAAATATGTTAAAGGATAATGTAGAGATATAAATTTGGTGTAAGATTTGTTTTTTTTTGGGTTTCGTTTTTATTGCGTATTATTGCATTTGGTTTTTTAATGTACATTTAGTTATTTTTGATTTTTTTTTTTTAATATTTTATAAATATTTTAAATTTGTCAATTGTTTGTATTATGATTGATTCATTTGTTTTTTAATTAATTTTATTTTCATTTAAGTTTTTTGTTTTAATATGATTATAATCAATAACAATAGATTGTAGTCACTTAGTTTTTGTGGGTCCTTTCATTTTAAGCTAATTTCTTGTATTTTGATTGTTGGTTCTTATTATGTTTCACGGTTTATCTATGTGTGACTACGTCTTTCAGGAGCTTGTATGTATGTATGTATATATGTACAATAAGCGTTTTATTATATCATTCTATCATCTGAATCTCTTACAAGCTAAGTCTCTCACACACATTCATCAAGATTTATTAAGAGGTCCACATATTTGTTAAGAAGCTTGCACATTGACCCTACATCGCCCTCATTATCTATTCAAGTCTTATGCTAACACGTTATTATCAAAATAAGGTCATAACGAAGCATATAGTTGCACTTGATTATTTAAGGAGAGGAGGTAAAGCTCTTTCTCTCATTTGGGTTGGGAACACTCACAAAACATTATAACTACATTGGACACTAATTTTGAGCATGTGAGACATGTAGTTGCAACCCTAACTTTGCATATATTATATATTCTTATGATATCATGGTAAATTAGGGCTACATTAAAAGATAATCAATTCAAAGGACAACACACAACAATTACATGAAGCAAAGCCAAATTCCCAATCATATGATCTTGCCTAATCATCCCATAGAGTTTCAAACACAAAAGTTTTATATTTCCATAATTGTAGCATTATGCCTTAATCAGTGAAAACATGTCTTTATTGGTCATATGGTTCTAGTTTGTTTGTATCAATGGTGGTTGATTCTGGCCACCTTCCATATTATAGTCAGGTTTTTATGGTTTCAGTCTGATTAGTCTCAAAACCAATTTTACAGCATCATATGTCAAATATGAATCCCATGTGTGTTTGTTTCAATTATTTATATCTATCTTTTGTCATTGATCATTTACATTTTTATTAACGCGTTAGGGAGGTTTGGCTACCGTAGTTTATTGCATTTATGCGATCCCCTTATTATGCACATTATTTTACTATCACATAGTTGCATTTATCCTTTGTGTCACCATTTATTAAAATAAATAAAGGGCTCTTAATTTTTTGATAGGTTATCGTAAGGGTTTTGAGTCATTTCCAAGTTGTCATAGTAATTTACATTATTTGTGTTAATATAAAAATGATTGAACCTTTTCACTTATCAAATTTATATACAACATATAAGAGTGTCAAGACCATACAAACGACCAGGGTCACTATCAAGACCATACAAATAATCTTGGTAAATAGGTATGACATCCAATGGTGCATAGGCATATGTAAATTCAAAATATAGAAGGTGACACAACACACTATTGGTGCAACAATATAGGTACAACAATTAAAATAATTGACTGACAATACCACCTGAGACATAATCGATGCATGTTCCTATCTCATCCTTGCATAGTTATAGGTTCAAAATTGACATAGAGAAAATACAAACCTATAGAGTCCAAATCTACACTCAAAAATATACAAATCATAAAGTTGTCTTTGTTCCAACCATTTTACTTATATATTGTCTATTTCTTGTTTCAAATTTCCAAATGGGTTTGTTTATTATTATTTTCCTATAATTTTAAATAAGCATAAAAAGTGCACATCATAATTCATTCATATTTAGAGGGCACAAAAAGTGCATGTATTTTAGATGAATAATGTGTAAAGGCGTGGGGTGCAAGAAACAAGCATATCATATGAGACCTTGATTTTGATAAAGTCCACTAGAGCACTATTAAGATCAACAGTGTGCAAGTAGTTGCAAGATGTACTAAGAAACCCAGGTGTGCTCAGATTAGAAGGACCTACTAAGTCTAGACATGTGATGATGGTGGAAATTTGATTAGCATGAAACATAGAGCATAATGAATGGGAATAAATTTGTACGACCCATAAAGTGCAAATTATGGAGCACTAATCTAGGGAGTTGGTAGGATGAAGGAATCTTTAGGGAGAATGGCAACAAGGAAAGCTATTACTTGAAAAGGTTTTGAGTGGATCTAACATAGTGTGGCTTGAATATAGGATTCGGCTAGTCAAGGTGATTTATTGTAAAGCAATCATATCCTTCTATATATAAAAATATTTGTGCATTTCAAAAGGGTACATATTTATTGATTGTAACCTCAAGTGGTGGATTATACCTATAACAACCCACCTTGTCTCTTAGTTTAGGTTGTTGATGTTGCCATTGCGCTTAAATTTTTTTTTGTTATTAAAATTATTATTACCATTATTGGCATTATTAAATTTAGATGCATTCATGTAATATTAGATATTAATGCTAAGGGACAAAAGCTTTCATTAATCATTGATGTGATTATCTAATACCATTTATTGAATTTGTAATACTTATGGTGGTGATTATCTCTCAATATTACACAGCTCATATTTAATGTTTAAGTAGATAATTTTTGGCCCTCGTCAATGGTGTTATAATAGTTACAAAGTTAAATTGCCTAAGTCATCTTTTATGGCTAATCCAATTACACCTTTGTATTCTCTCTCTACACCTTGAGTGAGAGCACAAGTCCACTTGCATGAAATGTTGGTGCGGTGAGTATCATTTTTTAAGGAAAGTGTAGTGGCATAGACATAATTATTTATGCATAGGAAAACACCCCAACATTTTGGTAATATTATCAAGACACTATTGAACTATTTTTGGAAGATGGTGTTTGGAGATGCTTCATAGGATTTATTTGGAAAACATTGAGATGTGACTATAGCAACTAGAGTGCACCTTCACGAGGAATCATCGCAAATAAGAAAGATAACTCCTAAGAAATGGTTGGAGGAGCATTTGTATGATCATCTCTATGATTTTTTTTGTGAGTTACTCGGGCATCTTCGTGCATGGTTGGTCACATACGTTTTGGGCTAGATTAGAAAATGTAGCATAAAACATCCTATGATAAAGGCAAAGATGGAACAATTGTAGTGCACCAATGAAGTTTGGATCATAGTAGTGAATGTATGGTGAAAGGGTACACTGAATAATTATCTATTAGAGTTATTAGTTTCTACATATTTTTGCCTAGAAGAAGTAGAGTATCAATTCTTGTGCGAGCCAAGAGATTGAACCTATATAGTGTAACTATCTTTGGAAATTCTGAAGCTTATACTAGATTTTGGCATTAAAAATATTTATTTAGATAGATAAAACTCTCATTTTCATGGGCAAAGCAAATGGTAGAATGAGAAGGGTGGAAAAGGTTCACATGATGCATTTGTGAAGGGTGTATAGATATAAAACTTCAACATGGAGAGCGTAGATTATCATTTACTTAGGCAACACATATATGGTGAATTTTAACAAAAATGGCCTGATGTCATGAACCCTAAGAAGGGTGAATAAATAAGTCAGGGAGATGTTGTGAGGATTTGCATATAATGCAAAGGCCATGAGGATGACTTTCATGCTAAGGAGATGCACTCCAATGAGGGAGTGACACTCATCATTGAACAAGATGTATATATTCTAGAGAAGATAGTTTAAGTAACTTGACACCCTATGAGCATGTAGAAGTGCATGGTAGTTAAATAAGTGCCCACCTAAAATATACTCGAAGCATTAGCTCATTTGTTTCTTATTCAAATGAAGGAAATAAGAGGAAATCATGTAGATATGTCTCAGATAGTGGAGTTTAAGAGACAAGAGGTCGTGAAATAAAAGTTACAACAAGTGATACATTATAAAGCATTAACACTTATAGCAACACCAATAGAAAAATCTACGAGCCTAGTAATGTTGGGCATGCCATTGACCATTGACAATAATCGAACCATGCAAGTTGGTACTAACATAATAGGAGGGATAATGGTTGTAGTTATAGGAGTATTTAATCCAAGTACCAATCCAATCTTGATGCAATCCAATGTTAGGGTTAGTATAAGTACACCCCCATTAGGAGGAAATGTTGGTGGCATGGGTGGAAGCAACCATGAGGGTAGTCAGAGTTCAAGTGCTTAATCAACAATTAGTGCATCAATTTCACAAGTGCCTACCCCACAACAATTCATTTTTGAAATGTCTCTAAGTCTAATAGAGTATTGAGAAGTATAAAATGTTGCTAAGCATGTCCATAAGTGTGAATTTATATTGCATGCTAAGAGTGTGACTAAGCCAGAATAAAAGAACAAGCATTTCATAACTACACTATTATATTTCAAATGTATGTGGTACCAAAATTTCGATCCACTATAGGCTATTGTGGATTATGACCACCTAAATAAGGCATTATTAAAGGAGTTTACTATTCCAAGATTCAAGTAGTAGATCATTACATTGCTCAAGGAAATCAAATAAGATCTTACCGAAAGTGTTCACACATATGATGCAAGGTTTAAAACCTTGATCTCCAACCTCTCATGTGAGATCCACACTTTCCAACATGTGCAATGATTTATTGGGGGTTTACTTTGACTATTCAGGCACACATTGTCCATGAAGACTTTTATTGGGCCATGAGAGGCTTTGGAAGATATTTTGAGAGGTGAAGTAATTGGTAGCATAAACATGGGGATAAACCCATTTATGGAGGAAAAAATTACAATAATTACCTCAAAAATCTCAAAATTGACTACTAACAACACAAAGACACACACAACAACTTTTAGTGTACTAAATATGATGTCGAGGGTCATAAAAATAATAAATATCCAAGGTGCAGTGTTAAAGCATAACTCAAATCATGTGAGATTTTCAAGGAGGACCATGATGTGTGTTGTTTCCCATAGTTTTAATTGGAGATGAAGTGAAAGGTCTCATTATATTATAAAATATGTGAATAATATAGCTTAAACATTGAAAATTTCTTAGTATTAGATGAAATCCATAGAGCAGGAAGGTGAGGGGTAGGTAAGTGAATACTGTCTATAAACATAGAACAATGTAAATGTGGTGGAAGCACTCCTATATAAGAAGAGTGATATAATGTGAGGTGGAAGATAGTTTCCCCCATGTACCTGATATAAGTGAAAATCAACATAACATTACCAAAGGGATGTCACTATGTTCTCCACTTGTGGATATTGTCAATGAAAGCACACAATAAAGGAATTCCCTAACATCTATGTAAAGATTACTCAAAAGTTAAACGAACAAAAAGGTGAAAGGATGATCCATATTAAATGAGTAAGAGATTAATAAGTACCTAATGAGAGTGTGTGAAAATAAATCCAAGTTCTAAAGGTTAATATCATAATGAATGTGTGGTGCCACAACTCAACCATGAACAATAGAAACACCAAAGGAGAAATTACATCATGCACAACCCTTCTCAATCATCAATGATCCTAATGGTCTTAACTAGGAGTTTATATTATATTATGTAATGGATGTAATACAAAATCTGAGATTCAATCTCTAACATATGAAATATTTGGAAGCTAAGTCAAAGGATGATCTTTAGAAGGGGCCTAGTGTAAAATAGGTTGATTGCCTCCCTCACATATTGACTATATTGTGCACAAACTGAGTTGTCTGACCTCGTAAGAGTTAGTTAATGCAAAACATTGAAAATATAGTCAAAGAATAGCCAACAAGGGGGCATGAGGTCAGAATCATGTGAAACACTAATTATGATCAAGGATTGTTAATTGATTCCGCTATTGATGGGTGGGTTGTATGTGAGATTTTAATTGATACTAGAGTAGAGGTGAATATTCTCACTAAGGAGGCATGGTGTAAAAATGGGAGCGCAACATTGAAACCTTATCTTTGTGTCTTATTCATGTCCAATAAGACCCATGCACAACCCCTAAGGATTTTAAATAATGTATCTATTGAAATTATGGGGGTGAAATTCATCGTTGATTTTGAAGCTATTAAGCTAGTCAAAATGGTTAATTACTTTGAATTTAGTGGTAGACCTTGGAGTTATACCAATAATGTTGATATGTGATTTAATAAGCACTATATGATATTTGTTAATGGAGATTAGCATGTGGTCATACCATTGGATAGTGATCACAAGTCCACATATATAGAAAGTGTGGACATAGATGATAGATTAGACTACATATACAAAATCATTGTGTAAGAGATGGAAAAATCAAACCCCCATGATGATGGAGTCCTCATTCTGGATGATAAAAAATCTATCTTCAATAACACAAGTGATCCTTACAATAATTGGGTCTAATAATCTTATGAGTTGACCAAGTGTTATTGCGACACATTGAATATATAACTTAGGTAGTCTACTAGGCATCAAGGTCTGATGGACACTACAATTAAAGTTAGCCATGTTCCAAGCACACAATTAAAGGTACCACTTGGTGTGCCAAAGATGAAAAGGGTATTATAACTTATCAAGTGGAATATTTCAAAATTTTCTCATCATGATGGTTCAACAAACACTTATATCTATGTGAATGATCTAGGGGGGTCCTTACCCAAGGAGAATGATCCAAGAGGATATGAGTCACTAGATCAAATTGCACATCACTATAGTTACACATTCAACCTTACACTAATGTCCATAGATACGTCAATAGGTTATGTAACTAAGTAGTTTATTTCTTGAAATTCCACTCTCGTGTTATTGTATAACTCATGTAGTGTTAGTGTTGTACCTGATAACTCATTAGTAATGATATTATCATTAATGTCACTATACTTTTTAGTTATGAAGTGGTTGTTACCAATTGTTGTGATAGTTTAACCAATGTTTCATATTCTTACATTGTATAATAATGTGCACTTCCATTCTTTATAGGTTAACAAATTTATGCAAAGCCATAGGGGCACAGAGTCAAGAATTATGTAGACACTAGACATTTGTTCTCATATATATTATATAGAACTTAACATAATACAAAATTATTATTATAGTTCTACATTGGTTATCATTTCCTCCTTATTTTCATTTTTCTTTAATGCACTGCACTTTCAAATTCTATCATTCAATAATTTTATTCCATTCATGACCTTCTCAAATCCATTTAAGGAGGTTATCCATTAGAGTCTCCCCCTAGGCCCCAAATCAATGGTATTAGAGTATTCACACTTCATATCATTCCCAAGTGATATAATGTTGTTTTGAAATTTCATAGTTGTTTGTATGCCCACTCATACGAGGTGTGATTATAGGTGTAGACACTCCTTTTTGGATGCATTTCATGTCTAAATGGACTTTAGATTGATTTCTACCAAACAACACAAATTAAGCCTAAAAGTCATTAGATGTCCCAGTTTTGTCTACACATGGGATATAACTACCCAGAATCGCATCGAGGCATCTCTATTTGGGATAATATCATGTATGCAATGATAAACTCCCACATATTCATCCCCAGTCAAATTACAACCTTGTAAATTGATAAATTAGCCTTTTGACCCATTAAACGAGGCACTTAACCAATTCCTAAAATTCTAAAAACCTAAGCAAAATTAATTAATTAAGTTAATCTAATTAACTACTTAAGTAAAGATTCCATGTTCAATTAGTGAATATCTATTTTTTAAAAAGAAAATTTTAATAAAAATGAGGTCACGATGTTGTCATCATCCTCAAAGACAAGGAATTTATAATTTCTTCATAAATGCCTTAAATTCAAAAGTGGTGAGCCATGCTTAATAAATGGGATCTCTATCCCAAATATTAATTGCTTGTCCCCTCCATAAACTAACCATGATTAAATCTAACCTAACTATATTTGAGTTAGGGTTAGTTTGAAAACTTATAAATACAAGTGTTATTACTATTATCTAAGAAACTTTTTTGTATAAAGAATAAATGCCAAATTTGTCTCTGAAAATATTCATTTTGTTATCACATGACAAGCCAAACCAAGCAAAGCCATAAGTAGACAAGGAGAGGTGCTGTCCATAAAGCAAATGCATTGACAAAGAGCTCCATTGGACACAAACCAAGCATGAACACTCTTAAATGCCAATGAACAAGCAAAATTTGACAAGGAAGGTAAAGGTAGTCTTTTTTTCATCTTCTAGTTGTATTTGAACTAGTTATGTTATTGCTCACCTAAGTACTTAGGCAAGGTAGTTGTTTTTGTTGAGTTGTTTGATTTAAGGTTTGTATTCCACTAACAAGAGAAAATTAATGATATCTTTTGTAATCCTATGATACATAATGGCATGATTGGTGGGACCACGGACCCTACATACACTAAAGGAATGATATTGGACCTTTAAAATCCAAGAAAATCTCACTTAAAACCTTAATTTTTAGATTTTTTACCTTAAAAACCTATGTTTTTGTTTGACTGCTAATCGATGACTTCGCCAGTTTTCTTATGTTCTATTTTTATTATGTTTTTAGGAAAAGGTGCCTTCACCACTGTATTTGGTTGAATTGTATAGAAATGATGACTTCAACACTATGTTTTAGCAACTTTGACCTAAAAGTTTCATCCTTTGTGTATCAACGACTTCGATGAAAGACATCGGTGACTTTGACCTGCGAAATCAATGACCACACAAGGCAACTTTCCTTTGTGAATTTAGTGATTTCACTATTTATGATTATAAAATAATGAATTTGACTAATATAATTGATGATTTCACACCTGTGAAATGGTAACTTCACCAAAACATGTTCTATCTATGCTAGTTTTGTAGGAAAATGATGACTTAGCCCTGTCTGGTAAACAATGACTTTGCCCTGAGAGCTTCAAAAGTGAAAGTTGTTTTTAACTAACCATTTAAAAAAAATATAAATTAATCCTCTAACACTTTTTATAGGAAACTAAGTCAAAAATAAAAGGTTTTAATCACTTTAAAAGTCATTCACACTTGTTTTTTTATGCTTAAAAATCACTTGCAAAACAACTTTAATTTTTGTTTTTCACAGTTATAAGTTCAAACCCAAAGTTTTAAGAATAAAAACATTAAATTTAGTGCTCCTAAAATATTTTGCTTTTTTGATTTCATTTTTTTACAAAATTACTTAGTTTCTTTTCCTAGAGTAGTTTATTTTTAGCAAAACCTTGCGTGTATGCTCTCCCCTATCCCCTTTAGGGAACTTTGGTGATCAAAAGCACATCATTTTTGCTTGTTTAGTTGAGTCATAAAAGTGAAAAAAAATTTCATATGCTTTCCCCATGCTTCGAGTGACTTGAGTGACTCAAAAATGACCCTAAAGTTCTTCCATCTTTATTTTTCATTGGCTTGTGAATGAGAGTTCATCACCTCCTAACAAGTTCTTTAGGAGGACTTTGACTTGGGGTTTCATCTCCCAACACTATTCCAACCCCACTCTTTAGTGGGGTATATAAATTAGTCAAACCATTGGATTATGTAGTGGCTAAGCAATTAACCTAACAATCCTAATGGGTACTTGGGCCATGTGGCAACCAAACATCCGAATTCATTAAGTAGTACATGAATGAATTGGTTATGCAAAAGACAAGACCTTTACATAACAAGATAGGCAGTTTAGATCCAATAGATGTGACTATTTCCCTCATGTTAGCCACGCATATGGACCATATAAATTGCATAAAAAAATTTAGATTTAGTTAACCCCACTTACCATAGAATATCCTGCCAAATGTTGAGTTGCTTACATACTCTAAGTTCCTTACCACGTATAAATGCTTGAGAGATAGATGGGGGCTTGAAAAACTCTACCTACATGTGCTCTTACTTTTTTTGTATTAACAATTAATTCTTTTTCAATATTGGTATATCGGTGGAGACTATAAAACCATGCCAATTTTAGTGTAGGATATGTACTTAGGCGCTTTTATTATTCTTTTACTTGTATTTGTTTTTTTACTTGTATTTGTTTTGGGCCTAAATTTTATTTTTATGTCAAACCATGTCCAAAATTAATCAAAAACTTAAAAAAAAACACATGTTACACTCACCACTTCAAACAAAGAAGTATTACACTATTGAATTCACTCAAAACATTTAACTTAGATTGAGATTTTCAAAACCACTTTTGTACACTTATTTAAAGAGACATTATTACACTTCCCAATTTATCCTAAGACATTTACCTTTGTTCAAAACCAAGTCCAAAATCATTTGTATACCTTTGTCCCAAAAGGTGTCATTATGTTAATCATTTGAGTCTGATCCATTATTCGTTTGAAAATCTAAGTCTTTTATACCAAGTTTAAAATTCATCTTTCAAAGTTAGGATCTAAAATTGATTAGTCTATGTCAAAGTCTTGCCTATTTTGGGATTGGGAATTCACCTTTTACATTTTGATTGTGAAACTTGGATTGATTCTCACTTGAATTAAATACCTTTGCCTAAACCTAGGAATGGTTTAATTTTGTGTGTCTCAAACCAATTTAACAACTCAAATTAAGGTCAAAATCCATTCTTCAAGTATATCTCTAAGCATGGATAGTTTACATTTGATTATTGCCTATCACTTGTGCTTGAATGTTTTACTCTTTCTTCTTAGTTTGTTACTTGAGTTTGACTTTCCCAATTAGTTTTAGACACATTCCTAAAGCAATTTTTTTGTGTTAAGGTCAGGTTTGTCTTAATTTCATGTGTCAAGATTAATCCCTATGTCTAGATCAAGTGTTTCAAACCCTTTACCTTATAGTTAGATTGATTTCAGGTTTTTACCTCAACCATTTTCTTTCCAAGTCTAGTTTTGTGATGTTGGCCAAAGACCTAACATTGTTTTCATGCTTTATGTTGTCCCTGAAAAATGACTCCTCATTTTTTTAGACAACATATGACTATTTTGGTCCTGCATGGCCAAAATTGTCCCTCCCCTTTCCAAAAATTTGTTCTAAACATTCAATTTTGTCATTTTCTCAACTTTTTGGTAAAAGGATTAGCAGGTTCAACCGGTTCATCAAAGGGTCTGTTGGCAAGCATCAAAACAAAAGCTTGAACCGTTAAACCATTTTGGTTCATTGATTCAATGGGTTTAATGTTCAATCGGTTCAACACGTCAAGTTCAAAGGTTCAAAGGCCACCTTAGTTAAGAAAAGAAGCGTGTGTAAAAGAAAGAGTCAGGCAGATGCTGCCAAATGTCGACAGCCGAGCCCCACTAAACTTTGTTTTTGTGAATTGGTAGATATTGCCACGTGTCCCTCTTGAAGCTTGTTAGGAGCCTCCAAGTGTCAATATCCATAGTCTCTTCCCTTAGCTTCACTATTTTGAGCAAATACCATGGTGGGATCGGGGATGAGTGACTAAATGAAGTGAAATGTGCCAAGTGTCTGCATCCACGTGACTAACAAATGTCTTCAGATCGTGCCATGTGTCCCTTGTAGAGATCAATAGAGGCCGACAAGTGTCATCATCCATGAGAGCCTGACTGAGCCCCAAACATTTCTACGATGTCACAAAGGCCCAAAAGGTGGATGCTGCCAAGTGTCAACAGTGGAAGATGCCACATGTCCTCACCTGTTCCTGCAGAAGACGCCATGTGGCACTTGTTCAAAGAGTGGAAGGTGTCACGTGTCAAAGGAAAGGGGCACTCAAAATACAAAGGCACATATGGAGCCAAGGAAAGGTTTCCTTTGGATGAATTGTCCAAAGGAATTCCTTCAGACATTTTGCTTGAAGGAAATAAAAGGGACGATAGCCCACCTAAGAATTAAAGCCCGAAGGCCACTTAGAAGACACTGAAGGGCATGTTCCCTTTGGAAAAGGGTTTGATCCTCAAAGGGATACAGAAGCTACCAAGTATCACAAGCTACGACACAGTTTCAAATGACACTTCATAGAGCGAAACCCACCGTGTGTCTCGACCCAATGCAGTGGAAGCTGCCATGTGTCTGCATCTATGCCCCCCAACTGCTAACCAGTTTTAAAGATTATTTTGATAAGCCTATTTTGAAGCTACGAATGCCGCCATGTGTCCTCACCTACATCATAGTGGAAAGCGACCATGGCAAGTGAGAAAGACACAAAGGAGTTGCTAGGAAGCATGACAGGCCCACAAATGTCAAATTTGTCACAATGAAGTATTTGTTGATTCCAACAGACTCAAGGTGCAGACCCAAATGCATTCAAAAAGCCTAAGGCTAGACCAAGAGAAGGAAGAGACAAAGAGGGAAACTCAGTGGGATTTATTTCTAGTAGGTGGATCAGTTCATCGGGTAGATATTTGGGGCTTACAAACATTGAAAGCGTTGTCTATTTGTCCCCTGTGAGATAAAGGTAGAATAGACAATTGCACAGCTAAGTAGGTGATGGAATTAGAGATTCAGGTTTGGGAGGAGGCACTAGAGATGAATCGACATGCCACAGTCAAGGTAACCACCCTGCTCCAGCATGGCCCTTCTTAAAAAGACCAGAATGCATCCAAGGCATTGAATGCGCTAAATGGGTCACTCCATGGGACAAAGTGCCAAGCCTCTCTCAGGCCTCTATATAATGTAATCTCTTGCATCATTTCAAAGAGAGACCTTACGCTTACCAGAAGCAAAACTCTACCTAAATTGAAAGGCATTATTGAGACTTTGAGCTCAGATTGTAATTCATATTTCTTTGATTGAATGAGAAAGCAAGTCACTTGCAGACTTTGTGCAGTTATAGCTTGTGCTACTTTAGGAGTTTGTTCTTATGTCTATCTTTTGAAAGCATTCTTATTTATTTGATTTAACAAGCAGGACTCGTATTTCACTCTTGGGTAGTCAAGGTAGAGACTTTGTGCTACATTTAAGGCTACTGGTTACTCTACGCCCTTTTGTCACCTGTTACTAGAAAGATTCCTGTTGCCTGTAAGAATAAGCAATTCTAAAAGAATATAAGTGCCTTCTGTCGCTTCACCAAGATTTCTACTATCCAGGAAGGGATCTGGCTCTTGGCTGAATGTTACTTCTGAAAGAAGAGAAGTACCTTCACCAATCACCCAAGATTTCTTCTCTGTCTATGAGCATCATCTTTGAAAGAAGAGAGATGGATGATGTATTCTACCCCCGTGTCTTACTTTCTGCTTATATATATAGTATATAGCCTCCACATATTTAATAGGGAACCTCCCCTTGATGAGAGGAGAGATTTGTCCCCTTTGGATGTGGTAAACCTGCAACATTGGATGACCCATCTCCCTATGCTGTGGTGATAGGAACTATTTTGGTCACCAGTTAGTTGGCCGACAAAATATTCACCCAACACTTTAGACCTAGTTCATTCCTTTCCAAGTCTAGCTTTGTAATGTTGGCCAAAGACCTAGTATTATTTTCTGTCGTATACCTAGTTTGTTCCTTTCCAAGTCTAGATATTTGACATTGGCCAAAGACCTAACACCTTTTATTTTTTTGTCAGACCTAGATTATGTTCATTTGAAGTACCTTGCCAAAGACTAGTTTCATGTTTTCCTTCCAAATTGCCTTTTTCTTAGACCTAACATAGACATTTCACCTATAGACCTTTTTCCAAAAGCTAAAGGTTGTTTGCCCAAATCATGTTCATGAGTCATATTTAGATGTCTTTTAAAGAGCTACTTATGGTTTAATAATTGTTTTTAGATCATTTTTTTAGCCTTCCAAAGTTGCATGTTTAGACCATATTTTGAGCATTTACGAACATTATAATTTTTCTTCAAGATACATTAGCCATAGATTCAAATATGCCTTTATACATGTAGCAAGACCATGCATACTTTTTATTACAAGAACATAGGTATAAATGACTCCTTCGTTCAAGAACCGTGTGGTGATGATGTAGCTTACGAGATAAATCCATATCCCTCTTATACTACTCAATATACAAAATAAGGACATGACCCAATAACATAGTACCTAGTTAATACACCTCTTTATCTAAGGAAAGAACAAGAAAAAATGGCCTAATACCTTGCTAATGTGTCACCCATCATCAAATAAGTACAACAACAATAACCCTACTATGTAACCATGCCAACAAGTTATGAACCATACTTGTTTGATCATCACTTACTTGAAAATAAGGATGGAATTTTAGTGAGGACCATAGATGTTACATCTCAATTTTCCTCTAAACTCATCAATCTATTAATTTATATATTTTATGGTTAATTATTGGTTAATTTATCATGTTAAGTGGTTGGATTAGTAATATGATGGTTTGTTGAAAATTATTTATTACTTATGATCATGATCATTTAATTGTTGTTAGTTGTTAGTATTCATCTATGGTACATTATGATCATGATTAGTTATTTTATTTAGTTACAATAGTTTGTTATGATTATTTCATGATATGACCTAACTAGTGTTTATTGTTCTAAGGTGGATGCAGGATGGAGTCCACCCTCTTGACTATGATTGAGGGAAGGTATCATCAAAGAGGATGGAGTAGATGGAGATGAGTGGGGGATGAGAGAACAAAGCTAAAACCTTACAAACACCACTTAGTTAACAATCTATGTATGTTTATGTTTGGTTAATATTTATGGTTTGTAGCATGCATCATATTACTAATGTATTTCCTTGATTGATAAAGTTTGATTATCATTATTTCATATTGTTTTGATACTTGTGTGAAGTGTTTGGGATGTGCTTACATATTCTAACATTTTGTTTGGTTGTAATTCATGTACATAATTATTGAAACTTACACATTAATATCCTTTGATGATCTCGCTAATGTGTGAAGTCAATATTATAATATGTATTTTAATAGTATCTTTTTGAGATGATTATATGATTGCTTGTTCCATTGTCTTTGCATTGATTAAAAAATCACTGTGGAATATTGCATTGCTTGTTCCATTATTTGAACACCATAGGTGACATATATATATATATATATATGTATATATAATCGACACTTTTTGAAATGTTTGATGTTTTAAATGGATAACATTGGATGTTTTAATAAATAATGTCAAGTGTGTTTCATATATACATACATATATATATTTGATAGTTATTATAATGTTTAATAAATGGCATATTGATTGTTAAGGGGTCGATGAGTAACCCTAGACCATGTTTGTTTACATAAAGGCATGATGATTATTTAGAGGTCAAAACCTAAACTTTGAATTATAATGGATTATTTGATTTGGCATAATATTTGGGGAATCTATGGCTTCTAAATAATGGTTTTCTAGACTATTTGAAGCCATAATGGGAATCAACATGGACTTTGCCTAGTTGCATGTTTTTTCTATAATGTTGTTTATGTTGATTAACTAGACTGCAGACAGGTTATGGTGAGCTACTATGCCAAAATTTTGGAAAATAAATGCAGATTTGGAGATTTGTTAGCAAAGACCCTATTTTGTGGGAGTTTTTTGGGGGTTTTGGCATGCAAATTTTGAAGCATATGGAGATATATGGATGAGGAAAGTTTAGAGAAGGGAGACAATGGGCAATGAGAGCTTTGGCAAAGAAGGATCTTGGATTTGTACTACCTAATTAGCATTTTTGGGTAGGGTTTGTTGAAAATTATATTATGGTTTTATCATTTTGAAATGATATGTGAAGTGATCTAGTTTTTGCCATTGGGTTGTTAAAAGGGTACTTGAAATTATTATTAGATTTAAAAAAAAAAAGGGGTATATGCATTTGACCATGAGGATGGGTACGACCCATCTACATGGTTGAAAACATGTAAACCCCACCCATTTATAAATGATTATGTGCATTATATATTCTGGTTTAATTTTGGCATAGATAAATGGAACCAAGATTTCATTTTTGCTTGGTAAAAAATAAATGTGGGAGCTATATCACGGCTAGTTGTAGAGTAGATTGTTGATGTTTTGTTTTGCTTGAATCCTTCTTTCATACCCTATAAAGGTTGCTTATGATGAAATATTAATGGGTCAACTTTATTTTAACCTTATCAAACCTCTATGCACAAAAGTATTTATTCTGTACTATTTTTGTGTTGAAAATGGATCTCAGGTGTTTTTAAAGGAATGTTGTACTTTATTTTATTTTGTACTCAGTCTTGGAATGATTCTGAGTTGTTGCAAAAACAAAATTAATTAAAACTAGGTCATTTGTAAATGATCTTGGGGATGTGTATGACCCATCCATAGGGCCAAGTATAAATGAGCATAAAAATCATATCCATTATTGGCTATGCACATGGTGAATATAAAACAAACTATATACTAGTTTTATGATTATTTTGGTTGAAAATTACTCATGTTAAAACCTATAGTTGCGTTTTTATATCTGTGCACGTCGTACTGTAGTTGTGTATTGGTTAATATTGTCTACATATATGTTTAAATTATGTGTTATGGGATGAATTTAGAAATGAGGATGACTGAGTAATGATTGATAAATCTAGTCTTATCATTTTGATAAAGTCAATCTTGAACATTATGGGCTATAGTTCAAAATATGTTCATAATGATTATATGATAGTATTTTGTAAAAATAAAATGATTTTTTGAATTAGTATTATTTGATTTTATAGTAGTTAGAGGATCAAATTAGTTAATCCAGGGTTGAGCCTATACTATTAAGAGGTTTCTATGAGACACTTAGTATTGTGTCTTTTTAATGGATAGTTATATGGGCATATTAAATTATGACTATATATCTATAATTATTTTGATCATTGTTAAAATCTATAGTTTTGGATGAATTGATTAGATGGATTTTTTAACTCAATTTGTGTAATTTAATACACACACACACACACACACACACACACACCAGATGTTAATGGATTAATTTCATTAAGGTCATAGAGTATGTGTGTGTGTGTACACACACTCATGTATATACATATAATTATTTTACATATAGATTATAAGTTGTATATTATCTATTATTTTTTAGGGATTGTACACTCTTATATTTACATATAAGTCTTACTTGGAAATAAGCTTCTATATGATGTACAAATACTTGTATCATGGTAGTTAATGTATGAGTTTTTAATAGAATTTACAATTGGGGATTTATAATGTAAAAATAATTATTGATCACATAATAAATTATATAGATTTTGTGATATATTAATAGACTGTTATGTGTCTATTCAAGAAACAAGAATTTGGTGGGTACTTGAATAGTATTTTATGAATAATTTAACATAGTTGATAGTTGTATTGTTAAATGATAGATCATTATTTTTAATAGAGGATTGATTGATCATTATTGTTGTTCATATGTTAAATAAATCAACCATTTCATATAAAAGGCTGTATTTAAACTCAGTTAACTGATTTATACTAGATGTATGTAATGAATTATATGGTGTTATATGATTTCTTCGTATTAATGTGTTGTGGCATTTTTATGTGGAAATCTATTATTTGAATCTTTTGATCTAATATATTATTTATCATTAATGAATCTGGTATTAATGACTCTAAAAAAGTAGGTGAGATGGACTTTACTACTTATTTAGTGCCACTAATAGATAGATAGAGGATATCTAAATGAGTTGTGTGTGTGAATATGACTGATCTTGAGATCTGAAAAACTATTTTAAAACTTTAGTGAAAATAATGTTTATGGTTTAAACATTGTTAATTCACCTATTTGATTAGTTTTAAAGTATTAAATGATATCATGTTATAATGTATCTATTTACAATATGCTGCATGTAGTAAGTTATCTTATAACACATGGGTTTCTAGTCAAAATTATTGATTTTTGTACTATCACTATCTACCCATCCATGAAGGGAGGGCCATTCCCTTGTTGAGGTATTGTGAGAGGGATCAATGCTCCATGGTTGGTGTGGAAAATCACTCAAATGATACTCTCCCTCCTCTTCCAGTAGTCAATCAATAGAGGCTTTATCATCACTACTTGTGTTTATTAACGAGTTCATTTAGACTCATATATTCTATGGAACATTGTATAATTGTAATCTGATATTCAGATATGTAATATTGTATACTTGTACTATTTGATGTTAATTTTATAATAACATCAATTAACTATTTATATATGTACCTATTGTGATATTTAAACCAACAGTGGTTGATTTGTTAATTTGGGTAATTTAGTACTATTATATGTTTTACTTATGAAAGTAAATTAGTATTTTTATATATAGTGATCATTAGCTAAATCAATCATATGGTTAACCTATTGGTTAATAAATTAGTTTACATAAATAATGTATTTAGTTAAAGATCATTAATACTTAGAATTAGTAAAGTTAATTATGGATGAGTTAAAAAAAATTAACCTAATTCTAGTTAACCTTGAGGGGTTCTTACAATAAAGGTAGGAGAAAAAATCTTGACAGACTTTCCCCATGAAAGTCTAACTATTTTGGTTAGAGCACCTATCAATGCACCTCGTGTCACACTAATTGAATAAGCCTCAACTAGTTACCATCAGGCATTCATGCTAATACCTAACCAAGATCTTAATGTACTTGCATAAAGAAAGGGTATGATGGCTAACCAATTCACAAAGATGTAACAAACATGTCAGTTGTTTCTCAATTTAGCTCAAAATTTCAATGTTATGCCATTTTGAATACCCCACTTATATAGTTAATGCCTTCAATAGGGGTGAAAATTGATTCTTCAAAACACACCAATCTAAAATTGGACCCATTTGTCTAAAACACGTTGGTTGGTGACATATTCAATGTCCCAGCCATTGAGTAAGTGATTGTGGCTTCTACCCAAGACCATTTGAAAAACATAATGGATAACATGAAAGTGTATCCTAATTTGAATCAAGGTGGGTCAAATACACCACAAAATAATTCACAACAATAAGTGCCTCTTACTAATACCATGGGAGGTTTGCAACAATAGGGGCAAACATGCCTAGTTCCCAACCATAATAGGCCATTGCCACTCAACCAACAACTTCCTCAAACACACAGCAGGGGGCAAGTAGTCAAACACAAACCAACACTCTACCCTAACAAGTTTTGAACACTACCCCACATCACTAGGTGGCGATTAATACTTTACAACCACAAACACACACCAATATGCCACCACAATAAATGGTGAGTTCATCATAGACTTTGTCTAATCAACAACATATTCCTATTAGTCAACAATGGATACCTAACATCCAATAAATGCCCAATTCATAGTAGGTGTTTACTCAACTATGAGGTCTTAACTTAAAATAAGTACCCATTAGGCAATGATTACCTTTTACCCAACATGTAACTCATATACAAGGACCCAATATACAACACATTTAATAGTAAAGCTATAGCCAACAATGGGTACCATCTATACAGTAGGGTTCAATTAGTCAACATTAATTTCTTATTTAAACCCAACAAGCACAATACCTTTACCAAGCCATATACCTCTATCACAATAATAGTTACCTCAAAATAAAATCCATATTCCAAACCCTAACTAGAATGTTTATCAACATTCCATACTGTACCAACAACCTAATCCTAATGTATGGATGGGTATTCTTGGTCAATTGGTCAATCAAACTAATATTCCATAATACCCCATTACCCCAATGTACCTTGGTCAAGGTAATCCACATTTGATCACCCAACCACAACCATAACCATCTATACCATCTAGCTTCTTAGCCCATAAACTACAACAAATAGGAAAGCAAACCAAGAAGTTCAAATTAGATGACATGTGCTCATATCCATTTAGCATGGAGTACCTCCAAACACCATTTCCTCTAGGCTATTAGCCATTTAAATTTGACAAATACAAGGGTAAAAGAGACCCTAGGGAACATTTAAAAGAGTTATTTATCATTTTCTAGCTAGTGGCCTATAATGACATCTACCTACTTATTATCTTTCTCCGAAGTTTAGCTTGATAGGCCCTGGATTGGCTTCTTGGGTTGTCGAAGAAGCCAATATCTAATTTTGATGATCTTTTATATAAATTTATAAATCATTTCTCCTAAAATCTTGAGCATGATATTTCAGTAGTTGATTTGAGTCAGGATAGGCAGAAGGTCAGTGATAACTTTATGAATTACTTAAAATGGTGGAGATCACTTGCTATCCACTTCACCCCTAATTTATTAAATAATTAATTGGTAGTTGTGTTCACCAAAAAATTACATAGTAAAATATCTTATCACTTGGAGCTTCAATGTGCTCATACATTCAAGGATATCATTGAAAAAGCTATACAAATTGAAAAGAACCTTATTAATAAAGGGATTATCAAGTTGTTTTCTTCAAAATAAAACTAAAACCAAAGTTAGACTAAAAACCAAAACCTTATCCAAATACGATGTCTGTACCCACTCAGGGTAATACTTTAGAGAGACCAAAAACCTTTAATTACAATAAGAATGTTATTGATAATGGGATCATTAAATTTTGACGTGTCTAAATGGTGAAAATACCAAATATTCATTTACCTCCACCCATTCAAAAACCATCACCTCTATTTATTCATCCTTTACCTCCTCACAATCCTCTAACAAATCCATAACTCTTGCAAGTGCCTCCTATACTGATCCAAAACTTGAAAGCTTTGGTTGAAAGATAATTCAAAAATAAGAACAATCCAATTCAATTAATGCTATCTCTGAAAAGAGATGTTTTTTTGAATCAAAAATTGTAGATACAAGTATATGCTTATCTCTAGGAAGAGATGTATACCTCCCCATTTTAGGAAATTCTTCATTTATACATATTATCTCGCAGGAGATTGAGTGGCTCGAGGAATTAACAGGTGAAGACTTAAGACAATACAACATTTGAGGAAATAACTGCCACTGACAATTTGACTTCCAAAATTTAAAACAATACATAGCTCAAGGACATAAAACAATACAGAGCTCAGGGACATAACGAGTGAGGATTTAAAGTAATACAAGATTCGAAGAATTAACTGTCACCTGACAATTCAGCGTCCAAGATTTAAAATAATACAGAGCTACGTGTAGCCCTACTCGGTCTACCAGCGGCCCGTTCTGGGGCCTTAAAACAACCACTTCAACAGTCGCATCCATTGTACCACCACATCTTGGCACTCATTATACCACCCAAATTGTCACTTGGATCATTCCTCCCTCCTTGAAAAGCAATGGTCCCCATTGCGTTAATGTTCCCCATCAAGCGTGGTAGTTGTGTCTTGATTTGATTCCCGATGCACACTTGGAAGGGACTGTGGTTTATGGAACTGTGCAGGGCCCGATTGTTCACCATTTTTGTCTGACCATCAGTTTGTGGATGGAAGTCTATGAACTTCTTCAGCCTGATATCTATTTGCTTCTGTTGTGTAGTCATGGCTGTAACATCAGCCCTTTTGGATTCCTGTGGCTTGACCACCATGAGAACAAATTTCTTGGCACTAATCAGAGAGATAGATGTAGAAGGTGGTACTTCTGGTACCCTGTAGCGCCATGTTTCAAGAGTGAGAGTGATCCTTCTAGTCCTTGATTCATATATACCATGTCGATCATACATGAATGGCTGACCAAAGAGTACATCACAAACATATAAATTGACCACATCACATAAGACCTCATCTTGGAAAGGTTGTATTGCATATGAGAGAAGACATTGGTGGATGACACGGAGGATTCTTCTTGGACTCAACCATCCAATACTATATGGTTTTAGGTGAGGCTTCATGGATAGATTTAGGCTTTGCACAACATTAGTAGAGATTAAATTCTTTTGACTTCCACTATCAAGAATGAAATGCAGAGGCTTACCTTTCACCCATAACTTAGAGTGAAACAACCTTTCCTTGTCATGTAGCATCTCATCATACGTCTATGATGAAGTTACAATGGCTTCAAGATCAACATCTATAATTTCTTCTTCAACCTCTTCGATTGTATGGTCTATATGAGGTAGAGCAGTAGATGTTGAGGATGGTGACTTAGAAAGCAGTGATTTGATAGCTCAACATTCTTCTTTGGAGTGAGTTTTAGATTTGTGATAACCACACCACTTCCCATTCTTCCCTTCCTTTTGCTTCCAATTTTGACCTCGTGTTTGACCTTCTTTATCACTTTTCCATTTTGAAGACTGATTCTTTATATCCATTCTTCCATGCTTCTTCTCAATCTTTACTGTGAACTTGTATGCCTCACCGATGGTTTCCAAATTGAAGATTTCCATTTCTCCCCATATGTACCATTGTAGTCTACCACAATATTTGAGAACCTTGTGTTTCTCACTTTCTCAGATGCCCAGTCTCACAGATAGAGAATGAAAAATGTCAGTGTAATCTTGAAAAGATTGTTCCTTACCTTGGTGAAGTTGCTGCCACTCTATGTACAGATCATCATATGCTCCGATGGGATAGTATTCTTCTTTCACTGCTTCCATAAAATCATCCCAGGTAGGTTCCACCCCAAGGCCAATGATATCTATACTAAACCTCTTTTTGTACACTTCCCACCAGTTTTTCACGGGCAATGATGATTTCAAAAGAGCAAAAGTGATCTTTTCTCCATTGGTGAACTTATTTACAGAGAAGTAGGAAGACAATTGATCCAACCAATTTTATACTGCATCAACATTGATTTTGCCTTAAAATGTGGGAATATCAAAATTTGCCTAAACCTTGAAGGGTGTTGGGGCACTGAAAGGAAGTTCCCTCAATGAGGAGACAGGACGTGTAGCCACAGAGCCAAAATTTCCCATTAGAAGTGTTTGAAGAATTTGAGCAAATTGTTGCAACATCTGTGCTTGTTGCCATTGGAGGGCTTCATTCACCATGTCCTTGAAAGGATCAGATGTCTCAGTGTTATTCACCATTTGAGGTCATTTGGAGCGAACAGGTGGAAAGTTTAGAAGCTCTGTTGCTTCCTGCCCAAGTTTCTTGTATCTTGACCTCGTCCTCAAGATCATACACTCTCAAGACAAATTGATTTGATACCATTGATCCAAAACTTGAAAGCTTTGGTCGAAAGATAATTCAAAAATAAGAACAATCTAATTCAATTAATGCTATCTCTGAAAAGAGATGTTTTTTTAAATCAAAAATTATAGATACAAATATATGCTTATCTCTGGGATGTCTGCCTCCCCATTTCGAGAAGTTCTTCATTTATAAATATTATCTCGTAGGAGATTGAGTGGCTCGAGGAATTAACAGGTGAAGACTTAAGACAATACAACACTCAAGGAAATAACTACCGTCAACAATTTGACTTCCAAAATTTAAAACAATACAGAGCTCAAGGACATAAAACAATATAGAACTCAGGGACATAACAAGTGAGGATTTAAAGTAATACAAGATTCAAGGAATTAACTGTCACCTAACAATTCATCATCCAAGACTTAAAACAATATAGAGCTACGTGTAGCCCTACTTGATCTACCAACCACCCACTCTAGGGCCTTACAACAACTGCTTCGATAGCTGCATCCTTTGTACCACCACATCTTGGTGCTCGTTATACCACTCAAATTGTTGCCTGGATCATTTACCAATAGAAGGACTAGCCATCACACCAAAAGCTCTAGAGTGATCTGGGTCCTCTTCTAGATCCATATATGGCCAGCCATGAAGCACTTGAGGTGATTCCCAGCCAGACATGTGGCATGCGATGATCACCTCAGCAGGGAGATGTATCCCTGAGAAGGGATGTGGATCATGCCCACCATCTTCTATGAGTCTCAACCTTAAGACCTAGCTCTGATACCAATAGAAGGACTGGCCATCACACCAAAAGCTCCAAAGTGATCTGGGTCCTCTTCCAGATCCCTATATGGCTAGCCATAAATTACTCAAGGTGATTCCCGATTAGACACATGGCGTGTGATGATCGCCTCAGCAAGGAGACATATCCCTGAGAAGGGATGTGGATCATGCCCACCAGCTTTCATGGGTCTCAACCTTGAGACCTAGCTTTGATACTAATAGAAGGACTTGCTGTCACGCTAAAAGCTCAAGAGTGATTTGGGTCCTCTTCCAAATCCTTATATGGCCAACCACGAATCACCTGAGGTGATTCTTGATTAGATATGTGGCATGCGATGATCACCTCAGCAGGGAGACGTATCCCTGAGAAGGGATGTGGATCATGCCCACCAGCTTTTATGGGTCTCGACCTTGAGACCTAGTTCTGATACCAATAGAAAGACTGGGCGTCATGCCAAAAGCTCCAGATTGATCTGGGTCCTCTTACAGATCCCTATATGGCTAGCCACGAAGCACCCGAGGCAATTCTCGATTGAACACGTGGTGTGTGATGATCACCTCAGTGGGGAGATGTATCCCTGAGAAGGGATGTGGATCATATACAGAGAAGACCACCCATACCTAGAGCCTTCAATGATTTGGGAGAGCCCATTGAGTTCATATTCCAAAAGTTGGTTCAAGAAAATATGATTAGTTAGCTTGTGCCAAAGACTTTTCCTAAAGGTATTATTATTTTTGATTGGTATAACGAGTATGAGTTTTGTGAATACCATCAAGTTAAGGGGCATTATATGTGTCATTATGTGCAACTAAGGCACTTGATTGAGAACATGTTGGAGAATGGACAATTTGAACTAGATAATCGGGCTTCTACTTTCAATCAGAACCTAGGAATTTATCAAAATCCTTTCCCACAACATAATGCCAAAAATCATAACCTACATCTATGAATACCCCAACAAAAATAACAACAAAAACAACAATAATAACAAAAACAATAATAATAACAAAAATAATAATAAAAACCATGACAATAATAATAATAGAATGGTTGAAACCAAGGTCAAAATGACCCATCCAACTAAGGGGATTATCGCACCATTGCATATGACTATAACAAAATTTAGGTTGTATTGTAAGTAGTCGTATAGCCACCATTATCATTAACCCTATACCAAATGCTAATAAACCAAGACCATTACCTAAAAATGTCTATCATCCTCACTTTACCAATAATCCTCCTTTGACTTGTGACCACAACCAAGTGCAACAAAAATAAAAAATTACCATCACGGGACCTTCTCCTTTTTCTAGTTATAATGGTCCTTTACCTAATGAATTACACAATCGTAACTTGACAAACTAAAGTTAGTGTTGACCATTTTTACCTCAGGCTAAAATGGGTCTACCCCTTATAGTTAGAATATTGTATAGGGGATTTTAATAATAACATAGGGTATGTTTTAGCTTGTTTGATGTCATTTCATATACCATTCTAGTTTTGGTCATAGTTTAGCTTGGTTCTTGTGTCATTTGGTATCTTAGGGGTCATTTTAGAATCATATATGCAAGTGGCAGATTTTCATGGTGTTGATCAGTTGCAAGAACAAGTCTAGAAAACCCTAAGTTTACACTTAGGAAATATTTCAACTTTTGGCTAAGTATTGGAGGACATATTTATTTCAAAGAAATTGTTCCACATGAAGCCTGCAACAAAAGTACAAGACATATTTCTTTCAAAAAAATTGTTCTAGTCTATTTTGGCTAAGTATTGGATTTTTTTCGATAAAATTGTCCCAAATGTGAAAGACTAAGGACAAATATTTTAGGAAAATTATCAAAGATAATTTCCCCAAGGACATATTTCTTTCAGATAAATTATCTGAGACAATCTTTTCGAAGACCCATTCTTTTGGATAAAATGTCTAAAGCAAAAGATCCTTGTCAAAAGCCTAAAGTTATTTATTTTGAAAATTTTGTCTAATACAAAAGGCTTATAAGAATCAATATTTTAGAGAAAGTATTCAAGACAAAATGTCTGAGACAATATGCCAATGCAAAGCTCCAAGGGAATTAAATGTTTTTAGGGAATTTGTTTGTATAAGCCTTCAAAATTGATCCAAGCAAGATCCCATAGTGTTCATAAGCTCACAAGAACATGGAATAGATTGGCATAATCTCAGAAACTCATTAGGCCCTCAAAACATTAAAATAAAATGACTTGGGCAAGTAAAGGGACCAGAGTGTCATCGAGATGTCATGGAAATCAGACTAAACCAATTCACTTGGGCATTTTATAAATATGCTTAGAAAGCCTCATGTGACTATCAGACCATGTATGGTCAAGTTCTTTGGTGCTGAGATCATTTTTTGAAAGTTTCATATCTCGATGAGTCTTCCATATCAAGATCCAAGCCTTCAAAGTTTAGCTTGTCAAGTCTAAGGAACTAGGTCATCTTACACATCACATGGAATTGAGCTAGACAACTTGTGTATTTCTTATCTTCACTTAGGAAACCACATGAGCCAAAAGCTTACAATGCAATGGATTCCTTTATGCCAATATCATATCATAAAAGTTCCATGTCCATGTGAGCTTTCTAGCCTAAGTTATAAGCTTCTAAGGTTAGACCTGCAACATAAGACATTCACACTAACATTAATTTTGAGCTATGCATAGTAACTGTTTAGGTTCAAAATATATTTAAAAGGTTCAAAGTTGATCAAGATATAATTAAATGCATGAGCTTGTAGGCTAACACTTGATATCTAATGGTTCACGTTGAGGTCAAATGAGTCAAAAGGTCAAGGAGCTTGATAGGCCACCACATGGCACAAACACAGAGGTTGATAGATTGACAACGGGATCCTAAGATCAACATGTGATTAACAAGTGGCATGAGCATGTTCTTCATGATAAGAAATCAATAGACCACTTTTGTTCATACCTAGGAGATCAATGGTGCATGAAGGTTAAAAGGTCAAGATCTGACATCAAGGGTTTGTGAGACCAATGGGAATAAAGATAATAGGAGCATTTTGATTTGCACAAGTCAATTTTTGATGGACAAAGTCGAGCCAAAGACCAATTTTTGATGGAAGCAAAAAAGGTATTATAGGGTCAATCGATCCATCATTAGATCTCTATCAAATGCCAAGGAGTGGACACAACCATGTAGTCAAGTATAGAGGACATAAAGGTATGCCATTAAAGCTAAATATGGGCCTCTAGTTCAACATTTTGTATCATATAGGGTTATTTATGTGAATCTTTTCACCATTTTTTAAGAGTATCTGTGCATATGGTGAATCCTTGATTCTTATAAAGACAAATTGGGTTTATTTGGACCTATTATAATCAAGAGATGGGCTATATAGTCTATAGGTCTACATTAATATGATAACTATAGGAAAACCAATAATCTGAGATTGGTTTTCTATCTATAGTGGACCTATGAACATGGGGATGGGATCGAGTATGCTCCATCTTGAACAAGAGCTATAATTTCAAAGGATGCCATAGAAGCATACACGTAGACCTTAATGGTTCCATCTTTAGGACTAACTACATGAAAGGGACCCTTCTATCCACTTTTTCACACCACAATGAACTAGTGAAGAACAATTATCAGCAAGACAAAGATTTAATAGATTGATTTGATTGTCCTAATTGCATTGATGCCAAGACCCAACTCAAAACAACTTGATCCCATTGTTTCAACCATCACAAAGCATCAAGGAAGGAATAATGTAATTGTACAACCACTTGAATTGACCTAGATCAATAAAAAGGTCTAAATGAGCATAATTTGTAGAAGTAGTTATAACTATGGTTCAAATGGAGTTGATCTCTTTTATTCCTCTTTGAGAAATAAAGTCTCTCTCTTTGGAGGCCTTTTCTTCTATAAATATAGCCTTTGAGCTATTGATTGTCATCCCTCAGGCTGATATGGCTAAACTCTACTAAAAATTGTATTTTGCACCTCTTAGAATAATGAATAGAGCATTTTGAAGTTGTCATTAATTTGTGCTTAGTGTATTATATTTGTTTGATATGCAAAAATGGTTTTCATCTTCCCTTTTTAGGTCCCAATTTAACCTAAGTGCTAATAAACTTTCCTTGTAGGTCATCTAGAGTGTCTTAAGGTTGATGTCTTAGGTGTAGAATGGATAGCTAACTATAAGTGCTTTCAATCGAGCCTTACCCTTATTTCCCTCCAGCCTAAGCCCATCAAATCAACCTCTAGGTGAAACACTATTGCTTGGAAACCATTGTAGACATTACATTAGTTCTATTCATAATCTATTAGTGTGCGAATGAGTTTAATATTGAGAATGGATCTTTGAATATTCAATGCATCAAGTCCTTTAGAGTAGTTTCAATTAATGCATTCTCTAACTCTTTTACCCATAAGTAATCTATTGACATAAATAAGAGCATTTCAAGATACATTTAGGGAGATAGCCCCTTAAATATAGAGGCTCATTTCTAATATAGGTACACCCACATACCTGGAAATGTTCCCATATTGCCCAAATCTAGAAGAGGCTTGAACAACATATTCTAAGGTATAAGATTTGGTGACAATAGTTCTATCACACCTAATGGGACACATTATCTTCAAGATAACTTGTTAAGGTGAATGCTGGTCTTGATAAACATCAGCGAAAAATTGGTGTGCTACTCAGCATTTAGTGACTCCATGGTAAATCTAGTGTAAGGCAATTTATTTTGTTATAAACATGCTCTCATAATTAATGGTTCTCACTAGGTCATCCTTTGCTAGAACAATCAATCCCATTAACTCACCTATTCAACCTAAAATCCATCTTGCAATTCAATATCCACAACCTAATCTGCCCTTTGAAGAATGAGTAGATTTTACTAGAGAGGAAGAGGTTGAAGAGGCCAAAGAAATTAAATATATTAAAGAAGAAGACATGGATAGGCTTCATGCTTTCCCTAAATTCAATACTGATAATCTAATTCAACTTCATGCATATGATGCCATTTAACCTAACACCATGAAATGTGTGCCCACATTCAATGGTGAGAGCCATGTCACACTTAGTGAGCACATTAGAGATGTTTCTAACTATTGTAGTTTCCATAATATTGTTCGAGAGAACATTGTCATTAGACTCCTTGCCATGTCCATTAAAGGGAAGGATCTTGATTGGTATAAGACTCTAGAGGGTGCATGCATCAAAAATTAGGTTGAGTTTGAAGTGTCGTTGACTGCCAGATTTGGAAATGATGGTGACCATGAATCTCTCATACATCAGCTCAACATGATAAAAAGGGGACCTAAAGAAATAATGCATGACTTCAACGAAATGTTTTAGAAGACTTGGCATAGATTGACTGCTCCCATGAGACCACCTACTAGTTTTATGTTCCCTACCTACTTGAAAGCCATTGGGATTGAAATTTTTTTCATGCTTCAATCTATGGGAGATTCCACTCTTCCCAAAGTGTATGATCTTGATATCAAAGCTGAGAGTAGTCTCATCTAGGAAGGAAGATTAACTCATAAGGTGTTTATGCCTCCTTTATATCATACCTCTACTAGCACTCCAGATGTAGCCCAAGTTCCTACTTCTAATACCCAAACTAAGGTTGCTCCTAAGCAGGCAAAAAGTAATGTTGATTGGAAAGCAAAGTTCTTTACCCTAGAGGCTCAAAATCGGTAAGCTAATATGTAACAAGGTTCCGATCATAATCCTTACCCCTATCAATAAAAAAATGTCCAACAATAGGTAAGAGGAAGAGGACAATGGCAACCTAATCCCAATAGGCCTTCTAATACACACAATCCTAACTCTACCACTAGTTCATAACTATATGGTGCATGGAAAAGATTGGTAGCAAGACTAATTCATGGGTGTCAATGAGAATGGAAAGCAAGCTATGGTGGCTCAAGGAGTAGTTGATCCCTTCCTACCAAATTAGGATGAGTTAATGATGCAAGTTAATGAGGATTGACAACCTTATGGAGAGATCTTCATGAATTTTCTAGTTGAAGACGCTTTTATGCTAAATCAAGGAGCCTCTATTATAGACAATATAAGAGCAAAGAGGAAGGCTCTAGGAGGTGGAAACAAGATGCCCACAATCTCATCTAATCCTCCTGTAAGGCAACAAGACATGGTTACAAGTGTGACAATTCCAAAAACTTCCACTTCTGCATTAAGTCAAAATATGGTAAGGTTTGCTCCTATTCCTCAAGTTCCACGTAATTTTTTGCCTATAATATCCCAAGAGAAAATAAGTATGGCTTCTTTAAACATTTTAGATTCTTTGAAGAACATTAAAACATCAATTTTTTTGGGATGTTGTTCATATTATTAGTAAAAACAACTCTTACAAAAGCAGTTATCTGCTATCCTACTAGTGTCTCACCCTTAAATCAAAGTCATGGCCATATTACTCTTATAAATGATCCTAGTACCATTACTGAACCATCCACTAAGGCTAAGAAACATTCACCATTTTACCTCACCGTCATTATAGGTGAGAAGTTGGTACACAATTGCATAGTCGATAGTGGAGAATCTACTTCTGTCATGCTCAAAGTTGTAGCTAATAAACTAGGCCTAAAATATGAGCCACATAGAAAAAGGGTCCTTCAATTAGATGGTACACCTACCAAGATAGTAGAGTTAATAAAAGGCTTGAAGGTTTTCTTGCATGATTGTCCCAGTTTTCCTATCTTGGATGCTATAGTTGTGATTGATCTCCCAACCCACTTTGCAATTTGCCTATCAAGGGACTTCATAGCCAGGATAGGTGGCTACCTCTTAGCTGAATTGTCTTTCTTGGCCTTTAAACAAGGTACATGTCCAAGGTGATAATTAGGACACATCCCCTTTCAAGGTTTCATATATAACCTTACATTGAGACAAGTTTTAATTTGAATTATGTTATTCATGAAGAAAAGGATTCTATTGTAGATGATGACACTTTCTCTAAGATTGAAGGCATTGAATATTTATTTCTTGATGAATATGGAACTAATACTTATGATCATGATCCCTATGCTTTTATAGAGGATATTTTTTTAGGAGTGGATTGTATACATAAAGGAGTACCAACACATCTACTTTCTAAGGAAGAGGGCGAAGATGATGACCTGTGAAAGATGTTTTTTGATGGTTCAAGAAGTAAAGTTGGTGTAAGAACTAGTGTTATGTTGGTCTCCCCATCTAAACAACAATATTATGCTTCATACAAATTTCATTTTAGTTGTACTTGTAATGTGGCTGAGTATGAAGGTTTAATTCATGGCCTTCTATGGGTAAGGAGAAAAGGAATCAAGAACTTATAAGTATATGGAGATAGTGAATTGGTTATGCATTAGGTGAAGAATGTGGTTACTACAAAAAACCCTTTGCTTAAGTTATACAGGCACAAGGTATGGGATTTTCTTAAAACTTTGATGCATTCAATATTCAAACAGTCCCAAGGGAGCATAATAGTCATACTGATAGACTAGCTATCATAGGAGCTCAATTTGATACTCTAACTACCATAAAAGAAGAAGGAAAATAGTCTCATATTAAGGTCATTATCAGACGTTCTGTGCCTGATAATGAAGTGTCTTGGTAAGTGTTTGACAGTGACAAACACATTGCATGGTTCTTACAAAATGAGGTTGATTTTTCTTCAAGGAATCAAAGGAGGCTCCAAGAACAATTGAGTTATCAGATTGTACAACTAAGAACCAATAAGATACCTAAAGGTTTGGTGACCTTAGAAAGTATCTTCAATGAGAATGATCAAAATAAGGAGAGTGTGAGTATGTCTAAAAAAGAGGAGAATTATGAAAGGGTCTTGATCTTCAAGGACAAACTCCTCAAACTAGGCAAGGTATGTTCTACATTAGAGAAGCAAACATTCATTGAGATATGTAAAGAGTTTCATGATATTTTTGCTTGGGAATATAATGACCTTAAAGGATTTGATCCTAGCCTAGCACACCATACCATATAGTTATAACTTAGAGTAAAACTGGTTAAATAGAAACAAAGACCCATTAAACCCAAGGTTGAGCAACTCATGAGGTTAGAACTTACCAAAATCCTTGAATCTGAGATAATATTTCCCATCAAGCATTCAAAATGGGTATCTAACCTTGTGCCTATTATAAAGAAGAATGGGGAGATAAGACTTTGTGTGGAATTTTGAGATCTTAATAGAGTGTCACTCAAAGATCACTATCCTCTACCCTCAATAGAGCATATTTTGCAAATGGTTTCAGGTTCTCAACATTTTTCTCTTTTAGATGGATATTTAGGCTATAATCATATTTAATTAGTTTAATACAACCTTGACTACTAAATTGGGGACTTTTGCTTATAGGAAGATGCTCTATGGTCTGTTTAATGCTAGTGCCACATTTCAAAAGCAATGGACATGGTATTCAAAGGTTTGATCAATGAGATGTTATTAGTTTATCTAGATGATATAACAATGTTTTCTAAAGATGCTAATGAACACATGCAATACTTGAGTCAAGTGTTTGAAAGATGTAGGTAGTATGGAGTATCTCTTAATTCAAAGAAGTGGATGTTCGTTGTTCATGAAGGTAAGCTCTTAGGACATATTATTTCCAAAGATGGTTTGACTATTGATCCCAAGAGAATAGAGGCTATTCTTGGCCTATCATTGCCCTTGCATAATAAAGGTCTTCAAAGTTTCTTAGGCAAGATAAATTTTGTAAGTAGGTTCATACCTAGTTTTACATCTTTGGTGAAACCTATCATAGTTATGCTCAGGAAGAACCAAGTCTTTTCTTGGACCAAAGAGGGTAAGAGAAATTTTGAAGCCATAAAGAAAGAAATTGTAGAAGTTCCTACTCTTTTGAATCCTAATTTTACTAAAGACTTAATGTTGTATTCATTTTCTAACCTTGATACTATCTCAGCCATGCTGTAAAAGAAAGATGAGGGTGTGGAACAACCAATTGCATTCTTTAGTCAAGGTTTAAAAGATCATGAAGTCAAGTATACCTTTATAGAGAAATAGGTCCTTGCTATTGTAATAGGACTAAAAAAGTTTAGACATAAGGTTTCAAATAATAAGATTTATTTATGGTCTCTCATCCTATCACCAAGGAGTTTCTTTTGAGCAAATATCTTAGTGAAAATAGGGTAGGGTGGATCACTAAGGTAATGGAGTATAATGTTGATATCAAAGTGAAAAAATTGGTAAGGGGTAAAGGCCTTTGTGAACATCTAGCTTTAAATATTCATGAGTCAAAGGAAGAGGCTCTAGTCAATCATGATTGTTCTCAATCAACTAGCTCATCATCTCCACAAAGTTGGACACAGGATGTGATCAAATTTTTCTAAATGGTGAGTATCTTAATAATATGAATATATCATAAAGGAGATATTTTAGATTGTAATCTATTCCCTTTTGTCTTGTGGATGGTGTGATTTTTAGGAGGGACATCAATGGTGTGCTATTGAGATGCATTGATAGTGATCAATTTAGGGTATTACTTGAGAAGTTCCATGATGGGATAGTAGGAGGTCATTTCTCTTCAAGAACCATAGCTACCAAGATCATGAGAGCTAGATATTATTGGCCTAGTCTCTTCAAGGATTGCCATGCTTAGGTTATAAGGTGTAGACAATGTGCTGTCTTTATAGGAAAGCAAAAGCTTGTAGCTCTTCCTTTGAATCCTATCCAAGTTGATCGACCTTTCATGCAATGGGGTCTTTGATTTCATTGGCATGGTAAATCCCCATCAAGTGTTGGTCATAAATGGATAGTCATAATAACTGACTATTTTGCAGGATGGGTTAAGGTAGTAGAATTGAAGGAAGCTAATGATAATGCTATCTTGGAGTTATATGAGAGCATCATAACAAGGTTTGGCACTCTTTTTACTATTATTTTAGATAATGCTCTTACTTTTATGGGTGCTAAGATAACTGATTGGGCAAATAGTAATGACATATTCTTGAGCACTTCATCTAATTATTACCCTCAAGGTAATGGGTTAACTGAATCTACTAACAAGAATATGATTAGAATCATCAAGAGAACCTTGGAGCATAACCAAAGAGCTTGCCACACCAAATTGAAGATAACCTTATGGGATGATAGGATAACTCCCAAGAGGTCAACATGGAATTCTCTTTTTGTGCTTGTCTATAGAAGGGAAGCTAGGTTATCTATCTCCCAAGAGATGCCTACCTTAGAGTTATCACACCAACTATAGTTTCTTGAGAACACTCTAATGGAGGTGATATTGACCAAGTTAATGGAGTTGCAAAAGGCTAGAGATAAAGTTCATCAAGCTATGGAATATCATCAAGTACTAATAGAGAGGTATTTTGAAAATAAGGAAACTCCAAGATCATTTTAGGAAGGTGACATAGTATTGAAATGGGATGAAGATAGAGAAAAACCAAGGCGATATACGAAATTTGATACCCCACTGTTGTAAAAAAATTCACTAGGTTGTGTTGCATTAGGTCAAGCACTTAGCTAGCAACCCAAAGCAGTTTTAGACTTGATACAGTTAGGCATGAACATAGGAAGGTCTAGTGCATAACATTTAATCATGTTATGGCATTGGTATCAGTTTCAAATAAGGTGCAATCCTTGTGCACTCACTCGAAGCACAACAATGAAAGAACTGGGCCCACATTGGGCTAGTTACAACATGACACAACTTGGGGTTCAAAGGGACTTGGTCATTAGATAGAAGGGTTCAAGTGGCCTTACGATACTAAGACCTTTAATGGGAGTTCACTAGGTGTAATCCTTATTAGTGGCCCAAGTCCTAAGGTACAAGTCCATGCTTAGCCAAGTAGGGATCTTATCAATGCAATCTTTGGGAATAGATGGTATAAGGTGATTTGGGTACTTAGACAATCATAAGGATGTCTTATGTTCAATTACTCAACCTTAGAGTAGTAATTAGACATGGGTATTAGAACCTTAGTGCATTCCAATTCTAACACTTTGTCACTTTACAGGGGAGCTGAGGTCACTATATAGCACAAGGATGCTATTAACGACTAAGGGATACCATCCATTTCACAATACATCTAAGTAAACAACTCCAACATTACTTAAATGAAACTAACTCATAAGATTAACATTATGCAAATTATAAACTAAGGCTCAATACTCCATTTCTTTAATTAACGTCTAGTTCAAAAACAAAGTTCAATACAAAGAAACATAGCCTATGCTCTTTTTAATTCTATTCATGCCCAGTGGTTCATAGGCAAGCTTGGGATATACATTTAAATCTCTAAACTACCAAATACATAATAAGGAATACTAATGGTTTTATCTCTATTTTTCTAGAGATTCATTGCACTTAATCGCCTCTCTTGTTTCTTCGAAACAAGTCTTCTTTTATAGCTAATGAGTAATCTTATACCAGGTTGGATGGGAACATGCCAAGAAGTGAGGTGTCACATGGGGTCATTATCTTGCTAGCTCTATGACACTTCCCAGGTTGGACATGTACACATTATATGCTAAGCTATCATTGAGGGGTCACTATCTCACCTGCTCCACTCTTCCAACAACTGTGATTCTTGAACCATCATGTAAAAGTCTTGGTAGGGATGTCTTTATGTAAGTCATCACCACACAAATACCTACCAACTGGCATGGGATCCATGAGGACTTCTCTAGCTGGTGTCAAAATGTAAAAAAGGGAAACAATCACTCCAAAAGTTGCTTCACACCAAGATTGGTCTAGTTGGCATGGTCCATGCACTTGCTCAAAATGGGGCCCAACATTACCCCATATAAAATTGCTAGTCTACCTCAAATTAGTCTTTTAATGCCTTAGGTGCACAAAACTTAGGTACACCCTGCTCTAAGTTTGCTTTGAAATTTTCAAATCCTTAGATGATGCCCTTAATTTATTCAGTGGTGCCATCTACTTCTGTGGATGCATACTTAAGAGTAAGCACATCCATGCTTTCCAAATCTTTTCTAAAGGCTTCAAGCCTCTCTTTTGTGTGCTTCACCCTGCCATCCAAGATCTGCCCCTACTCACTGGGCTTTGTTTGGAAGGCACAAAATATCACCTCTAATTCTTGATCTTGAATCTTTAATTTGGTGTTTAAGGAGTTGACCTTTGCCATTTTTTGTATGCACTCAGTTCTGGTCACTGTGAAGGAATGCTAGAATAAAACATCATTTTATTCCTTTGCCTTCTTAAGGTATGCATCAATGACTACTGCTTAGTTAGTGAAATTAAAAAATATATTGTTTGCTTCTTCTACACCCTCTTTGAGTCTAGCGAAGAGGTCTTTTACCACATCCATGTTTTTATTTAACTCCTTCCTTAGGGCCTCATAGGTGTCTTCTTGGTCCTTGAGAATCGACCTCATCCTAGGGAGCATTTCCTCCACAAGTGCATAAACTTGGTCAACTTCGCTCTTCTCTGAGGTATCCACGTCATCTAGGAGGGATGGTTCTACCTCTCCTATGTGCTTTACAAGATGTTATAGCTTGAGCTTGGTTACCTTGAGGTCCTTCTTAACATTCTTCACTATTTTCTTCTAGCTATTGGCATGAACATCATTGATGATATTCTTACATGATATAGTAGAGGCCATCTTGATCAAGGCATTAGCCAAGCATACAGGGTTCATTTCACCTGAATTGTGGAGTTGGTAATCATGCCATTTGGTTTCTTGGCACTCCAAATTACCTTTATAATAACCTCAAATTTAGGTTCATCCATATAGAAATCTAATGCCCAAGAGACCTAGTGGCATTTTAGGGTCATGGTAGTTTTTGGAGGCATGCACTCCATTAGGTAGAGGCTCTCATTCTCCTTAAGCTCCTGTAGCACCCTCTCTCTATTGCCTAGCATAAAATCCTCATCCTCTCCTAGCTCTTCCTCTTTACTTGTGCTAGTGATTGAGCTAGTGCCTTCTTCTATGACTTTTTATTTTTCTTCTTATTCTTGTTCTTCTTTTTCTCTTTCTTCCTAGGATTCTTTATCCAACTTTTACCCTTCAACCATTATCTCTGGTAGTGGCTCTGTGGCATGAACTTATATTACACCATTTTTTTCTTCTCCTAGTCTTAACGATGCTTTAGTCTCCTCTATTTGCTTCAAGGTGCTAGCATCACCTTCTTTCTCCTCAAGTGATCCTTCAAAGCTCAAGCTCACCTGCTATGCAACTTCTTCTACTATATTGGTGGGGGTGCTCGACAGCTTCTCTGGTGTTTTCTTTTTACTTGGTGCCATGCTTGCAACAACCTTATCCTCTTCCCTTTATATATATATATATATATATATATATATATATATATATATATATATATATATATATATATATTGGTGGGGGTGCTCGATAGCTTCTCTAGTGTTTTCTTTTTACTTGGTGCCATGCTTGCAACAACCTTATCCTCTTCCCTTTTATATATATATATATATATATATATATATATATATATATATATATATATATATATATATATATATATATATATATATATATTGGTGGGGGTGCTCGACAGCTTCTCTGGTGTTTTCTTTTTACTTGGTGCCATGCTTGCAACAACCTTATCCTCTTCCCTTTATATATATATATATATATATATATATATATATATTGGTGGGGGTGCTCGATAGCTTCTCTAGTGTTTTCTTTTTACTTGGTGCCATGCTTGCAACAACCTTATCCTCTTCCCTTTATATATATATATATATATTGGTGGGGGTGCTCGACAGCTTCTCTGGTGTTTTCTTTTTACTTGGTGCCATGCTTGCAACAACCTTATCCTCTTCCCTTTATATATATATATATTGGTGGGGGTGCTCGACAGCTTCTCTGGTGTTTTCTTTTTACTTGGTGCCATGCTTGCAACAACCTTATCCTCTTCCCTTTATATATATATATATATTGGTGGGGGTGCTCAACAGCTTCTCTGGTGTTTTCTTTTTACTTGGTGCCATGCTTGCAACAACCTTATCCTCTTCCCTTTATATATATATATATGGAGTAATGGAACAAGATGTAATGTCCCCTTTATAACATTCATAGCATGATGTTGTCATTAGCCTATTTCCCTATGGTCCCATAGTTTTTTTAACATCCTGGCCCATTATGCTTGGGCCGCCTCTTCCTCTCTTTCCTTTTTCTTGGCCTTCTCTTCATAGGCATTTTTCTATGCCTCTTCCTTCTTGGCCCTTTCCTTCTTGACCTTCCTTTGTGTAGCTTACGCTGTGCATTTATTTTCTTGCTCTCTTATTTCCTTGGCCTCTAGCCAATTAATTTCATCCTAGGACATGCCCTTGGATTTCATCTCCTCATACTTCCAATGCAATTTTAGCATTTCATCAATATACATTTGGTCAAGGCCCATGCCCTTCTATTGGCAATGTAGTTCTTCTTCCATTGGTGTGCCTGACTAAGTCACCCCTTTAGGATCCTTGGTCTTTTCTCCTTCCACACTTCCTCCATTTGTGCTTTGTGCTCTTCTTCTTGCCTTTATTCTTTGACCTCCACCATTTCAATGACTTCTTTAGGCACTCCTACCTTAATCATTTCTTCTTTTTTTTCCTACAACTCCTACGCCTTTTAAATTTTGGTTTTACTAAAGCTGAGTTTCCTCAACCTCTTTGTAAGCATCTTTTTTGGCTTGATCTTAGGTGGTGGGGAGGGGTTCCCTTCACTTGATGAGGACTCAACATCTTCGGGAACAATGTAGGTACTTGTCACACCTTCTTCCTCCAAGTCTTCTTCTTCCTCTCCCTCCTCAATGTTGAAGAGGATTGTCTTTAGAACCGAAATATGAATCTTCCCCTTATTTTTACTAGAGTAGGTCTTTGGCATAAAATTGATGCACTTATTTAGAGAACCCAAGGAGGATGCCTCCATTTTTGATGTGATTTTGAGCTTTAGGTGCTCCTCTATTTCCTTTAAAGTTTCCCCTCTCTTTTTATATAGAGACATTTTCTTTTCACTGGGTGTAGGGGTTCCTTCCTCCCCAATATGGATTGGGGGGTCTTCTTTCTACTCAGAGCTTGACCTGGTGTTGGAATCCTTATTCTTTGGCTTCATCTTGTAGGAAAGTCTATGATTGAAGCCAAGGATGGTCACCTCTTGAATTAAATTGATGTCTATTTGATCTAAGGTATCTTCTTCATCTTTTTTTGATTTTTCATCCACGTGGGGAAACTTTTACCTTTACTTCCTTCTTTTCATGTCCAATTCCTTAACTAGAACATCTATTTACTACGCATTCAGGATCTTGTGCAATGCATCCCTAAATTATTCTACTGAGAAGTTGAAGGTGAGCTTCAGCCATCCTGACCTATTTCCATCCTTAAGCACAAAATGCATGACATAATAGTGTTGTATTATGGCAAAAAGTGTCATCTCAAATAAACTTTGAGGGAGCCCTTAGTAAATGTGCCACTCTAGTCCAAAGGCTTCTATGTACTGCTTGTACCAGTACATTATGCACATCTTGTATTTAGGGATAAAAGTGGTAGGGTAAGTGTAATCCTTATATTTCTATGGGGGATTCATGGTGTTTTGGAAACACCCAAAGACTATCTTTACTCCCATCTGGGATCTTGATCTCCTCCATCACAATCAAGATGAGGAAGGACCCCTCCTTAAAGTTCCTTTTGTGCTATGGAATTCTAGTATGTTTTTGATTAGTTCCTCTACATTAAACTTGGTGATATTAAATTGGATGCCCTACACCATGTGATATGTGACATAGAGGTATGCCTTAGACACATTTGTCTATCAACCACCAGGACATAATTTAGAACTTTGAAGCGTGCCATTGCTCTCATGCTCGAGTCCTCACATTTGTTAATTGAGAATGTATAGCCCCCTTAAAGTAATTTAGGAGATTTGTAATATGGTCCACCTCATTGAAATCATCTATCATCTGATGGATTTCCTATCTAGTAGTAGGTAACCTAGTTATCTTCTTGATTAACTACAATAAGATCTTCATGCACTTTTGGATAAAGTAGAAACAGTCCTCATAGATGTCTAAGAGTAAGAGCTGGATGAGATCTTCTAGTTTTCAAAAGTAGGGAAACTCATATAGCTAAGTTGCATTAGAATCCTTTAAATTATCTCAAATTCAGACATCAAAGAGGGCATCACCTTCTAGGGTCTTTCACCCCATATCCACCATCCAATCCTACACCGAGTTCTAGAAATGACTCGATGTCTAATGGTTATACTCTTTTAGTTGGTAATTATGCACAAAAGAGCACCGACTTTACCCTACCTAAACTTATAGGGGATACTACATATATTGATATGACAGCTTAGTTAGCACCTCAGTATCAATATCCATGATGATCACTACCTCAGCTAGCTGAGCCTTAGTTTTGGCCATCGTCACTTCCTCTACAATCCTAACCCTCTTAGGTTCTAGCTGCCCCTCTATAGAGCTCAATGCCTTTCACTTCTTCACTATCTTGTAGTAGCTTGTGTTGAACTTGGGGAGGTTTGGCTTGTTGAATCCTTGAATGATGGCTATCATTTTTGTAGTCATAGGATCTTCAACTGTGCATTTGGCTCCTAACTTTGTTGGTCATTAATGGAGACCTAGGTGATAGCTTCTCATTTTAATCAGATCCCTCCACTAATTTTATTTATTCAACCCTTCACACTATCTTTACTTGTGAATTCAGTTCATTTTAATGTGTTTCCTTTCACTTTTGATGTCTGATTTGGTTGAATTCTCACCGGGACATAATTTTGTCTCTTCAATTTTCTAGTTTCTTGTTTTGTTTGCACTAAGTCTTAAATTTAATGTAAACTTTTTAACCCAAGTAAGTTAGATACTTGCTAATTTATAGCCTTTTGTTATCAACGACTATTATAAATTCAAGTTTTAATGGTGTAGGTGCCTCAATTTCTTAAAAAATGTGAAAATCTATGAAATCCTCAAAAATGTCTTGTCCTGTACACATTAAATGTGTATCTTTTTGCCACCACCACCTCATTGAATGCTCCTAATGATGTTTTTAATGAAGTGACATGTGGTTCAAATGGTCACTTCCTACTCTCTTTTTGGTGGATGTCAGCTATCTTGGATGATTTCCTTATATGAATTTATCCTTTAGTGTGACCTTCACCTTTCTTGTTGCAATTTGGGCGTAACACCTCACATGCACATGACTCAACCTCCTCGGTTCTACTTCTATAGATATGATCCTATTTTAAGCAAAATTCTTGCCTTAGTCAATTTCATGTTCTTTATCTTGCCTTGGCCTTGTCCTATCCCATACAAATCCCTTACATTGGCCCTCTAGCACTTTGTTTCTTTTTTGATTCTCTTAAACACTTTTAGAGTGTATCTTCACTATCTACCTTACACTCAACCATATTGGGCATCTTCAATGTTAGATGCACCTTCTTGTGATGTAGTGCTAGAGTGGTTCATTCTTGGGTCTTTAAAGGCCCTATACTTTTCATCTTGTGCATATGTCTCTTGAGTTTCTTCTACTTGCACCTGGTAAACTTCACATGCCCATTCCCTAGGTATCTGGTCTCATACACTTATGGGCTCAAGTGCTCAACTCACTTGATTAGAATTATGTGTGAAGTGTTGACTCAAAAGTTATTGAAATCATCACATGCCACTCATTACCTCTATATACTATATAAGGGATAAAATAAAAAGAGAAGAATGGTTTTGCTTGCAACAAACTTTTGTTTCATCAACTCAATTTCAAATCAACTAATGACCAAGAATTTAATGTTTTCATGGTGTGAGTGGCATCTTAATAATCTCCCACTTGGAGATAAATAGCTGCAACTATACCTATACCTGTACACCATCTACTTTGTTCCCTTGGCTCTGTATCCCTCTTCAACATCACTCTTGAAGACCAACCACCACAAAACCTGTGATGCTATACCTGTCACTTATGCCAAAAGAATTTTGCTGCTCCCAAATTCTTCATGACATACCTCTGAACTAACTTTACCCTTAGCTCATAAACTCCCTATATATGTAACCCTGCAACAAGCAACACAATACAGTAATAGGATAATGTAGATAATATTATCCAACTTGGTAAAGAAAAATACAATGGTCAAACCTCCATTGTCCTACAGCCTACTCAAGACTATATGCCCTAGCCTTCTGTCTCACGTGTCCATCCACTCTCTTCTCTAACTTGGGAATCCATCCCTCATCCAGTGATTTCTTCTAGCTGACAACTCCAACAAATACCTGTTTGGTTCTTCTCCAAGGACTCACACTCCTCACCCATGCCAAACTCCCACTATTTTATGGATTCTATCTGCATTGCCTCTTCACATCTTCCTAGTTTTTGACCATCAGTAAGCAATATAAATAAGGTGAACAATGAATATGAGGTTCACTTACCCTTTCTGACCTCCATATGGGCATTTGAGACTCCTTGACAGCATGCTATCCGCCCAACATCCATTCCAGTGACCGATCTCAGCCATCTCCCAGTCTGCATCCGACCGATGTCGATTCCCTGCACTGACCCTGACTATCGACATCATTTCCCTAGCCAACGCCGGTGTCCCCTCTACCGACGTCGGTCCCTACCTGATCGACGTCAGTCTTCTTTGCTCAACTATACCGACCCTGCTGGTCTGCACATGATCGATGTCGATATTTGCCTGATCGACGTCGGTTCTAAGTGACTGACATTAGTGTCTATGTGTTCCTATAAGTGATGAATTATTCACCCATGAGCTCATCTTGGATCAAAACCCTATCCATATTGCCCTGCTCAGAATTATTCAGCCCCTGTGACTGATCTTTGTCCCTCATCTCCTCCATAAACACTGAGGCTTCCCTGTTCTTGTCAAAAGCATCAAATTTCCTTTTATTGCAATGAACTCGATCACTGCCATCTGAATCTGAAGTCATACCTTTTGAATCAAGAACATCCATTCCCTTCTTATTCATGTGACCAAGCCTATTAAGCCACATCTTCAAATCTATAGCTAAAGTAGATAAATACGAAGTAGAATCAGTAATACAAGTAGATAGATAAAGAGTACCTACTTTCTTACCTCTTGCTAAAATAAGTGCACCCTTGGTAACCTTCCAAGAATCCACTGTGAGGGTTACTGTGCATCCCTCATCACCCAACCTTCCTATAGAAACCAAAATCTACTTCAGAACTGGGACATGCATAACCTCCTTCAACACCCATGTGTTGTCTATCTGCAATTTCAGCTGCACTTTCCCTTTGCCAACTATTTGACAAGGCGTACCATCCCCTAAATAAAGCAGTCCAAAGTCTCCCTGGACATACTCATGGAACAAATCTCTGTTTGGGGATGCATGAAAAGAAGAACCAGAATCTAAAACCCATGATCCTACCTGACTATCCAAAGAAAGTATGAGAGCATCCTGTGCCACAATACCTGCATCCTTTTCTTCTTCATTACCTTCAAGTTGATTTTCTTTATCCCTTAACCAACACTCTTTCTTTGTGTGTCCTCTCTTTCCACAAAACCAATAGGTAACACTTCTAGATTTGGATCTCCTTCCCACCTTCGACCTTGATTTCCCTTGCTCAACCTTCTCTCTTTGCCTTCCCTTGCTTTCTGCACTTAGAGCATTGCTTGATGATTCCCCTGTGCTTCTCCTGCATATTTCTTCATTCAAGATCACACTCACAACATCATCAACTTTTAATATTTGAGAAGCAGATGCAGAATTACTTACTGCCATAACCAAACTATCCCAACTTTCAGGTAAAGAGCATAAAATTAAAAGAGCCTTTACTTCATCATCAAAAACAATATTGACTAAAGCTAACTGGTTTACCAAACCATGGAAATCACTAAGATGAGTATGTACTGATCCACCTTCCTGCATTTGCAAAGTAAATAACTGCTTCATAAGAAATACCTTATTTGAAGCCGAGGGCTTTTCGTATAAATTTGCCAAAGATTTTATCAACTCTTCCGTTGTCTTACACTGTGATAAGTTGGAAATCACAGACGATGCAAGGCTCAACCTTATGGATCCCAGAGCCTTTCGATCAAGAACACTCCATTCTTCATCCTTCATATCTATGGGATTGCATGCAACCCCACCCAATGGTAAGTAAAAATCATTTTGATATAGATAATCCTCTATCTGCATCCTCCAATGTTGATAATTCTTGCCATTAAACTTCTCCATTCGTAGCTTACTTTCTTCTGCCATTGCTAAACTCCCACTCAATCAGAAACCCCTGTGAGTAACTTGTAATCAACAAACAATAACCTGCTCCCTACAAATCGTAGCTCTGATACCAACTATTAGGAACCCCTCTAAGGAAGCACAATTGATTACTTTTCTTATAAGCAATTAAACACAGAATTATATTAGAATGATTAAGTAACTAGAAACTTGAAACAATAAAGAATTTGAGAGACAATACACAATCTTGTATTAAATGCTCTTAGAAGAAAATATAATAAAGAAGATGCCACTTCTTCTTCCACCTCAAAGACTTGCCACACCTCAAGACCTTCTTCCCTCTCTCTCTTGCTCAACACAACCAACTCAACAGCCTGAGTTGTTATCCCCTCCTTGAATGCTTCAGCTGATCTCCTTGACCTTACACCTTGTAAATCTCCTTGACCTTGCCTCCTTGCTTCAATGCTTTACTTGCCTGCTTAATTTATAATACATGCCTCATGGGTCTTTAAATAGGATCCCATGCATACAAAAATAGACTTCTAATTACAATAATTAGACATGCAACTTGAGACTATAATTAGCCCTTTAACATGCAAACACTCACTTCACTTAACTGACTGTTCGTCAACAACACTTCTGAAACCACCACAGGCAACCGACATCGGTCCCTATCTATCTGATGCTGACCGACGTCGGCCGACTCCCTGTCGACGCCGGTTGCCTTTTGCACTGTATGTGACCGACGTCGGTCATACTGCCGACACCAGTACTTCTGAAACTCAACAACCTCCTCTTCTTCGTCTACATAGTTGAAGCTTTTAGCTCCACAACCTAACATGAAGTGTTGACTCAAAATTTATTGAAATCATCACATGCCACTCATTACCTCTATATACTTTATAAGGGATAAAATAAAAAGAGAAGAATGGTTTTGCTTGCACCAAACTTTTGTTTCATCAACTCAATTTCAAATCGACTAATGACCAAGAATTCAATGTTTTCATGGTGTGAGTGGCATCTTACTACTTATAAGGATTCAATTGGTTACCATTAAAATGCTTAGGGAACATTTCACTATCTACCTTATGCTCAACCATGTTGGGTGTCTTCAGCACCTTATGCTTGGTATGCTTATCATGTTAGTGCTTTTGGCATGAATTCTCAATCTATTGAATCCATTTGACTTGGGTGCACTTCTCATCTAAACACTCCAAGTATTGTAACCTTATCCTTATAGATTCTTGGTCATTTAACCAACCAATATTTGCAATTAATAAAGAAGGCACCATGAATTTGATGGGCAAAATTGATTCAATGCCAAACACCAGTTGAAATGGTGTAGCCTTGTTCAGGTGTTTATAGGTCGTGCGATATGCCCAAAGTACCACTAAAACCCGATCAACCTAATCCTTGTGACCAAAATCACATATATTTGTTAGGCACATTCCCAAAATTTAATTGAAGGCTTTAGCTATGTTATTGGCTTGAAGATGATATGGGGTGGTCTTATGGTGCACCACCATATATTTAGTTAGAAAAATGGGCATTATCTCACTAATGAAATGAGTGCCCCTATCGCTAGTCAGACTTAATGGGCACCCATATTGGTTAATGATATTCTCCCATATGAAGTGTGTGGTTATTATAGTTGTGCAGTCTTTATTTGGCATGACTTTGACCCATTTGGTGAAATAGTCAATGGTTTTTAAGATATATCTGACACCTATGCATCGTATTTGGGGAGTGATTAGCCCAAAAAAATCAATGGCCCATTTTTGAATGGTGCCTAGGAATGAATGGGGATAATGGGCATCTCATCTTAGTGGTTGGGTTTTCTAATATGTTGACATACATCACATGCGTTAGCATACTCTTTTGTATCTTGGAATAGGCTTGGTTACCATAAGTTTGACTGTAGTATCTTACATGCCATTGCATCTCCAGTGCAACGACCTCCTACAATCCCTTCATGTGTTTCTTGTAGTTAGAAGTCTCATTCATGTTCCAAAACACACCAGTGTTAGATTTCATCCCTGATAAGTTTGTATGGCTCCCATTTAATGAGCTAAATGGGGGAAACATAGACTACAAGTTGTTTCTTTTCCTTATTAGACAAGGTCTGGGGTGTAAACCTAGATGTTAGGAAAGCAAAAATCCCCATTAGATCTTCAAGAATGCATTAAAATCTATACAACTACACATCTATCATGTCATCCTCAATTGACACTGCTATATTGCCAGAATTTATGTAGGACAAATGATCTAGCCCCAAGTTCCGCTTCCCAAGTTTAACTACAATGGATAGTTAGAAATCTTAGAAGAGAACAATCCATCTACATATGCACACATGTAAAATAGGCTTATTCATGAGGTACTTGAGCACTTCATGGTCTATGAAAAAGATGAATGGGGTTTCCAATAGATATTACCTAAATTTTTGTAAGGCGTAGACCATTGACATCACCTCACACTCGGTGGTGGTATAATTCTTCTCTACCTACATTAATTTTTTACTTATGAAGGAAATGGGGTGGTCCATCTTGCCCTTGCTTGGTTGCACCAAAATAGTGCCAATAGTAGACCTTGAAGCATCAACATGGACATGAAAAGGAGTCATCCAGTCAAGAAATTATAGAATCGATACACTAGCAAACTTTAGCTTCAGTGTTTAAAAGGCCTCCTATTGCACCTCACTCTACTAGAATGGGCCATCCTTGCATAAGATATCCTATAAAAGTGTTATGATCTTTGCATAACTTTGAATGAACTTCCTATAGTAGACATAATGGCCTAGAAAGGCATGAACATCTTTCTGCATTAAGGGAGTCTAGAACTAGATTATTATGGCTATCTTTACTAGATCAATAAACAAATCATACTTACAGACGATGTGCCCAAATAATGTCCCAAATAGATTTATGAATATGCACTTCTTTAGATTCAAAGAGATTTGGATCTATTTTCACCTCTCAAACATGAGGTGTAGACTATCATAGTGGTCTTTTACAATACTATACACAGTCCAATCATCAAGATATACTTGGAGGAACCTATCAATAAAGTCTTTGAATGCAATGCTCACTACCTAGAGAATATGGCTGGCACATTCTTGAGTCCAAAGGGCATCACATTGTAATAACAACAACCCCATTTAGTCACAAAGGTCATTTTGGGTTTATCCTCCTCCTCGATCTGCACTTGATGTTAGCCTGAGAACCCATAAATGAAAGTGTAGATTTTGTAGCCTATGACCCCATATAGGACCTCATCGATGAATGGGGTTGAGAATGGTTCATTGACACACTTTATATTTAACATACTATACTTAATATATATCTATATGTGCCCATCCTTCTTGATGTTGATATCCATTGGGCTCATCCATTCAGATTCTTGCACCGAGTAGATTATGCCAGGCATGAACATTACATCAATTTCCATCTTTACCTTGGTGTAGAGATTGGGGTTCATCCAATATGGGTGCTTCTTGACTGACCTCACACCATCCAATAGTTTGATGATAAATTTGCCATAGGAAGGGTGGGCACCCTTCATGTCCTTGTAATTACATGAGAATAAGTCCTAAATTTTTTTCAAGAGGTCTATAATTCATGCCAACTTTGACTCAGACTAGTAAGCACCTATAGTGGCGATCTTTGGCTCACCTTCTATGCTGATGTCTACTTTAATGGTCTTGAGTGGTGTGAAATAGGGTTTTTTATTCAAATTGCCTTGTCCCCTCTATTATGTCAATTTAAAGATGAATTAGATCTTCATTGTCTGGGGTGTTATTGTCCACAAGGTGCACAAGCTTTTGTCTACCTATTAGAGAATTCCAATTGAAATCTTTATAGGTCTCATCATCTTCTTCATTGGTGTTACTATCGAGCATCATCTCTTCAAATAATGTCAGGAACGCTAGTCCTTTCTACCTAAACATATCCTTTAGGTGCTCTTTTAAGATTGTAATGTCCTTGAACACTGCCCTATAGATGACTTGCAATGGCTCTAGTAGATCTAATTTTTGTGATGAAAAGGAGAAGGTATGCATGAACCTCTCCTTGAGCATCTCCTATATTTTTGTTTTGTGGTGCATCTCATTTACAATATACCAAGCTCATGCCCATATTTTGAAGGTCTTGTAAAAGATGTGCACCCACAAGCCTCTTGGCACATTCTCACCATAGACAATCTAGGTTTATTTGCATAGATGCACATGCATGATTGGGTCAGAATCATTGGCATAAGTGGGTATATCTAAATCATCATTAATCTCATCAAACCTAGTGAAAATTGTTGCCTTCACATCCTACCAAATTGGCAAACTAGTTCTCTACACTGCCCACTAGTGAGCAGTATTGCTCTTCAAGGTATGCACTAGTGTGCTCATTTGATCTATATCTTTTGGGATGTAGGATTCGATGTCATAGACATAATTTTCTATGGGTTTTATCCCTTCATATTTTGGGAGCATTTCAAGCTTCCCTTTACTTAGATGGAATGCCCTTTTCCCCACCTTTTGGGTGTAGGGAACCCATTTTTTCTTGAGGTGCTCAATCCTAACCAACCCTATCTTAGCTGGCCTTGGTATGATTATGTGAACTAGGTGACACCTTTGACTAGTGACCTCATAGGCCTCTTTAACCCATCACTCATAGGCTACATCAATTGCATCAGAGGCTAATTGATCATCCTCCCATTTGAGCATGCCTTGGTCATTAGGGTTGAGATACTTAGTGACCTATGCCATGATGTTATAAATGTGGTTGATTTTATCCTTAAGATTAACACTTTCTACATATGGGGGCCCTTGATCACATGAAATATAGATCACCACCCTTTCCTTGCCATTTTCAAAAGTCATATAATGCTACTTAAAATGCATGTCTACATTGTTAGTATAACACCATGGCCTTCCCAAGAGTGTGGGATAGTTTTCATGCTCTGCCAACTCGATGACCTCGAAGTCAGTGTTTAATTCAGTGCCCATAATATCTATAATGGTACCCTTCAAGATCCCAATCAATTACACTTAGGTTTTTTTAGCCATAAACAACATGGGAGGTGAATTCAAGACTTAAGGGTGGCTGCCCCATATTTTCCCAGATAGTTTTAGTCAAAATATTGACCTTGGTGCCCATATCTACCAGGACTTCATAAAATGACCACCCATTGATGATGGCATATGTCATCAATTCTTAGTCATACTTGGTGTTCTGAGTATGCCTTACCTCATGTGCCTACTCCATATATGATGCTCTAACTTCTATCACTTTAGATGCAACCTCTTATGTTGGTTCTTTTCCTATGTGCTTCAGAAGTAAGTCTTCCAATAGTGGTAGCACCCCTTTAGTTTGTAGGAGGCACAATATCTGTCAACTCCTACATTTTAGCCTCCTAGTGATCTTGCTTTTTATGTGAAGCATTGGCCTATGCCTCTAAATCTTTGGTCAACTAGAGTTCACTATTCAAGTTTTATATCATGCTCATAGATTGTTGTAGGATGTCCTTCTTCCATGTAAGGTTAAGATATGGCATAAATTTTGGCTCTAACCACATTACACACTTAGTATGGCCTAATTTGTCATAATTTAAGAATAGATTTTGGTTTGGTATAGTGGGTGGTTGAGTGGTGAACCCACTCTTTGTTATGGTCTACGCCTTAGGTGGATCCTTGCAAGTTTGTTGTGGCTTAGGATCCCACTCTCTAGACTCATACCTAACCATCATGGCACCTTTGTCTACACTAGGGTGACCTTGAGTTATTTTTTGTATAGGTTTAGGCATTCTTCAACTAAATTTGGTCCTCAATAGTACCCACATGTTGGGTGCATGGTGTAGTCACACTGATAGTGCTCACTCGACCCACACTTGTAGCATGATCATGGTGGGAATGTTCCTCCACCATGTCCTCCTCCTTGCCTGCACGTGCCTTACTTCTTACCATAACCCATATTGTTCTAGCCATAACCTTCATTGCTTTAACCTACCTGACCACTACTCGATGTTGTCACCTACCTCATGCCTTTTTCCATGTTTTGGTACATCTCATTGATGACTCAATAGTCTACTATTGATTGTATATATGTATCACACATTTTGTAGTAGATGGTGGTGTTTACTTGGATTGTGCATTATAATAGGAAACTATTTTGAGAGTCATGCGACCCATGACAAACTTCATAATTGAGGAGGGTACAAACATTTATTTGTGGGTAGTTATTCTTGTTATGCCCCTCCATCTCATAGTTGTTGTACCATAACTGATTGTGAGTGTCATATTCTAAACTAACAGTCAACTTTTATAGTTGGGAGGCTATTGACACAATCTGTACCTCCATGAATGGGCTAATCCTGGTATTGGCACTACCTACTAATTTAGCCTAGAACATGGCTTCAAGCACTTCACAAGGGTTTGCAAAGGTCTTTATAATTAACACTCATTTGAAAGGCACTAAAAAGCCTCCAATGAACCATTATGCATGTTGGGAGGGGTGGATGTCATACAGAAGCTTCAAGAGAAGAGTTTTAAACCATGCATCATATAAGTGCATGTTCTTGGATAATCCTTGACTAATCTCTTTGAGCATTGCAATGCTATACTACTTGAATTTAGGGATATCAAACTCTTTCAATAAGGCTTCCTTTAGCATAATGTAGTCAATCATAGCCTGGTTCAAATCAAACTTCTAGTACCAAGTATGGGCATGATCTAACAAAATGGTTATGAACTATGTTACCTTGTGCTTACATTGAATGATGCCCCAAGTTCGCCATTACAATTCACATTTTAGCACATGCTTCATGACATTTTTAACTCCATGATACTCAGGCAAGTTTATCTCCAATTCATAGTAGACCTATTAAGGGAGTGGTTTTGGGTTCTAAGGCACTTATCCCCCTTGTATATAAGTTGGATGTGGCCATATAATGACTCTAATAATAGGTTAAGGCATTGATATAGATGTGGTTGGTTGTGCTATAAAAATTATTGACATAGTACTACTCACTTGTGGTGTTGTGCCACTTTATGTGGGTTATTGCCCAATTGATGTAGCTGACATCCTCTACATGGGAATGGTCATGCATAGGTTTATAGTTCCTAGGTTGTTACTTGCTAGATTAATCATATCCTCACTTTGTTCCTCATAGGGAATCACTTGCTTAATCACAAAATCTTGATCCAAATCTTGAATCCTATCAAAGTCAATGTTGATAATAGGTTTAGTTACTATTCTTCTATCTTCTGATGGGGAATCTTGTGAATGAACTTGTACTTTAGGTTCAAATGGTTAGGTGTTTCTTGTGTATTATTAATCACCACATCTTGTAGAAACTTATTGCATCTTACACCCAATTGCTGAGTTCAGTCTCTTTCTTTTCTCTCTCTCTATTTGTGCTACTATAATTCAGAGGATCTTTCCCCATGCCCTTCCCACTCACTACGGGTCCTCTCGACACTTTTAGGTTATAGATCTTCCATCAGCCTATACCTTCACTTACTATAGTTTAGCCTTTAGAGCTCTCAAATATTAGGTTGTTGTTCTTCTTCCATTGCCGCTTACTTACACTTCCCCTTCTCACCTTCTATGCTTTCTCATATACACAAGGATTTTAGACTCCATTCTTATGGTTTCTATACTGTAATCCACTAGGAGTTTCTTCAATTTGGTGCCAAGTCCTCTGATAAATATACCCATTAAATCATAAAAAACTTGTACTCTTATTCTTCAAGGCATGATAAGGTCGACACCATGAAATCCAACATGTAGTTCAACACACCTTTCTACCACTTATCCATAATTCACATCCAAACTTTATCTAGGATTTCAAGCCTTTCTATATGCTCTATGGTTTACTTGAGGCACTAACTGTAGCTTTACCTTCTATAGGTTATATAGATGACCAACCATTGGTATACATACTCAGGTAACTCATAAAATAATACCTCATATAGAGCATCATATTGGTTGGCTTGCACCTATTTCCTTAGCTTTTACCCTTTGCATGTAGGGTGACTCTACATAAAACTATCTTCCAATTGCTCTACCCAACACTTGATATTCTTGAGCAATAGTTAGAGAATTTATCTGTTACATCATTTTAGCAAAAAAATTCAACATAGGTCCAAAAAATGAAACTAAAATGTTGTCGAAAAGTTCACTAGGTTGGCTTGTGACAGGTTAGGCAGTTAGCTATCAACCTAAGTCAATTCTAGACTTGATGGATCTAAGTGAAAACATAGGAGGGTCTAACACACAAAATTTTATCATTCTATGGTGTTGGAATTAGTTTCACATAATGTGAAAGCATTGTGCAATCACCTGAAGTATAATAACAAAGGAATTAAGCTTGCATTGGGTTAGTTGCAACATGGTATAACTTGGGGTTCAAAGGGACTTGGTCATTAGCCAGAGGGGTTTAGGTAGCCTTCCAATGCTAAGTCCTTCAAAAGGAGTTCACCAAGTGTAAGTCTTCTTAGTGGCCCAAGTCTTATGGTGCAAATCCATGCTTGGCTAGGCAGGGCTCTTATCAGTGCAAGCTTTGGGAATGGATGGTAGAAGGTAATTTGGGTACTTATACAATCATAGGGATGTGTTATGTTTAATTAGTTAACCTCAGGGTAACATTTAGGCATGGATCTTGAATCCTTGGTGCATTTTAATTCTAACACTTTGTTACTTTATAGGGGAGTCGAGGTCACTATATGGCACAAAAACACCATTAGTGACCAAAGGATACCCTCCATTTAAAAATACATTTAAGTAAATAGCTCCAACATTACTTAAATGAAACTAACTCACAAACTTAACATTATGAAAATTATAAAACAAGGTTCAATAGTCCATTTTTTCATTAACTTCTAGTTTAACAACCAAGTTTGATACAAATAAATAGAGCTTATGCTCTTTTTAATTCTATTCATGCCCAATGGCTCATAGGTGAGCTTGGGCTATAAATTCAAATCTCTAAACTACCAAATACATAATAAGGAATACTAATGGTTCACTCTCTATTTTTCCAGAGCTTCACTACACTTAATTGCCTCTCTTATTTTTTCTAAACAAGGTTTCTTTTATAGCCAATAGGGTGTCTTCTACCAATTCAGATGGGCCCATGCTACAAATTGAGGTGTCATATGGGGTCACTATCCCACTGGTTCCACTATGCTACCCAAATTGGATGTGCCCATGTCATATGCTGAGCTATCATCAAGGGGTCACTATCTCACCTACTCCACTCTTTTGATAGTCATGCTTTTTGAGCTACCACATACAAGTCTTGGTAGGGATGTCTTTATGTAGTTGACACCATGAAACTACCTGATAGCTAGAATATGATCTATGAGGACTTCTCTAGCTGGCTCCAAAATATACAAAAGGGGAGCAATCACTCCAAGAGTTGCCTTATATCAAGATTGGTCTAGTTGGCATGATCCATGTACTTGATCAAAGGGGGCCCAACACCTATGAACGGACCATATGTCATCATCAAATGCAATCAAAACAACTCTTTTTAGTTAGCAAGGGTGAATGGAGAAGAGCTACCTATCCCTGTGAATGGGATACATTTGAAACCTTTCTATTGAGAACTAAAGGTCAATTTTTTAAATATAAGATTAGGTGTGTGTTTCCTTTCTTATTGTGTTGTGTCCTAATAAGTGCTCCTAAAGCACATGTGTGTTCCTATTTTGTGTTTTGTTCTTTTGTTTTTTTCATTGTTGTGTGTTGTTAAGAGGTAGTTTATATGTCAAACCTACATACTTATGACTCCATAGCCCAATGGATATGATTAGACAACTGGTCATGACATAACAAGAATCCCACCCTTAAGAAATTGCTAAGAATGTTGACCATTTTTACCTCAAGCCAAAATGGCTCAACTCCCTATAGTTAGAATCTTGTATAGGGGCTTTTTATAATGACAAAGGGTATGCTGTAGCTCATTTGATGTCATTTCATATGCCATATTAGTTTTGGTCATAGTCTAGCTTGGTCCTTGTGTCATTTGGTGTCTTAGGGGTCATTTTAGAATCATATATATAAGTTGCATATTTTCATGGTGTTGAGTAGTTACGAGAATAAGTCCAAAAAATTCTAAGTTTACACTTAGGTAATATTTCAACTTTTGGCTAAGTTTTGAAGGACATATTTCTTTCAAAGAAATTGTTCCACATAAAGCCCACAATAAAAGTATAAAACATATTTATTTCAAAAAAATTATTCCAGTCTATTTTGGCTAAATATTGGATTTTTTTTGAGAAAATTGTCTTGAAGATGAAAGACTAAGGACAAATATTTTAGGAAAATTGTCAGAGACAATTTCCTTGAGGACATATTTCTTTCAAAAAATTGTTCGAGATAATCTTTTTGAAGACCCATTCTTTTAGATAAAATGTTTGAAGAAAAATATCCTTATTAAAAGCCTAAATTCATTTATTTTAGACATTTTTTTGATACAAATGGCCTACATGCATCATTCTTTCTAATTAAGTGTCTGAGACAAAGTGTTTGAGATAATATGTCGATGCAAAGCTCCAAGGGAATTGAATGTTTTTAGAGAATTTATCTATCTAAGCCTTTAAAATTGATCCAAGCAAGATCTCAAAGTGTTCATAAGCTCATAAGGACATGGACCGGATTAGCATAATCTTAGAAACTCATCAGGACCTTGAAAGATTGAATCAAAATGACTTAGGTAAGTAAAGGGACCAGACCATCATTAGGATGTCATGAAAACTAAACTAAATTAGTTCACTTAGACATTTTATAAATATGCTCAAAAAACCTCATGTGACTATCAAACCATGTAATATCAAGGTCCTTAATGCTAAGATCATTCTCTGTAAGTTTCATATCTCAATGAGTCTTCTATCTTGAGATCTAAGCCTTCAAAATTTAACTTGTTGAGTCTAAGGAACCAGACCATCTTGCACATCACATGGAAACAAGATGGATGTCTTGCTTGTGTATTTATTATCTTCACTCAAAAAATTGTGAGCTAAAAGCTTACAACACCATGTATTATTTCATGACAAGATCATATCTTGAAAGTTTCATGTTCGTGCAAGCTTTCTAGCTCAAGTTATAAGCTTCTAAAGTTAGATCTACAACATAAGATGTTTATGTTAATGTCAAGTTTGATCTCTATAAAGTAACCATTTGGGTTTTTTTGGTCCTTAAAAGGTTCAAAGTTGATCAAGATATAATGATTCACATCATCTCATAGGCTGACACTTGAGATCCAATAGTTTGTGCTGAGGTCAAATGAGTCAAAAGGTCAAGGAGCTCGAGAGGCTACCACATGACACAAGTGTGGAAGCTGATAGACTGATAATAGGATCCTGAGATCAATGCATGATTGACAAGTGGAAGGAGCACGTTCTTCATATCAATAAATCAATGGACCATTTTTTTCATACCAAGGATATCAATGGCATGCAGAAGGTCAAAATATGATAGCGGGGATCTATGGGACCAATGGGAATAAAGATAACTAGGAGCATTTTGATTGGTTCGAGTCATTTTTTGATGGACAAAGTTGAGCCAGAGACCAATTTTTGATAGAAACAAATAAGGTCTTGTAGGGTCAATTTATCCACCATTAGATCTTAATAAAATTCCAAGGAGTGGACATAGCCATGTAGTTAAGTATATAAAACATAAAGGGATACCGTTAAAGCTAAATATGGGCCTCTAGTTTGATATTTTGTATTATACAAGGTTATTTCTATGACTATGTTTACCATTTTTTAAGAGGATCCATGCATATGGTGAATCCTCAATTATTACAGAGATAAAGTTGGTCTATTTAGACCTATTATAATCAAGAGAGGGGCTATATAGTCTATAGGTCTACATTAATGTGATAACTATAGGAAAACTAATAATCTAAGATTGGTTTTTCATCTACAATGGACCTATGAACATGGGGATGAGCTCGAGCATGATCCAGTTTAAACAAGATCTAGCATTTCAAAGGATGCCACAAAAGCATACATGTAGACCTCAATGATTCCATCTCTAGGACCAACTACATGAAAGGTTCCCTTCTCTCCACTTTTTCACACCACGACGAACTAGTGAAGAGCACTTAATACCAGGATAAAGCTATAATAGATTGATCCAGTTGTCCTAACTACATTGATGCCAAGACCCAGATCAAAACATCTTGATCTCACCATTATAACCATTAGGAAGCATCAAGGAAGGAATAATGTAACTATACAACCACTTGAATTGACCTAGATCATTCAAAAGATCTGAATGAGCATAATTTGTAGAAGCAATTTTAACTATGGTTCAAATGGAGTTGAGCTCTTTGATTCCTCTTTGAGCACTAAAGTCTCTCTCCTTGGAGTCATTTTCTTATAAAAATATAGCCTTTGAGCTATTGATTGTCATCCCTCAGGCTGGTATGACTAAACTTTGCCAAAAATTATATTCTACACCTCTTAGAGTAATGAATAGAGCATTTTGTAGTTGTCACTAATATTTGCTTAGTGTTTTATATTTTTTTGATATGCAAAAGTTGTCTTCCCTTTACAGGTCCAAGTTCAACCTAAGTGCTAATAAACTTTCCTTATAGGTCATCTAGAGTGTCTTAAGGTTGGTGTATCAGGTGTAGAGTGGATAGTTAATTGTAAGTGATTTCAATCAAGCCCTACCCTCATTGCCCTCTAGCCTAAGTCCATCAAATTGACCTCTAGGTGAAACACTATTGCTTGGAAACCATTGTAGACATTGCATTGGTTCTGTTCATAATCTATTAGTGTGCTAATTAGTTCAATCTTGAGAGTGGATCTTTGAATATTCGATGCATCACCTCCTTTAGAGTAGGTTCAATTCATGCTCTCTCTAACTCTTTTCCCCATAAGTAGTCTATTAGCATAGATAAGAGCATCTAATTCTAGAGGCTCATTTTCAATATAGGTACACCCACATACCTAGAAATGTTCCCATGTTGCCCAAATTTGGAAGAGGATTGAATAAATTATTGTAGGGTACAAGATTTGGTGATAATAGTTACCATTCTAGGCCCATAACCACCTTCTACCAATGAGCCAATTCAACCCACTACACTAGTTAGGAGTAAACCAATTACTAATCCAAAATAGAAAATGTATATTATTATGGAACAACTACAAAAGACACCTGCACAAATATCTATTCTAGATTTGTTGCACACATCTACCATCCACAAAAATATCCTTACCAAACTCCTAAGCTAGTCCCAAGTACCCAATGACATTAAACTAGATAAATTTCAAGCTTTGGTTGGACACCTAACCCTAGGCCAAAAATTAAATTTTGACCAAAGTGATATGTCACCCCTAGTCCCTCTCCATAATAACCCATTGTATGTTAAATTTATCATAATGTGGCATAAATATAAACATGCCCCCATAGACAATAGATCAAGCCTTAATATTATGTCTCTAAATTTAATCATACATCTAAGATACATGATAAATGACATTCAACCAAAGACCATTACCATCAAATCCTATGATAACGAAGAAAAGGAGTCAAAAGGAATAATTTGTTTGCCCATTATTGTTGGGCCTTTAACCCATAACACACTTTTCCATGTCTTGGATCTAGATTTATCATACAATTTACTTTTGGTTAGACTATGGATACATGATATTTGTGCAATACCTTCAACCTTGCACCAGTGTATCAAGTTTCCTCATTTTGGGATGGAGGTAACTACTCATGTAGACTTACAACCATATCAGTTGTACAAGAATTTGTGGGCTAAGTATGAGAGCTATAATTATCATTTTAGCCTAGACCATGTACCTAAGAAGGGTAAGGATATATTTTTCAAATTACTAGAGTCTAATTGCATAGACCTTGATAGCCTTGCCTCGACTTCATGTATACCTCCTATTAAATTTGAATCATTTTACTATTCAAACAAAGATCTAGGAGAATACTTTACACACAATACCTTTCATATAGTCAAGCTTCCGCAAAACCCCAAGTCTTATGGAAGGTCCAAAGCTAGGCCAATTTGTATGGAATGATAACAAAAGGGAAAACTGCATAGCCCAATGCCTATTATTTTCACATTGACTACTAGCCAATAACAAGACCTACTTGCTAAAGATAAGTATTGGTTATACAATGATGATTTGGATGATTTCTACCAAAGTAAAAGGTATCCCATCTATAACAGGATCATGGCTAACCAAGCTTATGAAGGTAGAGGCCTGAGGGCAAATCAAAAAGGTATTATTGAGCCTATTACTATAACTAAGTACAAAAGAACTCAAAATATTGGATTTAAAACACCTAGGGGTGACCCTACCTATCTTATTCATGTTCCTACACTGATGACTAGTGATGATGATGCTGGTAGTGAATTAGAGTCTAATCATAGTATATAAGAAGACCTAGATAATACCAACTTATTTAACCTTTATACCATTTTTACCATCACACCAATAATATACTATTCCCCACTTCTCCTTGATCACTCTTAGCTCATAGACTAGGATTAACAAGAATCCACAATACATCTTAATGATTTTGAGAATGATGAGGCTTTTTGTGATTTTATGGGCCTAAGAGATAATGTTCCTTCGGGAGACCATAAGCAATGATTCTCTATCAAATTAGATCCCAATGCCAATTTTTGAAGAGTGGGTGAACACACTTAGCTAAAATCAAAAAAATAAAATATCAAGGTCGCAAAGGCACTTTTTGGACAAGGGAAAAATTAAATAAAAAGACTAGTCTCTTAGTGAAAACCTATTTTAGGTGCCACTATACAGGGATGTTCACACTTCATCGAATGAATTTGAGGAGGCCACCAATAATGAACTTAAATTTTGGTTTGAAGTCAATATAAAATAGTAACATGCTTTTGAGAAAATTGTCTAAGAATGTCTTGAAGTGTTTGTTACATGGTCTTCGACACCATTAGGAGATTGAAATTCATCCTATTTAGGGGGACTTGAAGAACTAGTTTGACTAGAGGACTTTGCTATTATTAGCTAATTTACATATTTATTGACTATTATAAAATACATATATACTCTCCTTGTATATGATATTATGAAAGACAACATTATAACTCAAAATGATCCCAAGTGGATAAAACTAGGCATGTACCTCACTTAAGAGGAACGTGAAGTTATTACAAATCTTCTTAGAGAGTTCACAAACATTTTTACATGGGCTTACTCTAATATGTCAGGTTTGGATCCATCATTGGTTATACACCATCTTTTAGTTCACTCAGACTCTAAGCTGATTAAATAAAAACTCTATAAAATGCATCCTCAAATTGCCATATTGATCAAAAAAGAACTGGAAAAACTCTTAGACACAGGGTGTATTAGACCTGTTGATTATTCAGAGTGGATCTCCAATATTGTGTCAGTAAATAAAAGACAAAAGGTATTAGATTGTGCACTAATTTTTGAGATATTAACAAGGTCTACCCAAAGGCTGATTTCCTACTACCAAACATTGACATGATTTTAGACTCAATGATAGGGTATGAAATGTTGTCCCTCATGGATGGATTTTTAGGATACAACCAAATCAAGATTGTCCTTGAAGACCAACACAAGACAATGTTCACCACTCCTAGGGGAATGTTTTGTTATCAAGTAATGTCATTTGGTCTCAAGAATGTAAGGGCAACATACCAAAGGGCCATGACTATTATATTCCATGATATGATGTATGATATTGTCAAAGTCTATATTAATGACATACTGGGCAAATCTAAGACCTGTGTAGACATCTAATCATACTATGAAGAATCTTTGAAAGTATTTATGAGTATAAGGTTTAGATTAACCCCAAAAAGTGTGTTTTTGGTGTTATTTTAGGCAAAGTCTTAGGCATTATTATCTCTCATCGAGGCATTTAAGTTTATCTTTCCAAGGGTAATTCCATTACTGAGATGTCACCACTTTCTAATTTTAAGCATCTCTATAGTTTACAAGGACAAATATAGTCTATTAGGCTCTTCATTTCATAGTTGATCGATCAATGTCACCCATTCACTCATTTATTGAAGAAAAGCACTACCTTTTCATAGAATAAAGGCTGCCAAAAGGCCTTTTAGCACATAAAGGAATACTTGGCCAATCTACCTACTTTACTACCACCTACATTGGGAAATCCATTCTTACTTCACACATCTACCACTAAATATGGCCTGGGAGCACTTTTGGCCTAATATTATGAGAATGAGAAAGAGCATGTCATCTACTACCTAAGCTGAACTCTGGTACTATATGAACATAATTATTCATTGATTGAGAAAGATTGTTTAGCTATGGTATTCATAGCCTATAAGTCATGTCATTATGTGCTCAATAACAAGACCTTTGTCATCACTAAAGTAGATATTCTCAAGTATATACTATCAAAAATAACTTTACAAAGTCGATGGTTAAGTGGATCATGCTTCTGAGAGAGTATGAGATTGAATATGTCAACTAAAAGTCCATTAAGGGACAAGTACTTAAAGGCCAACTTATAAAATCTCCTCTTTTCAACACTTAACCACTCATATTTAGGTTTCAAGGTGAATCAATCTTGATCATAGAAGAGACACCTCCTGAAGAGTCATAATGGAAACTATATTTTGATGGTTCTTTCATGTCTCATGGATCAGGATTGTTGTTTATAACACCACAAAGGGATCTTATTCCCAAGTCTTTTTACATCAACTTTCCTTGTACTATAACATGGCTGAGTGTGAAGCACTCATTGTAGGTGTTTGTCTAGCAATACAATAGAAATTTCAACACTTTTTGGTTTATGGAGATTCTCAACTTATCATTAATCAGGTCATAGATCAATATCAAACCAAAGATGAGAAGTTGGTACCCTATAAGGCCATGGTGGACACTCTCAAGTAGCATATTGCCCACCATTAGTTTGAACAAATACCCATGGCTAATAATAGAACAAAAAATGCCATGGTTATAATTATTTCCATGATTTGCATCATAAATAAGGTAATATACTATTAGTTCCTCATTTAACATTTTCTAGCACTTGCTCACGAACCCTCAACTGTTAAAATGATCTGTGATATTGTTGGTCCCAGTTCCACTTGGTATTCCAAACCATATAACTACCTACATGACCAATTCTTACCACCTAAAATTTATCATAAACAATAAAAAACCTTCATTCAACAAGCCTCCCTTTATACCTTACTTGGCCTAACCCTTTATCATATAAGCTTTGATGGAACTCTGCTTCATTGTTTAACCTTGGCAGAATTTGGATTAGTGTTAAGGGAAGTTCATGAAGGGGTTTGTGGGGCCCACACCAGTGGGGTTGTCCTTATCAAGAAACTCCTATGTACTGGTTATTATTAGCTGACTATGGAGATTGATGTTGCCTCATATGTTAAGAAGTATGTCAAATGTTAGAATCATGTTAATCTATTTCACGTTCTGACTAAAACACTTAAACCACTAAAAATGCCATGGCTATTTTCAACATGGGGACTCAACCTCATAAAAAAGATAAACCCTAATTCCTAAAATGGCCATAAACACATCCTTACCACCAAAAATTACTTTACTAAGTGGGTGGAATCCATTACCATTACTTAAGTGACATGCAAACAAATCTCCAAATTCATCTTTAATCACCTCATTTACTGCTATGATATGCCCTCTGACATTATATTTGATAATGATATTTCATTTAAAAATAAGGAGTTTAAGGCCCTTTGTTTTTAATACATCACCCAACATTTTTACACTGCATATTACTTACAATAGAATGGCCAAACATAGGCATAAAATAAAACCATTGTCAATATTCTTAAGAAGATCATCAATGGTGATGGTTGTGATTGGCACTTGTAACTTTTTTGCACCCTTTGAGCTTACCAAACTAATTTATACACTCCCAGAAGAGCTAAACCATATTCCCTTGTTTATGGCACTGAAGGCATTCTTTTTATTGAGGCCAAGTTGCCTTCAATATACATTTCATTAAAACATATCCTTGGTAATGAGATTACAGAGTAACTAATTTGCAAGAGATAGATATACTTAATGTAAAATAGATGGCCTTTTTGAACAACCTTCAAGTATATGAAAATAGGTTACATGGCTAGTAAAACATGCACATAAGGCATAGAGAATTTGATCTTGGTGACCTTATACTAAAGTAAAACCATAAGAACACCAATGCTGAACATAGGAATAAAGGCAAGTTCAAACCTAATTAGGTAGAACCATATGTAATTGTTGTCAATTATGGAACTAGAGCATATAGGTCAGAAATAATATAAGGAAATGAATTTGACTAACCAATGAACATAATACACCTCAAGTATTTTTTTTCTTGAAGGACCCAAGGTATTGTTTATGAGGATTATGCAAATTGTGTTGTAATATCACCTTTTTTATATGTACTATGTACCTTCCCTATTTTACAAAGTTTGTTTTACCTCCCTTTTATCATTTTGACCTTGGTTTTGATCCATTAATACTTTTATCACCTTAAATTATTGGATTTAGATGAAGTTTTAGTGGTTGATTCAGTCTTACAATTCTTTGAGCACATTATTTTATACCTTATACCTTATTACCTATACTACTGATTTTAACCTCTTTTTGGAAAAATTAGTATCATAGACCCTTGCCATTGTTCCCTATAGCCTAGGGACAACTTTCATATGTCATTATTTCTTGTAGCTTAGGATCAACCTATTTTACCCATATTATTGCATCACTATTCCATACATTGCCATTGACTTATTCGTGAACTTGTTATTACTTATTCTGATTCAATCATTGTAGGGTATAAATACATTAAATTGAGGTCTTTTGGCATTCAATTTACATTGAGGTCAAATTAATAAACCATTTTTCCACACTCTCATCATTTTATGAGTTACACCATTATGTATCTTATAATACTCCATTGAGTTGAGATATCAAAAAATCCTAAAACATTACAAACATTTCCAAACATTCATCATTGTAAGAGGAACTACAATGGTTTGAGGTCCATTTGAATTATGTAGGTAGTGATCAATGTTTTTTGAGGTTAGCTCAGTCACCCTTGTTTGAACGCTCTTGTTGTTTTGCTAGTAACCTAAGCAAATGCTCTTGCCATTTTGTGAGTCACTTTTGTGTGCATTGTGTATTTTAAATAGATACACTAATGAACCCTATATTCTAGCACTCTCACTATTTTGTGAGCACTCTAAGTTATGCTCTAATCATTTTGTGATCTATCATAATTTTACATCTCATAAATCTCAATTGAGTTGATATGCACAAAAAAAACCTAAACATTTGGCAAGACCTAGGAAAGGTTAAAAACCACAAAATCATGAAAATTGGCTTAGAATTTCCATGCATGATATAAAACCTTGAATTTTTTTTGGGATGGACTCTTTTTATCTAGCTAGCTTCATTTTTGGACCACTTTTCCATTATTGTGTCATTTCCCTCCCATTCTTGGGAGAACTACATTTGGGTTGAAGTCCATGTTGGACCTTGTGTCCATGGGACTATGTAGGAAACATATAATTACCTAATGCATTTAGAATTAACTCAACCAATGTCAGTGATTGATTTCATTCACCATTTTCTTGGATCATTCCTTATTATATGTTTGCCTCCAAAATGATCTCACTATTTTTCAAGTCATTGACCTCTACACACTCACCATTTTGTGAGACCACTTCTATGTTCCTCTATAATCAATTTATTTTCCTTATTATGAATTTTATTCTATCTTATATCTTGGGAGAACTACATTTGGCTTGAAGTTCATGTTGGACCTCATATCCATGGAATTATGTAGGTGGCATCCACTTGCCTAGTGCATCTAGAGCCAACTCGGCTACCCCCTTCCTATTTATTCTATTCCCACTTTCTGTTCATGTGTCATTATCCCCTATAGCCTAGGGGAAGCCTGCTGTTGTTTTACCTTTGCCATTGTTCCCTATAACCTAGGGGAAACCTTGTGTAGTTTTACCTTTGCCATTGTTCCCTATAGCCTAGAGGCAACCTTGTGTTGTTTTTCCTTTGTTATTGTTCCCTATGTAGCCTTTTGATATTTTACATTTTCCATTGCTCCTTATGGCCTAGGGGTAATCTTGTACCCAAGCATAACACTTCTCTTACACATACACAAATAGTTAGATTAGTTATTTTTTGTCTTTATCTTAAATTGATTGTTGTTTCATTTGCATTAGATTAGTTGTTTGATTTAGATTAGTTGTTTAATTTAGATTAGTTATTTAGTTTATATTAGCTATTTATTCATTGTGCCTTAGTTTAGGTTATTTATTAATCTGGATTAAACTTAATTATTTCTTACATTGTTTAAGCTTGTTTGTTTATGTTATTTTCCATGATTTTATTGTTAACTTTATTTTCCTTTTGGTTGATGACTAACATTATTTCTTTCATCGGTATTTTAGTTCTTTTCTAGGTTTTTTGATTGATTAGTTTATTTTAATTAGTTACTAACTAGCTTATTTTCTTGTGCCTTCATTTTTTTGGTTGTCATAGGTTTATAACATTATGTTTGGCACTTGACTCTTGATTTTTTATATCGTGTACTTGAGTTGTAGATATTTCTATTCATTCCTACACTTAGTTTATTTGCACTATATTTAATCTTAGGATTCGATTGATCATATGTTACTTATAAGTTGTTTATATTTGTATTTAAATTAAGTTTCTCCATGCTTAGGATATATATTATTATTATTATATTTATCTATAACTATGATGCCTAATATCATAAACCATAACAAAAATCAGGCCAATTAATCTATCAAACAATGCAGTGGGTAGTACTTCTACTTGTTCATAACTGGCATATCCCAACAAATCCAAAACCCATAAGTAACCAAATAAACACGATCATATTATGTGATAATATAGATGTGCATCTCAAAATAAGCATATATATATATATTTATATATGGATGTTTATTTTTTATGTAAACATGTATGCTCTCTTGTTTACTGTATTACCATGTATGTGAGATGTTAAACTATTTTTATTTGCTTATGTTATATGACTTATATATATATATATATATATATAGAATTCATATAACATAAGAAAATAAAATTAGTTTAACATCTCACATACATGGTAATACAGTAAACAAGAGAGCATACATGTTTACATAAAAAATAAACATCCACAGTGCTAAATCATCACATCTAAACATGATATCAACATGATAATCAACAAAGCATCACATATATCAAAAGAATAATAGTCCATGTAAAAAGTCCTCTAAGGACAAAATATGAGTGTTAATGTATCTCATAAAATAATGTCATATACATCATGAATATACACATATCATGATATCAACATACAAAATGCTAAAGATCTATGACAATCAACTCTGACTATGTGAGTCCATAGGTCTAATAGTAGGAGGTGGCCTTAGTGGCCCTAGTGGTGGTGGTGGTCATGGATGATGTACTAATTGTGATAAGGATGTTATGTCATGTGTCCATATCCTAGATTATGAGGACCTACTACCATCCCTCTATGCCTCTCAAACCTCAAAAGTGGCTATCTGTTGATCCTTAAGGACTATGGTCTCATATGCTCTATGATAGTAAGAGGCCTCATCCTTAACCTAAAGGATCTCAAGTACCATATGTGAAAATATTTCCTATGTTCCAAATCTATGAGCTTCATCTCATTCCCATCTAATCTAATGCACCTTTGCTCTAGCTTGATCTCTTTGCTATGGTCTAATCCCTCTCGACTAGGGCTTGATCTCAAAAAGCCTATAGTTATCCCTGTACCTATACCATCTATGATATCTCTACCTTTAATTAGGTAATATTTAACTAAAGGGAAGTCATATCCTCATCCTTGATATCCATCTATGCCTATAACTGACCCACTCTCCTATCTAAGCCCTGGATCTCACCTAGCTTGGCTGCAATCTCCTCCTCCAAAACAACACTATCCTTAACCACTCTAACTATACTTGATAGCCATGCCTATCCAAGATCAATATATGTACTTGATATACCTATAGAGATTAGATCCACCATCATGGCCTGGGTATCATCACCACCATCCCCTCTATCATCATCCTCACTCCCATTATTGTTCCAACTACTACTATTGTCACTAGATCTATTATTCATCTCAGCCTCAGCCCCATCCACATCCAGAAGCTGCTAACCCTGTACCTATCCACCTTATCCATATACCTATATAGGGGATGCCAATATTAATAAACAAACCTATACCAACCAATGCACATACTCTAGTGTTACACCTTCATATAAAGAGTCTCTTGTGTAGGCCCATGGATCTTACAAAATTACTCCATAATTGCTCATAGTTATACTCCTCAGAATCATTAGGGTAGTTGGCTAATATCTTAGGTGGCTTGAATAAACCACCTCAACTTTTTAGGAATATCCTTTAGCATACCAAACTACCATAGCACTTGATCTGGATGGTACTTCTCAATAACATGAGTCTATCTCCCAGTAAAGAAACACTTAGTCATCATGAAATTGATATACCATGAATCTTATAACCATTGAAGATGATATAGAAGATAGGTTTGATAAAAAAATAACTTGGCCATCAACTCATTTAACATTCACTATTATTAGTATATCTTACTATAATGTCCTCTACAGACTAAACTTGTCTACACCCAGCCATAAGCCAATGGCTCATAAGGGTCTCTGACCCATCTCTGACCAACTAGGTGATCTATGGATATATGCTCCCATCCCCAAATCTGAAGTAGTATGGAAGCTCTAATACTCTAGCCTCCTCATTAGGCCATCATGTTTAAGTATTTATACAATTGGGCTAATACTACTATCCTCAAAGTAAATTTAGTTGTCATCCATCATCGATCGAATGACTCCACTTAGGCCCATGTGAAAGAAGCGACCAATCTTATTATGTAGTAATATGTCACTAAAAATGGCCATAAGTAAAAAAACATCTCTATCGATCAAAGCTGGTGGTGAGGGTTCTTATGGGGCTAGATCATTTGGATACAAGTCTATGTATGTCTCCAACAGATCAATGCCAACCTTTCTATGTATCATGAGAATATCTAAGAAGCTAATCAAGTCATCCAACACTACCTATTGTCATGCTAAATCTATCTAAAATAATTTTTAGCCTCTCATGGGTAGCTTTAGTATACAATAGATATCCTCTAGCATAACCATAGCCTCCCTAGTTGGTAAGTGAAATGATGAAACCTCAGAGTGCCATCGCTTTGCTAGTGCACTCAAGCATGCTTGATCTACTCAGATCATAGGCATCCATGCAACGTCCAAAAATCTAAGGTATGCAAGAATGTAACGATGTAATTTATTAATATTTATGACATCCATAAACAATGAGAATGTTGCTTGTATGTCATCAATATTATGAGTTACTCCCACACCCACAACAAGCTTAACATTAATCTATGCTACGATCTACCCAAGTGCAAATGCATACTAGTCTACCCATGAAGATTATTTTTTATCATGCCCAATTATACTAAAAATTCCTTAGTTCAAGGTTTATGGTGAAGTCACTATTTTCCATTTAAACCTAAATGATGACTTTGCTCTTTTTTAGTGAAATCATTAAATAGGCATTTTCCTTGGTTTTTTGATGAAGTTGTTGAATAGGCATTTTCCATGATTTTTTTATGAAATCACCGTTTTTAATCCACATAAAAAGTATGACTTTGCATGTTTTTGTGAAGTCACTAAATTGGTGAAATATGGCATTTTTTGGTGATGTCATTGATCATTTTCGATAATGTCACCATTTTTGTTGGTCGAAGCCATAGTTTTCCTTATCATGAAAATAATGACTTCATCATTTTTAGCCCTATTCCTAGCCTTAAATGTATAATAAATTCCCTAAAGAGATAAAGTGAGGTCACTTACTATAGGTACATCATGTGGTGGCTAGCCTTACTCCCTCACTTGATCACTCATGTGCCTCCATCCTTATCCACTTGTCATTTCTCGTCACTTCTTCTCGCAAGGTTAGAGCTCAATATTTACAAAGGGTTTGGGTGTAAATGAAATTTTTTCACCCCATGAGGTGAATATATAACCCTTATTTTTGAATTTTTCACCTCCCCTCAAGGCCTAAGGTTCCCCCCATTTGTTCCAAGAGATATATATTTATTCCATGTGGTCTATTTTTCATGCTATTTGATTCTACATTCCCTATTTTTCAATTAGACTGTGTTATTGGGCCTTTTTAGCGAATCATTAAAAAAAGCTATTTTCGAGACATATTTCATGTTAGTTCAATTGTGCATCTTTATACTAGCCAATTTTCCATATTTGTTCTATTATTATATGCCAACTCATAGTCACTCCATTTACATATTTATTTCATGAGCTCCCTTTACCAATTTGCCTGAATGTGGAAAAATATTTTTGACTGATTAAAGCTTTATCCTACCTTCTTGCGGCAAATTCAATTTTATCATGTTCAATCTACCCTATTGGGTTAAACCACTGTGCCAATGATTATAACCACCTTTGGAAAAATCATTATTTTTTGACCTATCTAACTTATTAGGGAAAATACCTATGTCACTTATTATAACTATCTTTCAGAAAATCAGTCTTTCATCCTCTATTACCTCTTTTCCACTAATTATAACCACCTTTTGAAAATTAGAATTTCATCATCTATTACCTCTAGATATTGTTGTTTTCTTCTTTTCAAGGTAATGTTTGATGACTCTATTTATTTTATGATCCCTTGAGGGGGTATCCAGGGCTAATTGATCACCCTTTGGGGCATGAACTTTTTGACTTAATGGCTTTTTCATTATTTGAAAATATGTTAGAGTGCATGTGTCTTGTAATGCCTTGTTAAATAGGGGAAAATTATAAACACTCCTTTTTGCCTACATTTTGTGTCTAAATGGACTTGAGATTTATTTCTACAAAATAACACAAATTAAGCCTATAAGTCATTGGATGTCCTAATTTCATCCACACATGGGATACAACTACCCAAAATTGTGTCAAAGCATCCATATTTGGGGTATTATCTTTTATGTAAAGATAACCTCCCATATAATCATCCCCAATCAAATCGTGACCTACAAATTAATAAATTAGCCTTTTAACTCATTAAACGGGGCACTTAACCATTTTGTAAAATGCCAAAAACCCTAAGTAAAATTAATTAAATAAGCAAATTTTTTTAATTGCGTAAGTGAAAATTCCATGTTCAATTAGTGAATATCTATTTTATATAAAGGAAATTTCAATAAAAATGAGGTCATGATGATGTCATTATACTCAAAGCTATGGAATTAGAAATATCTTCATAAATGACTTAAATTCATAAGTGGTGAGCCATCCTTAATAAATGGGATCTCTATCCCAAATATTAATTAGTTGTCCCTTCCATAACCTAACCATAGTTAAATATAACCTAACTACACTTGAGTTAGAGTTAGTTTGAAAACCTATAAATACAAGTGTCATTACCATTGTCTAAGAAATTTTTTTATGCAAATAAGTAATGCCAAATTGTCTCTAGAAAGCTTTATTTTCTTATCACATGCCAAGCCAAACCAAGCAAAACAACAAGTGGAAAAGGAGAGGTACTACCCACAAATAAATGCATTGACAAAGGGTTCTATTGGACACAAAATGAACATAAAAAGTCTTATATGCCAACAAACAAGCACTATTTGACAAGGAAGGTAAAGGTAGTATTTTCTTTATCATCTAGTTTTATTTGATCTAGTTATGTTATTGCTCACCAAAGTACTTAGGTAAGGTAGTTGTTATTTTCATTGAGTTTTTTGATTTGGGGTTTGTATTCCACTAACAAGAGAAAACTAATGATCTCCTTTATAATCCTATGATACAATGAAACTAGGGGTTGAGACTCATGAGCCTTCATCATACCTTCCTTCACATCATCAAATGGGAGACAAATATTCAATGATACCAATTTCAAAGATGTTTAATAAAATTATAGAGGATGTATTAAAAAAATAAGGGGAATATTTGGAAGAATGTCATGCACATGAATGAGCAAGTATCATGGATCACCTCTCAATACTTATCAAGTAGTAGACTCTTCCAATAACCTCTCATTCTCATTAGCCATTTAGACACATGCCATGTAAGGTACAAGTCAATCTAGACATCCATATGTTTGAAGGTAAAGTAGATGCAAATACACTAGATAACTATATTAATTCATCTATTCATATTATGCAGTTAATCATTTATCTAACTAATAAAATATTAAATTCACTCTTTTAAAAGTTTCTTTATCAATAAGAAATGGCATAAAAATTATTGCACTTCACATTAAGATGACCTCAATTTAAACACATCTGTAGACACATGGAATGGTTTTTTAGAAACACTTAAAGCAAACCATCATCATATTGGTAACTATGATGACCATTATATCAAGTTCTCTAATTTGTGCTAAGGCAAAGAGCGTTATGTGCAATAATACACATATACCTTTCATGCTTTGGTGTCTAATCTTATAATTCAAGGTTCAGAGAAAAATATTGTTTTGAAGTATAGGTTAGGATTGAGACCTTATATCTAGTTAGACTTGGATTTCATAACTATCTCTTCAATTAGAGATGCCTATAGATTTGATTTTAAGTTTGAGTCAAAGGCAAGGCTAATACTAAGACACAATATTTGAAGTCTCAGACCAAATAATAGTATAAATCCTCTAAGTATAATTGAAAATTAGGGAATAAATCTAAAAACCCTCCATATAAGAAGCAATAACCATCAAATTATCAAAATAAGAAGTCTAATATTGGTAAGTGATGTTCATTTCACAACTCCAACAATCAGTCGAATGAAGAATGACTCACTAGGAAAACTCTACTTGCACTCTTGAGGTAATAGGTACTAATACCAAACCATTGGAGAATTATAATAAAATCATGGATTATGAGTGTAGTACCATGGTGGGTACCACAAACATCTCTACTACCCTTACAAAAAAATAATAAGAAGAAATAGTGTTCTATTCTCAAATTTTGATCAATGCTCAACCAATAAATTTCCTGATTGATAATAGAATTTAGAAGAAATTGATTTCTCTTGAGGCAATTCATAGGTTAAAATTACTAATGATGAACTTACCATTGATGCCTCATCCATAACCATGCTCAATTAAATGGTTTAATATGGTATCTAAGAAACACATCTCTCAATAGTGTCAAATGGTATAAAACATCAAGCCTTTCTAAGATATAGTCATTTGTAACATCGATCCATTATAGATATGTGATGTTTTCTTAATATTTTAACAAAAGTCTATACATCTAATGATGAAAAACACCAAAAAACTAGAAACAAGTCTACAACATATAGTCAAATTAAAAGCAATTCAAGAACGTTATTACAATATAAAAAAGTGACCCAGGTGGCAGCAACTAAAAACCAATAGAACCAATAAAAAACAAAGAAAAATGTTCAAAAAAACACAATTAGCTATATTTTTAGACTACCCCCATCATCAATAATCATCACATCAACTTCACTTTATACAAATTCATCCACCTCAGGTCCCACTTCACTATAAAAATACTAGGTCCCAATTACAAGCTCTATACTAAGGAGTGGAAATATTCTAGTTTACTCTGAAGATCCTTCATATTAGAATTCTTAACAAAGTTTATCAGATCTTCAACATCCTTGATGTTACCCTCTTGAATTAATTTTTCAAATTTTAAATAAGTTACATTAACAAAATTCTCAATATTATTAACAATAATTTGATTTGGGTCGACACTACTACCAATTTCATCTCTAGCTCGACTGACTTCATAACCAGGTCCTTCATTACCAAAAATAGTCACCATATAAACACTAGCCACATTAGCCTCCTCACTAGGAGTAACTTACTCTTCAAGTCCATAGGCTTGTAATGCTTATAAAACACCTTTGTTTGCCTTCAACCAAGCAAATGATCCAATCTTGTATGAATCCAAAGACTTAGCCTAGCTAGCCACTAGATTATCATCTTGATCAAAGTATGCCTCTCTAATTATTATTTAATCATATTCAAAAAATTGTACCTATGTAGCTTCACCATGAGAAATATTCCAGTCTAAAGGCTATGAAAATTTGGGGTATCTTCCACTATCCAATAGATAACAATAAGAGACCTTCATCATCCCCATTCTCAGGAACTTCTCTAGCTCACTCTCTGGTACCTTTACCTATAAAAATATCTGGTAAGAAACGCATCTCATGGTAACTTCAAGCTTGAAGTTAGTAATCAATCTGGTATTAAAATTGAAAAATTCTAAATTCCTTTATTTCTAAATGAACTAAAAGATTTTAGTGGAGAACACAAGCCATAACTTATGTAAAAAAAAGGAACTTTATTTTTGGAACACATACCCAAAGGTAGTATCGTACCATTAAATCTCATAATCAAGTATAGATTTCCAACTATTAAGATAAATTTTCCAAATACTTGCAACATAATGGCATAAGAAAAAAAGGTGTTCAACAAATTCAAGCTCACCACACAAGAAACAATGAGGATTGCCAAAGCCAAACTTAGAAATTACTAACCCTACAACTAATTTTTCATACAAAAACAACCATATAAAACAAGACCTTACAACATTAAATCTAAAAAACTAGCTGGAGAATGGATCACACAAATGCCAGACTTGATTAAGATTGAGAAAAAGACTTTTGGAGAAAGCAAGTTTATGATAGATCATTTTAGTGTTATATTCCAAAAGGTGGGGACCATTTATCCATTTAATATCCTCCTAGAACCCATCAATATCATCACAAATAGAAACACCTCTATGAGCCTATAGAGTCTTAGTGAGAAGAGTGAAGGTTTTACTTTGATACCTTAGAATTTGATACCTTTCTCTGATCTTAGTTCATGAGGCCCAACCATTGAAAAAGAATAAATATTTTAAACATCTTAAACTTTTGGAGAACCAAAAAAATGTTTATCACCCTCTAGTAAGGGCAATGGGTCTTCTGTTAATAGTGAGGTTCCACCATATAGACATATACCCCTAGCACCTAGACCCCAAACCACTAAAGATAGGGGCATAATAACAAGGTGTTTCATAAGATCTCATGATTTCCAAATAGATAAAAAAATCAGAGAACCTAGGACTTACACAGGAAATAAACCAATCAACAAGTCTAAAATGTGAAACCCTTTCCATTATGGTTTGCCTTTTGGGAATCCCCTTAGAATATTATGCCTAACCAAAATCTTCCATGGATCATCCCCATTCATGGCCCTAATTATCCATTTGATCACCAGAGAAATACCTAGAATCCTAAGGTCTTTCAACTTGAGCCACCCAAATTTTTTAGGTACACAAAAAATTTTCCATGCCACAACATGCCTTTTTCTATTCCCCTTGCCATTAAACCATATAAATTCTCTAATTATTTTATGTAACAGTTTAATTTGAGACTTAATAAACATCCAAAATGAGGCATAATATATACTATAATAAAAGAGGACTTTCTAACACAATTGTATTCTTCCCAGTAGAGAGAGGAAATGACTGTGCCACTTACTAATCTTGTTGTTAATTTTGACATATAACTAGTCCCACATTTGTTTGAATGAAGGTACTAAGGCAAAAGGAATACCCAAATATATAACCATCTAATTAGGGCCCCCTTCCATATCCAACCAAACTCCACCAAAAATTCCAACAGGTACTCATTCCACCCTATCATACATGTTTTTTGTAGTGCCCCTTTAGATCTAGAGGCAAAATAGTAGATTCCAAGTTTTCTAGCCACTTGCTAAAGATTGTCTTTTTCAAGTTTGATAAATAATGTAGAATCATCTATAAATAGAACATCAATCATATCTGATCCATTAGGTAACGAGATACCTTTGATCAGAGGACCCACTAATGAGCTTCTTAACAAGTAATGAAGTGCTTCAACTACCACAATAAAAATAAAGGGGGAATGAGGGCACCCTTATCTAATTGACCTCTGAAGCTCAATAGATTTAGTCAACTCACAATTAAATTCAATAACAACTGAATCATATTTAAATAGGATATTTACCATTCTACAAAATCTTTCCTAAACCCCAAAGGCTTGAAACATTAAATTAGTGAACAACTACTCAATCCTATCATAAGCCTTTTCAAATTCAAGTAAGATCATACCAACATATTGCCCAAAATAATGAGCCCAATACATACCTTCCAGCTAGAGAAAATATTATCAAGGATATATCTACATTCCACAAACCTTGTTTGAGTAAAAAATATCAATGAATGTACAATAGAGAAAAGCCTTCTAGCAAGAATTTTAGCAAATATCTTGTAAGAGACATTAAAAAGAGTAATAAGTCTCCATTTCATGACCAAAGATGGTTATCCATCATTTGGTATGAGTTTAATCATACCTTTGTTTATTTTAGGCTCTAGTGTACCAACTTCAATGGCTTCATTAAAAAACCCTAGGCATTTAGAAATAATCCACTCCTTATTTGACTTGTATAACTCCATAGGAAACCCATCAAAGTCATGGGCTTTGTCAAAAACTTCCTAGAGTCAATGGTATCCTTAATAAGAGAGATCTCATTGTAAAGGATCACAACATACTCCCTGGTAACTTTCTTAGGAATACAGTTAGAATAAAGCTCTCTATAATTATCAATCAACAAGCTTGAATAATTTGATAAAAAAGATTAGAATGGAAGGAAAAGAATGCTTTTTTGATCACAATTGGGTCATTAGACACAATCCCTCCACATTCAATCATATAAATTATTCTTTTTCCATGCGTTTATCTTAAATAGTTGAGAAAAAATCAAGAGCCTTTGCCTCCTAGTTTGAACTAGTTTAGCCTAGAGTGAACTTGAGCCCCCAAGAAATAAAAGCTTGATGATTTTTGATTTCATGTTTTAAGATTTCTAGTTGATAAAGTGATATATAATTATTCGAGTTAAGCTACAACCTTGATTCAAAAAGAACCAACTTATAATATGTGATGTTTTATTGGGTCAACCATATCTTTATCATCATCATGAAATCTATGAGGAAAATCCTAAAAATGTTTTCATAAATATTGGTGATATGAAATATGACATACCAAAATTATTTCCAAAGCTATCACTCATTAGCACCAAATAGTGTAAGAAACTAGTCACATCTAGTGAAAATGTTTGTGATTTTGATGGTAATATATGAACACAAGAAAGTCCTTTCAAAAATAATTTCTACCTTAGTTCCTCTAGCATCAATACCAAAAGTAACATAGTTATAGCTCAAGTTGGAATAATACAAAGACATGTTTGAACTACCAAAATAAGTTCTTACACACTATGTGGTGAAACACACTATTGATTTGATCCCTAAAATATTTATTCCCAATGCTTCTTTATACCATAGATCCAAGAATTAGTGGAAAAGAGACATATCAAGCCAGCTCATTGCTTTACGATAACCCAATTATGTTAGCACCAAAGAAAGATGACATGTTGAGGTTGTGCATTGGTTGTTGATCACTCAATAAGATCATAATGAAAAATTGATATTCTCTTCCAAGTATTAAAGATCTACTAGACTAGATCCAGGGTGAAAAATAATTCACTAAAATCAATATTAAGCATAGGTATCATTAGATTATTATTAATCCTATAAACATATAGAAGACAACATTCAAGGCTAAATGATGTTTGTTTCAATGGTTAGTCATTCATTTCAGTTTAACTAATGCACTAACTACATTCATGTAGATAATGAATGATATTCTCATTTTTTATCATAGTTTACTTTGATGACATCCTAATCTTCAATAAAACATGGAATTGGCACTTACACCATATAGAGAAAGTTTTTGATACTTTACAAAAACCTAATATGTATTCAAACATGGATAAATGTTCATTTTCCATGACACATATATATTATTTTAGATACATTATATATGCACATTGAGTGCATGTGGACCCAACCAAAATTCAAGTCATTTAGGAATAACCATAACAAAATAATCTCATGGAGCTTCATAAATTTATAGGATTATAAAAATTTTATAGGATATTTTTACTTTATTTCTCTCACATGACTTGGCCTATAAACCAAGTTACCTAAGTGGTGCTAAAGCAAATTTTAACTAGAACACCAAACAATAGAAAAAATTTGAGGAATTAAAACATAAAATCTCTTCCACACTAGTGTTTGCTTTACCAAACCTTAAAAATCCATTTGAGCTTGAGATAGATGCATTTGATTTTGCACTAAGAGCATTCCTCACTCAACATGGTCATCTAGTTGCCATAGTGAAACATTCACCGTACCAGTAGGAAACTACCCAACATATGATCATGAGATTTATGCTATTATTTAGGCATGTATGTATTGTAAATATCATATCTTGGGTAATGAGATTTTGATCCAAATAGATAAAAATTTGATTTAGTTATTGTAGACTCAAAATAATTTACAACAAGAGTGGCATAAAAAATAGTCTTCTTATCTTTAGGAGTTCTATCTGAACATCAAACATAAGAAGGGAAGTATGAATCTTGTCACATATTATTTGATCCAACCACTGGTTTAAACTCTCCTTTATATATGTGACACATGTGGACATAAATTCAATGAATGGTCAAAATTATATCCATCTGACATGGATTTGGCAGATATATATCTGAATTTGTTTAATGGTAATTTAGTTCCAGATTTCTAATTATATCACCTAGGGTACTTGTGCATTTTACATGAGGTAGAGAGATACAAAATAATACATGAGGATTATTTTATCAAGGTTGCACAACATTTTGGATTTTAAAATACTCTTATGCTATTGTAGAGGTATTTATTTTGGCCACATCTCAAGTTTGATGTATCCAACTATATCAAATCTTGTACTGAATGTTTAATTGCCAAGCTAATCAACAAAAATCAATATTTGTACACACCTCTATTAGTTAAAATGAGACCATGGGAATATGTTTCCATGGACTTTCTCTTAGGTTACCCTACTACCAAGCATGGTAATGATTGCATATATGTAGTAATTGATAGATTCTAAAATATGACAATTCTGATGCCTTGTAAGAAAGTAAAATCAACTCTAGAAATAGATCAATTATACTTCCAAGATGTTTGGATCCATTTTGAAATCCCAAAAATTATCTTGTTTGATAGAGACATAAGGTTTTTGAGTTATTTTTGGAAAGCAATTTGGTCTATGTTAGACATGAATCCAAATAAATACATTGTCTTTAATCCACAAAATAGTGGATAGACAATTGTGGCAAATAAGATGATAATGTACAATCTGAGAGTGTAAAATTATAATAATCAATGCACTTGAGATAAAAGCCTTCCTTTCATATAAAACAACTACAAAGTATGTCTGCACAAATCCATCACACACAATCCTTTTCGATTTTGTTTGGGTTTCCAACCTTTGGCATCTATTGATGTAGTTTTTCCTATTCTACCATCAATATTCATAATTACTTCATCTCAAAAGGAAGTTGAAAAATATATTCAATTCATTGAGCATAATAATCACCTTAAAAATTAATTCCAACCATTTTTCAATAGGCAAAGTAAAAATACAAGCAACAGCATGACAACCATCACACATTTCATACCTTTCAGGTTGGTGATCGATTATGGCTACACCTGCTAAATGAAATACTGATAGGATCTTACTATAAACTTCACCCACTTTAGTACAAGCCCTAAACAATTATGAAACATGTATGCGATAACACTTTTGAGCTTAATCATTTGAATTATCTTGGGTTTCATATAGTATTTAATGTATAAATCTTACACCGTTACTTTCCACCCCCATTAGATACTTCATATACTAAGTAGATTATTAAGTAGACAAAGATCAATCTAAATTGCAATGTTCCAAAAAAATTATACCAAGTCATTAATACTTAGGTCAACTGTACATGTTTACAAGAGATCCCTCTCTTTCATATTTTCAAAATAGGTCATGTACCTTCTCAGGGAAAATGGTTCACAAAAGGGCAAGTTGCCAATTTATTTCCACATATTCTTCCACAGCTACATGCAATGGAGACCATTGATCTTCAAGGATAATTTTAATAAGGGACCCCTAAAAGATTACTATAAAATCTTGGAAAATCCTAGATATCAATTATAATTCCATTGGTGAGTCTTTGGTAAAATTATCACATCAATATAAATTGACTGGCGATTTTTATAAGCTCTTTCAAAAAACCTATAAATAGCTGGCAAATCAAGCGCCATATTCAAATCAACAAATAATGGAAAGAAAATCAATGGAGAAAGAGGTTAGAGGATGATAAGTCTAAATTTGGGATCTTATTTATGATTCCTTCTTTTTAATGATTAATTTTGTCATTCTTTTTGAAGATTAAATTTGTCCTTTTTAAGTCTAAATTTATTGGCCATACGACTAAGTATTAATTGAGTACAAACCTCTTTAAGTCTCTCAAAAGACTAACTAGATAATATAATAAACTTCAAAATTTGTGCCAAAAAACTAGAGTATAAATTATAAACCAACTATGGAGCCATAAGGCAAGATGACTATGAAAAGTGAGGATGACATAACTAAAAAAAATATTCAAAACGTTTTTATAGTTTTAAAATTATAAACTATATAATAAGGTCTACCAAAATGTCTTTACCACATCCATATTGGCCTTTCAAATATTTATTTATTTTAATTATCAAACCATGCCAACCAGAATATAATTATTACCTTAAACATTAAAAAATAAAATACAGTATGATCATGAGGCTTTGTTGTGTTTATTCAGTTTATTCTTTGTGCATTGTTTAAAAAAAGTATTTTGCATGTCATTATTTCTCAAAGAAAATCAATTTATTTTTTGTTTAAAATAATTATGTGGTAAATACCAACCAAATAATATAATAAACTAAGTATAGTAAAACTCTAATGAATAAATGAATAAATATAATGATAAGTTCCCTAAAAATCATTTCTTTAAAGATATTTGTTTAAAACACTATCTTTCAAATGTCTTAACCATATCCATAATCAATAATGGACTTTCAAATATATTTTTATTTCAATTAACAAACCATGCCAATCAAAATATAATTATTACCTCAAATATTTAAAAATAAAATATAGTATGATCTTGAGGCTCTGTTGCGTTTATTCAGTTTGTTCTTTGTGCATTATTTAAAAGAAGTATCATGCATGTCATTATTTCTTAGAGAAAATAAATTTATTGTTTGTTTAAAATAAGTATATGGTAAAGACCAACCAAATAATATAATAAACTGAGTATGGCAAAAATAGTGACAAAAAATTAGAGTATAGAGTATAAACCAACTATGGGGCCATAGGGCAAGACAACTATGAAAAGTGAGGTTGACATAACTGAAAAAAATATTCAAATCATTTTCATAGTTTTAAAATTATAAACTATATAATAATGTCTAAAAAAATGTCTTAACCACATCCATATTGGCCTTTTAAATATCTTTTTATTTCAATTAACAAACCATGCCAACTGTGAACAAGGAATCCAAGAGGGGAGATTAGTATTATGTTAGTAAGATACAATCAAATATAAATAAATACACTAAAAAGTAACACCTCTAGCCTAGACACTAGGGAGAACATAGTAACAAGCATGCATATGAAACACAACTAAAACAAAAAATAAAACCTTCTTCTACCTTCTTTGGAGCTCCAAATGGCTTGCTCGGCTTGTGCATCAAGAAATCTTCATTAGTGGAGCTTTGTTGGCTTCACCTTTCCTTAGAACCTTGGTTTGGCTACTTGGATCATGAATTTGGCATGGAAACATTACATGTAAGGTATCTTTGCATCTATTCATGTATTTTAACATTACGCCAAGATAGCTTAAACATCAATGGGTATGGCCTTGTATTTATAGCCTCAAGAATTAACTCTCACCCAATGTGAGTTAAGGTTGAGTTGAGACTAATTTCAATTGAATTAAAAGTTGCCATGTAATTATGACTTTCAATTACTAGTCATAGTTCTCAAATTAGAAATTTTGATTTTTGACAACTCATAAAGGTAATGATGAAAGGCTTGATATTTTGATTTTTAGAATTTCTATTTTTAGATATTCATTAATTACAAATAGACAATTCAAATAATCATTTAATATTATTTAATTAATTAACTGATTTTGATTAGTCTTTTTTCTCTTTTAATATTTGATTAAGTGCCCCACTTAATGGGTCCATAAGGTAAATTGACATTTTTTGTGTTGCAAGGTGATTGGGGGTGAATTTGTGACAAGCTATTGTTGCATACGAGCTAGTACACCAAATAAGAATGCCTTAACATGATTATGAGTTTTGATGAATGATGCATAACTAAATTTGGGATGTTTAGTGATTCTTAGGCTTAATTTGTAATGGTTGGTAGGAATTGGTTTGAAGTTTGATCGAAACCTAGTTGTAGCCAAAATTGGGTATCTATAGTTTTCCCCTATTTGAGAATGCATTACAAGTTATAAGAACAATAATTTATTCTCAAAGAATAAAAGGCCATTAATAAGGCAAGAAGATAATGATTGAAGAAGAAGCTCCAAACAATGTTTGGGAATACTATAATGATTCCCCTTGAGGGAGTGGATGACACATATGATTTATGGATGCTCCCTCGAAAAGAAGCAAGAAAAATAATGAATTTAGCCTGTGGGTGAGATTAATCTAATCAAGATAATGCTTACATGCAGTGATTTAAAAATTACTGATTTGCCTAAAGGTGGTTATAATCATTAAAAATGGTTGAGACACTAATTTGTCTAAAGGTGGTTATAATTAGTGGTATAGACACATGCTCCAATAGGGTGGAGGAGTCAAAATAATGATTTTCTCATAGGGGGTTATAATCATTAAGATGATCTGGATTGAATAATGATTTTTTGGTTGTGCCCCAGTAGGGCATATTAGCAAGCATAACTCAAGGATATAACCTATCATACATATTAAAGATGAGTGGGTGCAAACATAGATGCAATGGTTAAATGACTAAAGAAGCCATAATCAACTAGGTGCACAAGGATGTGAAAAGTAGTGAAAGAGATGATTATAAGAATAAAATTGGTTGAGCTTACTTGAGATACATGATATATCCAAGTGCTGCTTATATTGTCAAAATCGACCTCAAACCAAAGTAGTTCACCCAAAAGTGGGAGAAAATGGATTAAGGAATAGAAGAATAAGAATTGATCAATGTGAATGATTCATCTTACCAATGAATGCAAAGATTTTCATCCTTATTAGCATTGATACAACTAGAATGGTCAATGGGTTGATTTGATCAAGGTGGGTGGGAGGATTTGCTAAGGTTAGCAAGGAGAAGTTTCTGTGGCACCATTAATTTGAATATTTCCTAAAATGATTTTTTTTTGTGGCATGTGATGGTATGCATCTGATATATAACACCATGATGACCTAGCCGTAATATACATAAGGACTGGCTCCTAATCTAATAAACAATTGAAAATAATGCACTAATGATAAAAACCATGATGACAATGTTAACATATGAATATGGATAGACTTAATAATAATGTGCAAGGAATCATCCAATAAACACATATAGGCCAAGTCAAGGCACAAAAATGAAAGAAAACAAATAGGCAAATAAATAAACAACAAATAACAAACAACTAAGTAAATAAATGCACAAAAAGCTTGAAAGAAAAAGCAATAAAAAACATCTTGTCATCAACTAAATCAATATATATGCATGAAGGCTCAATGAAATGATAAACACATGGTGCCCACAAGCAAGGATACATGTAAAGCGAATGTCACACCCCCAATGGTAGTGGAATGAATTGGAACTAACAATGGATTTGACTAGATTTAGACATGATAAATGTTTTTAAATTTTGAGGCTATATATCTCTCTAGGAGATGGTGAGCTGATTTTTTAATTTTTAGGATTTTGAAATGTTTTGAATGTTTTTGGAATTTTCAAGTATCTCAACTCGATTAAGAATTATAAGACATAGAATGGTCCAAATCATAAAATTGTGAGAGTATTTAAACTTAAATTACACACAAAATGATGAGAGAATTGGAAAAGGGGGACTAAGCTAACCTCAATATGGATCGAGCACTGCCTACATAGTACCATGAGGACCTCAAGTTAGGGTAGTTTTGTCTACACAAAAGGCAGTGAGATCTGACTAGGTAGCAGTACGTTCATGAATTTAGGCAAATGACAAGCCAAATGATTATAGTAAGGGTAAGGTGATGTAATAATGCATGGTAAAAGTGCTGTTCTTAATTTTCCCATAGGCAGTTATAATTAGTAACACAAGGTGAAATATTGATTTTCCCAAAGCTAGTTATAATCAGTAACACTAGTCAAGCATAAATAAAATATGTAATTGCTAGATCCACTATCAAACTACTTTCATATATTACTATTTGAATGCAAAATTCTAAAACTATTGAGATTAGATCAAAATCCCTTCGTAAAAGGTGTTGGAAGAACCAATGGAACCTAGCTCAAAAGGGTTAGGTAGGGCATTTAAAAAAAGTTTGGTCAATAGTGATGATATGGGAGGATGGTATGGGGTATGCCATAAAGAAGATGATATGAGCGTAATTGGATATAATAGTAATAGGGTTGCCCCTAAGTGATAAAGTAAATAATAGGGCATGAAATAACAACAAGGGCAAGGCAAGGTGAATGGTAAATGAAAATGACAAGGTAAATGAAAAGGCAAAGGTATGGTTATAACAAGCTAAATGTTTCTATTGATCTTGCTGATGTGAATATGCACATTTTGATCAACATATGACAATTAAATTAATCAATCATATAAATTATTAGCCCACACCTTTTTTGAATAGTTGCTTTATCAAGAACCTACTACAGATTTGGACTCCAAGAATGTTGTTGTGATCTTCGTTCATCATTGATTTTGTTTCCTTCAAATGTTGAAATAAGATGACTTCATAATCTCTACAAAGGAAGGTGTGGTTAGGGAAGGTAAATATGGATAAATACTGGATGATAGGTCTGATTTAGAAATGGAAAGATGGAATGAAATGAAATGTATAAAGGTTGGGAAAAAAATGAAGATTGAGATTTTTAGGTACATATAATGTTTCTAACTTTAGATTCAAGATAATTTTGGTTGTGGTGGGGCTATAGAATTTTGAATATGCTCTCAATAGGACCATCATATTTTTCTATTATTTGGGCTTGAGAGTAGCTACCATCTAATTATACTATAGATGGGAAGCTATATTGATGTTATCTTTAATAATGTCTTCATCAAGTAGTGAAGAACTATTGTGGTTAGCTATTCGTGCCTCGAAGAGGTTTTCACCAATGAATTTATATTGTTTGTCCCATAACACCTCTAAGAAGGTTTCACTAAGGAATGTTAAATTTTGAATTTGATTATTTTCTAGTGCCTCAAATGAGGTTTCACTAGAAAATGTTGAGTTTGGACTTTAAATTCACCTTAGCACCTCCGAAAAGGTTTTGCTAGGAGATGGTTCTTCTTTTGCATGAATGTGGTCTTCGTCCGCCTGATATTCTTCAACTGATATGCCACCATGGATGTAGTTCAATAAAGTGTTTTTATATTGGTACCAATCAACACTTGTGAGAGTGGAATATCAATATAATGGCTGGGTTGTGTGGTGATAATGTCATGTGGAATGGTAATGGAATGGGAAGAGGTAATTGCTAACCAATTTTGACTTTTAGGTCAAAATAGGGCACCCCTAGTAATTTTTTTCACTTTTATGCATATAATGGGGTATAATATGTTGTTATAAAGTGTTTCATAAGTCAATTAGTGTCAATTGATATTGTAATATATTTTGTTAAGTGTTTTTGAGGTCCATTTATCATTTTAAGTCATTTTGAGGAGTCTAAATGGTGCATTTAATGATTTTTACAAGTTTTTTGGGATTTTTAAAAGTTAAAAATGCTAATTTCATGTACCATGTGTCCTTATAAGTATTAAGAAGCTGACATAACTAAAGAAATGGTAGGTTATTCATAAAAAAGGTAGTTTCTTGGCCAAAGAGAGAGAAAAGGATAGTTATATAGCTCCTTAGGAAGTGTGCCACTTAGAAAACATGATGGTGTGACTCTTAACCTCCACACATGTCATTTAAATGTTTGTATTGAAAATATTTCACAAAAAATTTCATCTGCAACTCATTTATCTTCATTTTCACTTGGCAAGCTAAGGAAGATCAACTTCAAGCACTTGGTACGAATCATATAGGTGGAGTCAGGAAGAAATATTATACAAGTGGATAGTAATTAGAGTGAAATTAAAATTCATAATAATAACTTTTATATTTGTGGCTCCTCATTTATGAATAATCAATTACACTCTAGGCAGTTTTTTATGAAATTACATGCAAGAGGGGTATAAGTTTAATGAGGTATTTTAAAGTTGGAATAATCCCATATCCATGGTGTTATAATATTCCAATACTCCTTTTGATGTCTTTGAAGTAGATTTCAAAATGGTGCTTATTTCTCAAGTTGATAGCCATGGATGAGTAACCTGTGTTCTTTAATGTGGGAGGAGCTTCATGAAGATGTTTAATGTGTTTGGAATAATTTTTTAAAATTTATTTCATTGAATTATCTTGGAATAAATTAAACCAACATTCTCTAAAGCTAATTACCTATATTCTCTTGTTCATTACCTTGTTTACAGAATATGCACATATAATCACCTTGTACTTGAGATCCAGGAGGTTTATATAGAGGTATAATGGTGACAAATAATATGGAATTAATTTTTGAGGTTTTATCATACCCAAGAGTCATAGTGTTCATGTAATGAGGGCTAAGATTCCATACAAGGTAAAGTTTTCACTTCAAAGGGTGATCAGACCATTTTGGGCTCTCAACACCCAAATGGACCAAACAAAGATCCTAGAGATTTTTTGGGATAGTATATGCCATAAAAATAGGTGTTATCAATGTCCTTAATTGTTTTACCTTATATCCCTATCCACATAATATGACTATGCCAAGTTTGAGGTCAGAAAGCCAAATGAAAGGTAGTCATCTCATACTCCAAAAGTGCCTCAGAACACACTAAAATAAGGCAATGATACCTACAAGAGTATAATAGAAAAGTGAACTTGTAATTCATGGACTCAATCCTAGAATATTCCAAGGAGGGGGAAAAAATACTAAATGTTCCAAAGAATAATCTTGAACACTTATGTCATGAGAGAAGGTGTTCTTGGATGAGATGACCTTTTAGGCCCACACCTTATCCATACACAGTCCCAAGAAGGTGGCACTTACAATCAAAGTTTCAAAAAATGAGTTGGAATATGGAGTTTGGATCTTGTTTATAGCTTTCAAGGGGGTATGAGAGTATTTTTAGATTCAAGGACCTTTATGGGAAGTCAATACACCTTTAAATAGGCCATAAACATCACCATGATAACCTACAAGTCTGTATAGACTGAGACATGTAGTGGGTGGGTAATTATGATTTAAATCATGATAATGCTATCCAAATGAGTAAAAAAGTTCAAATTCCTAATCAACCAAGTTGGGAACTTATCAAAGAAGCTTAAAGAGGTCTTACCTACCATATTGCCCTATTCAAAACTACAAGTGACCAAAAGCCAAGCCAAAGGGACTGTGGAAGGCAGTGAGTAGTATGAATCCTTGAAGATGATAATATGACCTAAGAAACCTTATGTTGAAATTTTGAGAATTTAAGTGACCATGGAGCATGACCCTCACATCCAAAAGTAACCTATAAGGCTCATGAAAATTTTAGGACCCTTTTATAATCCAAGCCAAGCCTCAACTAGGTTGGGTGTCTAATTTGTTGAATGATGGCTTTATGGGGGTCAATATGTCAATAATAAGTGACCAAAGTAATTTATTATGTATTTATATGTTATTTAGGTGAATATGGAAGGATACACAAACAAATATCATCAAAGCACTTAGAATCTCATTACCAATTATAGGTGCTTGTTGAGGTTTTAATGTTCCATCCATGCTATGAAGACAATTGGAGGGTCAAGTGCCTCCAAAAGGCCAAGGGAGAATATCTAAAGATTAAATATGATTCTAAGAACCTCAAAGAACATGAGGATATATAAAAAACAAGGCAAATATATCAAATTTCTCCACTTATGAGGTCAAAAAGGCCAATTTCACCCTCAACTTGTAGGCAGTCAGATTCAAAAGTTAGTTTTGAGTTTCATGCTAGTTGGAAGGATAAATGGAGGAGTTAGAAGCTCAAATTTAGTACATAGTACCCTTAGGAATCCAAGAAGGTAATCCAATCATAAATTTTCTAAAACTAATGGTTCAAACCCTCTCTATTTTGTCTCAGAGTAGGGGAAATTTTCTCATGTATGAGGAGTCAATTTGAAGGAAAAATGGTGAAATTGAGGGACCAGAGGTAAAAAAAGCCCAAGTGATGATTGGAGAAGTTGTAGGACACCTAACACAAGCTAAAAAACCTTGATAAAAGTCTTGGAAGCAAGTAGGATGCTCTTGACAAGAAGAGTTACATAGAGATGTTGAAGCCATTAGAAAAACTATGGACTCCATTAGTCCAACTTGAGACTCCTACAACAAAACTATGGACTCCATAAATCCAATTATAAACTCCTATGACAAAACTATGGAATACATTAGTATAACTATGGACTCCATCAATAGAGCTTTGTTACTTTCATAGGTCTCATAGAATGCACAAGGGAGCTCAAAACCATTTAGAATGCTAGCAAGTGGATGAAATGGACTAGGACAGACCCATAAGGCACAATTTGACTTTTTAGAGCTATTGGAATGAAGAAAAAACCCCAAACTGATCATTCTTGGACCCAATGTCATGACAAGGTATGTAAAGAGAAGGGGTGCAATTGAGAAGGTCACTTCAAATTCTCATACCTACCTAGAAGCTTTGCATGGGATTCCAAGAGGTTGTAGGAGGTTGAAGGGGGTCCTAAAAAAGAACTTTTGTGTGTTAGTTTAGAAATCCAATGTCAGAGGTTTATGAACAATCCTTAAAGGGCCAATACACTTAAAACCCTTCATAACCCCTATTTTGGGACCTGATTGGAGAGATGAGGTTTAAAATGTACCCAGATGGAAGAATTTGACCTTAGGACCTGAAGGAAAGTTGTTGGAAACTCCACGAGGATTAGATCCATTAATTCATATTGTACAAAATCCATATAAATGGAACAAGAGACTAGTTTCTTTGACAATTTATTATGTTTTAAAGGTTTTGAAGATGATCAAAAGATGCGAATCATTTGGGAGAATACATTGGGATTTGAATTAACTCCCCATGTCATTTAAAAGTCTCATAATTTGCCCTAAATGTATCTACTAGGATTCTCATTTCAACCAGTCTAGTGGGAAGATAGTGATCACTTGGTGAAAGAGAGTGAAACTCCATTTGGGGGGCCTTTTAAGGACATTTTATTGAAAATTATGGTATGATAACTCCTTACATGTGTCATATATAATATTTTATGAATTAGATTGTAGAGGTGAAGAGTTTTTAGGTGCCAAGTGTGAAGGGTGCATGGAGAGAGTTCATTTTGGAATTGTCTTGATGATTATGCATGGCCAAAATGATATGAATGGTTAGAGGTCAATCAAATGCATGTGAGGGATTTTTATTAACCCATCCTATTTATATTAATCATCAAACTTGATTAGTTGCATAGTTACAAGCTAGTTTTGGAAGGCCAATTGTTAAGGGCAATTTTTTGTGCATGGAAAGGAGTTTTTAAACCATTTTTAAGGTTATAAATGATTTTAAATGACATTTCAAAATCTTGACACTACATATCTCACCCCATCCCTCTCTCTCATGAATTTTTAACTAATTTTAGCAAGTTGACACATGTCCAAGTGACTCTTGGACTCCTTTTCTCTATCTATTCCCATTTTTTCTATAAATTGAGCCTTCTTGGATATTATATGGATATCTCTGCCTGGGTATGGTGAATCCCTACGATTTTTTTGACTTGAATCAATAAATACAAGTGTTTTACCTCATTCAAATATTTCACTAAGTGTACATAATAGTTTTTGGTCTTGTGCAAGTGTAAGTTTCATTTACCTTCACATGCTACTCTCCTTAGTACCTTGTGTGTTTGTGATCTCTCTCTTGCAGGTCAACAAGAAGTTTCAAAGTGTATTGCAGGTGTAGTGAGTAGGATACTCAATAGAGTGCCTTAGAATGCCTATTGTCTAGTTCTTCCTAGCCTATGCTATGTATAAGACCCCATGTTGAAGCATTGATGTGAGAGGGAAGATTGACATTTAGATGAAGTGTATGTGCAGCTTGTCCTTAGTTCCAAGTGCATGATAAGGGTATGAGTAGATCAAATATTTTAGTGTATCACCTCCTATATACTAGGTTTAATTTCATGTTATCTATATCCCTTTCAATCCCTAAAGTGTTAGTAGTAGAATATGAGCTTTAGTGATGCAACAAAGGGAGCTATCCCCTAATCTAGAGATTCACCTCCTAATAGGGATACACACAACCCTGGAGTGGTTCCATTGTCTCACTTGAATGAGGAGAAGCTTGTCAGATCTCCTCATTGGGTGCAAGTTCAAGTGAAAATAGTAACATAATCCTCATAGAAGATACTAGGAGAAATTATGTTGAAGCTAAAGTTATCATCCTCAAAAAATATGTAAGGATCACAAATATATTCAAATAGATTTGCAAGGTATGCATAACCAATATTATAACAACCACATATGCATTTTAATTTTAAATCTGAGTCTAAATTAAAGGAATCTAAAATTGATGTTGAGACTGATGTTGAGTCTACTTCTGATGCTAAATTTGATATCAATTCAAGTATAAAACCTAACTTTAATTCTGATTCTCCTTCAATTGTAGATACTACTATGATGATGTCTTGTTGAATGTTTGGTATTGGACAAGTAATAGCTTATGATGGCATAATTGTTGGGGATCAACCAACAAACTTGATTACTTTTATGTAAGCAACTAAACATGAAATTAAACTAGAATAATAAATAACTAGAATCAGAAACAACAAAGAATAAGAGATACAAAAAACCATCCTAAAAACTTGTATTAAACTCTTCCAGAAGGAAATACAATGAAAAAAATCACACTTTCTTCTCACACCTCTCAGATGTACAGATCTCTTTCCCTCAAGAGTTCTCTCAATCAATTCCAACAACCTAGATTGATACACACATATACAATGTCTTGTACTGTTCTTTCTTACACTTTCACACAAGCTATGAAGATCTATCCCTATTATATAAGATTAGGGATCATGAGCAATGCAATATCAACCATTAGATACACCTCCTAATCAAGGGCTCAAAATAGTCCTACTAGAGATAGAGATGTAGACTTAAGACTAACACTTAATCTTATCATGCAAACATTCTATTCATCCATGAAAATAGACTTTTTAGATGCACAGGTGACCGACATCAGTCCCTGCCTATCTACACATGACCGATGTCAGCTGATCTATAACTGATGCCGACAACTACTGGTCAACTCCTTGTCATCATCGGTGACTGTGTAAATCCAATAACTTTAGCATCCACTCATTTGGTGAAGCTTTTAGCTCTACACCTCAACAATCTCCCACTTAGAGATAAACAGCTACACCAGTACCTGTACAGTAACATCTTCTAGCTTCTCCATCTTTAAGCTCAATCTTGAAGACCAACAAAAGTTGAATGAAGATTCAACTTCTCCTTTGTTACCAGCTTTGTTAACATATCATCAGGGTTCTTATCTGTATGAATATTTTCTAGCTTCAACTCACCATCCTCTAATACCTGTCTGATGAAGTGATACCTAAGCTGTATATGTTTGGTTCTTGAATGAAAGGCAAAATTCTTAGCCAAATGAATTGCACTTTGACTATCACTGTACAATCTACAACTCTCTTGCTCCTTTCCTAGCTCTTCCATGAACCGTGTCATCCATATCATATCCTTGCTAGCCTCTATGATTGCAATATATTCTGCCTTTGTAGTAGACAAGGCAACAACCTTCTACAACTTAGAAATCCAGCTAACCGCTGTTCCACCAATAGTGAACACATATCCTATGGTGCTTTTCTTGCCATCCAAATCACCTACCATATCCGAATCTACATAACCATGTAGAGAAGTGTTTGACCCTCCATAGCACAAATGCCTACTACTGGTCCCTCTTAGATATTTGAGAATCCATTGGACTGCTTTCCAGTGCTCCTTCCCTGGATTGGCCATATACTTACTGACAACTCCCACTGCATGGGCAATATCCGGTCTAGTACATACCATTGCATACATTAAGCTCCCAAATACATAAGCATATGGAACTCTACTCATGTACTCTACCTCTTCATGTGAATTAGGACACTGTTCTTTACTCAACTTGAAGTGTCAGACCATAGGTGTACTCACCGATTTTGCACCCTGCATATTGAACCTCTCCAACACCTTGTTCACATAATCCTCTTGAGACAAAATCAACCTGTGATTTTTCCTGTCTCTCTTAATACTCATGCCAAGGATTTTTTTTGCTACTCCCAAATCTTTCATGGAAAATGTGTGAGCTAATTTCACCTTAAGCTCAGAGATATCCTGCATGTGTGAACCTGCAACAAGCATATCATCTACATACAACAATAGGATAATATATCTACCATTATCCAATCTCTTAAAATAAACACAATGATCAGATTGACATCTACTGTAGCCATGCTCAGTCATAAACTTGTCAAATCTCAAATACCATTGTCTAGGAGCTTGATTGAGACCATACAAGTTTTTCTTCAATCTGCACACAAGTTTCTCCTTACCTTTGACCTCAAATCCTTCCGACTGATCCATATATATTTCTTCATCCAAATCTCTATGAAGAAACACTGTCTTAACATCAAGTTGCTCATGATGCAAATCCTCAATAGCAACTAAAGACAATACAATCCAAATAGAAGTCATTTTTACTACTGGAGAAAAAATTTCACCAAAATCAATACCTAGTTTTTGTGCAAATCCTTTCACTACCAACCTGGCCTTATATCTCATCTGTCCATTCTCTCCTTCCTTCAATCTATAGATCCATCTATTTTTTAGTGTTCTCTTTCCCTCTGGCAATTCAACCAAATCCCATGTTTGGTTCTCTTTCAAGGAATCAATTTCCTCATTCGTGCCAAGCTCCCACTGATTCTTGGATTCCACCTGTATTGCTTCATCAAAACTCTCTGGTTCTCCACTATCAGTGAGCAATAAATAGAATAATGAAGGGGAATATCGAATTGGAGGTTTACTTACCCTTTCTGACCTCCTGATGGGCATCTGAGACTCATTCACAATACGATGTCTCCCTAAATTCTCTGACAGTGATCGACCTCAGTCACCTCCAAGCCTGTAACTGACTGACATCGGTTCCTCATGACCGACGTTGGTTCCTTCCTGACTGATGTCGGTCAATATCTAATCGACATCAGTTCCTGTATTACCAATGTCAGTTCCTACCTGACCGATGTTAGTCTTTGTGTTTTCCTATCTATGATTATTCTTTCCTGTGAGCTCATTTTGGATCATCACCTCGTCCAAATCTTCATGGCCCTACTCAGAATTCTTCAACTTCTTGAGCTGATCACTATACATCACTTTTTCATTGCAAACAACATCACGGCTCCTAATTATTTTGTTAGTTCCTAGATTCCAAAACCGAAATCCAAAATCTCTAAAGCCATAACCAATAAATGTGCACCTCATAGACTTAACATCCAGCTTCTTTCTATTTTCATTATCAATGTGCATAAAAGCTTCAAAACCAAAAACTCTTAGAAATGAAAGATCTACCTTTTTACCTATCCAAGCCTCTTCTAGAATTCCACCATCTAGAGTAGTAGAGGGTCCTCTGTTAATTAGGTAAACTGTAGTATCTACAGCTTCTACCCAAAATTGTAAGGGCAAACCAGCATGCAACCTCATACTCCATGCACGCTCTAATATTGTTCTATTCATCCTTTCAGCAACTCTATTTTGCTAAGGTGTCCTTGGAACCATCCTTTGCCTATGTATTCCATTCATATAACAATACCAGTTGAACTTATAGCTACAGAACTCACCACCATTGCCAGATCTAAGGCACTTCAATCTCCTGCCTGTTTCATTCTCAACTAAAGCTTTCCAAATCTTAAAAGTGTCAAAAATATCAGATTTCTTCTTTATGCAATAGACCCATACCTTTCTTGTAGCATCATCAATGAAAGTAACATAATACTATGATCCTCTAATAGAAACTACCTGAGCTGGTCCCCACACATCTATGTGAACAAGCTCCAACTTGTGCTTCCTCTTTGTTGACCCAATTTTGATAAAACTTACTCTCTTCTATTTTTCAAAAACATAATGCTCACAAAAATCTAGATCTATGCTTTTCAAATCTGAAAGCTTACCTTTTGACTTAAGAATTTTCATTCCCTTCTCACTCATGTGGCCAAGCCTACAGTGCCACAACTTTGCATCCACATCTAAAGTAGATAATACAGAAGGAGAATAATCAGTAATACAATTACATAAATAGAGAGTACCTACTCTCTTACCTCTGACTAATACAAGTGCACTCATGGTAACCTTCTAAGATTCAGCTGTGAGAGTTACTGTACAACCCTCATCACCTAACTTTCTTACAAAAATCAAATTCCACTTCAGGGCTGGGATATGCATGGCATCCTTCAACACACATGTGTTGCCATTCTGCAATTTCAGCTGCACTTTTCCTTTGCCAACAATTTTACAAGGCTCATCATCCCCTAAATAAACTTTTCCAAAATCTCCCTGGACATAATCATTGAAAAATTCTCTATTTGGGGTAGCATGGAAAGAGGCCCCAGAATCTAAAACCCAAGATTTTATTTTATTATGCAAAGAAAGTGAAAGAGCATCTTGTGCAACAATACCTACATCTTTTGCTTCTTCATTACCTTCATGCTGATTCTCTTCATTAACCTTCAACCAACAATCTTTCTTTGCATGTCCTCTCTTTCCACAATTCGAGCAAGTTATCTTTCTTTTTCCATTTCTAGATTTGGATCTATTGCTCATCTTTGACTTAGACCTTGATCTCCCTTGCTTGCCCTTCTCTCTTTGCCTTCCCCTACTTTCAATACTTAAAGCATTACCTGATGATTCCCCTGTGCTTTTCTTGCGAGTCTCTTTATTTAGGATTACACTAACAACATCATCTACTTTCAAGATATTTGTAACAGATGCAGTATTACTAACTGCCATTACTAAACTATGCTAACTTTCAGGCAAAGAGCATAAAATTAAAAGAACTTTAATTTCATCATCAAAAACTATTTGACTGAATTTAATTGATTTAAAATTCCATGGAAATCATTAAGATGATTAGATATAGATCCACCTTCCTGCATTTGCAAATTAAATAACTACTTCATAAGATATACCTTATTTGAAGCTGAGGGCTTTTCATATAAATTTTCTAAAGTATCCATTAACTCTACCATTGTCTTTGCCTGTGACAAGTTAGAAATCATAGTAGATGCTAGACTCAATCTTATAGATCCAAGAGCCTTTCTATCAAGAACCTCCCATTCTTCATCTTCCATATCTATGGGCTTTCTATCAACCCCACCCAACGGTAAGTACAAATCTTTCTGATACAGATAATATTCTATCTACATTCTCCATAATTGGTAATTCTTGCCATTAAACTTCTCCATTCTCAGTTTACTTTCTTCTGCCATTGCTTCTCCCACTCAAACAAAAACCCCTGTGAGTGACATGTAATCAACAAACACTAACTAGATCTGAAACACCTGTTAGTCAACCTAAGCTCTGATACCACTTGTTGGGGATCAACCAACAAACTTGATTATTTTTATGTAAGCAACTAAACACGGAATTAAACCAGAATAATAAGTAACTAGAATCAGAAATAACAAAGAATAAGAGATACAAGAAACGACCCTAAAAACTTGTATTAAACTCTTCTAGAAGGAAATACAATGAAGAAAATCACACTTTCTTCTAACACCTCTTAGATGTACAGATCTCTTTCCCTAAAGAGTTCTCTCAATCAATTCCAACAACCTGGATTGATACACACATATACAATATGTCTTGTACTGTTCTTTCTTACACTTGCACACAAGCTATGAAGATCTATCCCTATTATATAAGATTAGGGATCATAAGCAATGCAATATCAACCATTAGATACACCTCCTAATCAAGGGCTCAAAATAGTCTTACTAAAGATAGAGATGCGGACTTAAGACTAACACTTAATTTTATCATGCAAACATTTTGTTCATCCATGAAGATAGACTTTCTGGATGCACATGTGACCGACGTCGGTCCCTGCTTGTCTGCACATGACCGACGTTAGCTGATCTATAACTGACTCCAACAGCTACTGGTTGACTACTTGCCATCGTCGGTGACTGTGTAAATCTAGCAACTTCAACATCCACTCATCTGGTGAAGCTTTTTGCTCCACACCTCAAAAATAATGGGATCTTTGAAAATAGGCTCAACTAAGAAGGATTTCATAGAGATTAGCTTGTTAAAGAGAGACTCCTCAATAATGGAAAAAAGGTTAAGAGATAACTCCATAGAAACTAGCTTGTCAAAGGGAGGCTCTTTAAAAATAGGACAATGGTCAAGATAATGATTTTCGCAAAGGTAGTTATAATTATTAAGAAGTGATTCAACAAATAATATCTTGTAAGAGTGAGACTCCTCAATAATAGGTAAAGGATCAAAAGCTAATTCATCATAGGTTGAATTGTCACAAATGGGTGTTTCAAAAAAAACATCATGGATTGGTTGATTCTCTGGGCCTTGGTTTACAAGTAGTTGTAAAATACTAGTTTTGAACACATATTGGTCTTTGAATGATTATCTATGTTGGAGAGGTATTGATTGGATCTATTATGGCTTGAAGATTAGCATCACTTTTATAAAGTGGGGGAATGTTGGAAATGGATGAGGGGGGATAGGTGGTTGGCTAATAATCTCTTTATAAGTAGGCTCATCTAAAATAGGCTTAATAAAGACTAGTTGTTAGTTTAGGATAGTAACTATGACTTGTCAAGTTGTGATTGCACAAATTTGTTGGGATAATGAGCTACCATACTTGGAAGGGCCTAAAATGGTTATGGTAGGGTGTTACAAATATTGGTTGCTCATACAATCTAAAGGATGAGGTCTTGGAATGGTAATGGTAGGGCATTACAAAGCTTGGTTGCTATCACAAGCCAAAGGATGAGGTCCTAGAATGGTAATGGTAGGGTGTTTTGAAGCTTGGTTACTGTTGTGAGACAAATAATAAGGTCTTATAATGGTAATGATAGGGTATTGTGAAGCTTGATTATTATCTTGAGCTAAAGGATGAGGTATTATAAGGTAATGGTAGGGCATTACAAAGTTTGGTTGCTATCATGAGCCAAAAGACAAGGTCCTAAAATGGTAATGGTAGGGCATTATGAAGCTTGGTTACCCTCACAAGCCAAAGGATGAGGGCTCGTTATGGTAATGATAGAGTGTTTTAAAGCTTAGTTACTATCATGAGCTAAAGGGAGAGGTCCTAGTATGGTAATCTTTGGACACTGTGGAGTTTGGTGACTCGTGAGGACTAGAGGTGGGTTAATGGTATAGGTAGGGGATCGAGTACCATTAACATTGAAAGGGTGAACTTGGTACATTAATCGGCCTAAATAAGGCATCACCAAATACAACCCTTGAAGGCCTTGGATTTATTCTCCATAATGAGTATTGTAAGGAGGATAAGGATCTGTCTCACAAACCACATTATCACTATAGGGTTCTTGAATAAATTCATCATATGTAACCATGTTATCATAACCTGGATTGTACATAGCTCTACTATGATTATAATGAGACATATCCAAATAAATAATAAACATTTCACAAAAAGGCCTAGAATTATAGAAACTCTAAAAAATAAGGTCTAAATGACAAATGGTCTAAACATAGTCCTACTTGGTCTAATTTGGTATAAGAAATGGAGCTGTATCTCCAAAAAGGTCTATAATAAAACTTGGTCCTAAACATTCTAACTTCAAATGTCTAACATCAAATGTCTTAAATAAATGGTCAAGAAGATGAAAATAAAACCAAAGTGACAAACTTAGGTAGAAAGTGTTCTAAACAAGTCTATTCTAGGTTTAAAGAATCAAAGGTTGTTAGGTCTTTTGGAAAATAAGGCACAAAATCTAGGCTCAAAATAGGTATTGCTAGGTCTTTTGAAAAAGGCACAAAAGCTAGACTTGAATCAAAATAAGGTCTAAAAGACAAGAGATTTAATCTAAAAAATTTGACACACTTTGATACAACCTAGGCATTCAAATTTAGACACGTACTTGATCATGTGATAAAATATATTTAATTATAGGCACATGGAAGATAGACTACTTCCCCTAAATTTAGGCACAAAAATAGTTTTCAAATTAAGCAAGAAATAAACTAAGTTGCACAACACACAAGTGAAAAATTGATGTCTAGGCCAAAATTACATGAGGCATATGATAAAATAAATCAATGTTTGGATTTAAAATTGTCAAGGTTAATTTCAAAATTGATTTAGAAGACTAGGATTTTCAAACAGTCAATAAGCTAGATAAAAATGGATGACATGATGGTTCTAGGCATAGATCCAAAAGGTATACGTGGTTTTGAAAATTTGAACTTTTGAACACAAGGCAACAAGTCTTTGAAATGATTTGAGCAACATAATAATGCTATCATGCTTTATAGATGTGACAAATGGTTTTGTTTCAATATTTTAAAGCAAAAAATTTGGAATGAATTAGGTAGTGTAATGACACCATTTTCAATTAAGTGACACACACATAAAAGTTTGATAATGATTAATATAATGTGTCATGTCAAATAGATGGCATAACGCCTCTTGAAACAAAAGAGTGATGTATAACAAGAATAATTTTAACGTGGTATGATAAAAAAATAGTTATGACTCAAAACCATGTAAATAAAATGATAAAATGACAAAAACACCTAAGTGTAACATTCTAAATCCTAAAACTAACAAGGTTATATTGTACAGTTGAATTTTGTTTATATACTTACTCTTGAGAGTATTTTAAATTATTAATCCAAAAAGGAAAAGTGCATGAAAATTAGGGGTTTTAGGCTCCCTCTTCTCTCAATATTTTATACGGTGATATATAAATTTGGCCTACTCACCCTACATCAAAAATATATCCATGGCAAGTGGGGTTGTCTAAACTATCAATTTTCATTCATTTATAGATGGTCGCATATGTGTGACAAACACTAGGTTACAATCATATCATTTAGATCCACATCAACCATATTGTTGTGAAAAGGTCTAATCCTTTTCACAACCACTACATCCATCAATTTATTAGTGTAGTGTTATGTCTGAGTTGCCCCTATGTTTCAAGGTTGAGTACCACTAACGGAGCTTGTTTAGCCACTCAAAGAATCTCAGTAAATCACCCTCAATTTTTATACCCCATCATGGAGTGAGGTTAGTAATTTTCTAGGAGATGAAGCTCTAGGTCAACACACCTACAAAGAACTTGTAAGGGAGAAGTGAGCTCTTGCCTACAAGCCAAAATGCATGAAAATAAAGAAAGTGGAAGGACTTCAGGGTCATTTTGGGGTCATCCAAATCACTAAAGTTTTGGGGAGGGACTTAGTGACTTTCCTTCCATACTTTTGTAAAAAAATGATAAATATAAAGAGTGATCATTTTTGATCACCTAAGTTCCCTAAAGGTGATGGAGGGAGAACATACATATGATACTTTTTTTGCCAAACTAACACTCAATCAATAAACATAAAAATGAAAACTATTATGAGTATTTAAATAAAGTGAGAGTTCATTGTTATATCACCAAATTGAATATGTCATAAAGATAAAAATTACTTAAGCAAAATAATTTTAAAACATGAAATTCAAATGTGAGTTTTATAACTTTAGAGTGTTTAAAATTGTCCTTTCTTGGTCTTTGGGTCCTATAAAGTGTTAGGGGTTCTCTCTCTCTCTCTCTCTCTCTCTCTCTATATATATATATATATATATATATATATATATATATATATATATATATATATATATATATATATATATATATATATATATATATACTTTTGGGCAATATTGGAAAATTAAAACCTGCAAAATCAAGAAATTAGAAAACTCCCAAATACCAAAGACCTTCAAGTTAGAAAAAAAAACTTGCAAACTTAAAACAAAATTAGAAAATAACTAAAATAAAAATTAACAAATAAAAAAGATAGTAAAATTATGATATATAAAAAATTATAAGTTCCATTTTAGTAAAATTTATAAATAATGTAGATAACATAGATGCACACCACCTATAAAAAATTCAGCAAAAAATAAATTATGGATTAAAAAATATGATTGTTTAAATGACCATTTAATTCAAAAAAATAGACAGTCACTAAAAGAGTCATAACTTCTAAACTATGAATCATATTTCAATAAAATTTTGAAAAAAATATGTTGAAATTAGTAAAAACAATCTATCAAAAAATCATAAAAAATAGTAAACGGATTAAAAATGACTATTGTAACAACCATTTTTAGTAGGAAAATAGAAAATGAAAGTGGCAGTAAGTGTTTTGATCATAACTTATAAACTATAAACCAATTATTAAAAAAATTGGAGGTTGTTCATAGATCCAAGATTCACCTCTATTAATTTTTTTTGATCAAAATAGCGAATAATTTTTTTTATTATCTATTTATCATCCATTTTTAGTAGGATAATGGAAAATCCTACCAAAACACATTAAAAGACATTATAACCACCTCATTAACTATCCCATCAAGTGTGCAAGTATGTGAAAAAGGAATCCAAGAGAGGATATTAGTATTGTGTTAGTAATAGAAAATCAAATCTAAATAAACATACTAAACACTAATACCTTTGGCCTAAACACTAGGGAGAGCATATGTAACAAGCATGTATATGAAACACAACTAAAACATAAAAGATAACCTTCTTTTACCTTCCTTGGAGATCCAAATATCTTGTAAAAATGGGTTTCTTAGTTTGTGCATCAAGAAACATTCATCAATGGAGATTTTTTAGCTTCACCTTTCTTTGACACCTTGGTTTGATTGCTTGGCTCATGAATTTGGTAGGGTAACATTACATGAAAGGTTTCTTTGCATCTATTTATGAATTATAACATTACATCAAGATAACTTAAACATCAATGGGTATGGCCTTGTATTTATAATCTCAATAATTAACTCTCACCTAATGTGAGTTAAGGTTGAGTTGAGACTAACTCCAGTTGAGTTAAAAGTTATCATGCAATTTTGACTTTCACTTACTAGTCATAGTTCTTAAATTAGATATTTCAAGATATTTTGAGATATTTTAATTTTTAACAACTCATAATGGTAATGATGAAAGGTTTAATGTTTTAATTTTAGGAATTTTCATTTTTAAATATTCATTAATTAAAAATAAATAATTCAACTATGCATTTAATATTGTTTAATTAATTAATTGATTGTGATTAGTCTATTTGTTCTTTTAAGATTTGATTAAGTGCCCCACTTAATGGGTCCATAAGCCAAATTGATATTTGTTATGTCGTAAGGTGATTGAGGGTGAATCTATGAGAGGTTATTATTGTGTATGGGTTAGTACCTTAAATAGGGATACCTTAACATAATTCTAAGTTTTGATGAATGATGCAGGGCTAAATTTGGGATGTTCAATAATTTTTAGGCTTAATTTGTAATGGTTGGTAAGAATCAGTCTGAAGTTTGGTTGGAAGCTAGTTATGGCCAGAATTGGGTGTCTACATGAACTAGAATATAATTATTACCTTAATCATTTAAAAATAAAATAGAGTATGATCATGAGGCTCTAAGAATCTTTTTATGCAATACATATGGTAAGATCATGTGCAGTACTTAGTGTAGATGCCTAAATCTGCCCACCAATAACCGACAACCAGAATTTTGACCAATTCTTACCCAAATGCACAATTTGGCCTGGAAACACTAAAACATATTAAATGAGTTGAAAATAATATACTAAAGTGATGATTTTTCTAGGGTATCCCAAAATAGGGTAATGCAATTTATGGGCCAACTAACTTTGATCAAATCATTTCGAGTCAAAATGCCAATTTTGCACCTAGGTGCTCTAGATTGCTCTTTTCTATCAAAAATCTTGCATAAGACATATGCCTTTGCTATTTTGTGTTGATGACATCCTACATGGTACAACAGATCTAATGCATCTAACATTGACTTCCAATTCTAATCCAATCAAATTTTAGACTAATAACAAGGCATTTTGATCAATTTGAGTAATTTGTGCACAAAGTGCTAAATCATGCTTAGGAGATAATTAAACCAAATTAGAGCCTAATTAAGAATTCCATAGAAACTTGTTGAATAATTATTTTTAGAAATGATTATTAAATATCTGCATCATTAGGTGACCTCATTCCTTAGGGAAGGCATCTCTAGGCCCTAAATGCCACAAATATCATGATTCATGCCTCCCATGCCTCATCAAAGCCCTTCCATGCCTATTCAATGCCCATCTATCCCAAATATTAATGGGGATATTTGTAAAATGAATTTAATATTTATATTTATCCATGGCCACACATCTCATCTTGAGATGGATGGTCATGGTTGATCCTCAAACCATTCCAAAAGTCTATAAATAACAAGCCTCAAAGCCATAATTTTAAGCTTAATTTGTGCAAAGTTATAATGAAAAATTGATTCCCAAACCTCATGAAAATTAGTGTTATGATGTCAAAATATTGAGTCAAGCTAAGACAAGCAAGGTGTCAAGGAGAGATGGAGGTAGCCAATCTTCCATTGATGTAGACTTCACGAGCACAAACCGAGCAAGCCACTACAATAAGCATTTGAAGCATCCAAGGAAGGTGAAGGATTCTTATTTTTCCTTACTTTTTAGTTGTGTTTCTTATTTTATTTGTTTATCAAGCTCAGCCTAGTAACTAGGTATGAAGGTGTTAGTTTAGTGTACTTTTGATTTGATTTATACACTAACATGATACTAATCTACTCTTCATCATCAAATTCCTAGTTTACATAATGGCATGCCCAGTGGGATCATTCTCTACAAATTTGGTAAAAAAGCCTCTCCAAGCAACCTAATAATCCTTTCCATTCAAGATCTTGGAGTGGGAGGTTTACAAGATTGAAAATTTTAATTTAAATTTCTCTTTTTTTAATTGTGTTTTTATTCTTGGAACCTTAGTTTTGCTCTCTAGAATGATATCACTATTATGCAATTATGATTTTGTATATTTGAAATCACTATTCACATAAATATGTGTTTGTGAACTTATGCAGTGATTTTGTCATTCAAAATAGTGATATAGTCCTTCTGTGTAGCCATATCATTGTTTTGAACAGTGATATCACTCTTTTTAGCAGTGATTTTATTGTTTTGGACAATAATTTTGCTCAATAATGATTTCATCTTGGAAATTCGTGATTTTACATTTTTATGTTCTCTATATGGTAAATAGAAATTTTGTTTTATTATGGTGATTTTTTTTGATAATAGTGATAACATCATATTGGGTAGTGATATCATCATTTTGGGTAATGATTTTGTTAAATTAGGTAGCAATTTTGCACATTAGTAATTTTGTTTATCTATGCAGCAATTTTGTAGTTGAAATAACAATATTGTATTGTCTAAATGGTTTAACCCATAAATATGATTTTGTTGTCTATAATTGTGATTTTATGAGGAATATAGTGGGATTGATTATGTAATGATGGGATTGCAATAGAGAGTTGAAATTTTTAATCTTATTTTCTTAAACTCTTAAGTGCTTAAAAGCAGGCCCTTATAATTGTATCATTATAGGTTGAGGAGTAGTTTGAAATTTGGTTTGCATGATTTTGACTAACAAAACACACTCTAATATGGGTTTAAAATGAACATTATTAATCCCACACAATTGAATTTGGGCTTAAAACAAACCTAATCACACATTTCAAATTTGGTGCAATAAATCAACATTAATTCAAATTATTTACAAATTTGTTTGTTTTAGTGAAAAAAGATGTGTGTGTATGATCTCCCATCAATCCTGTTTAGGAAAATTTTGGGATAAAAATCACCATATATTCATAATTTGAGCTTATTCTAAGGCCTAGAAAGAATTTTGTCTAGAACACTCCCAAAAAACTCATCATAGTTTGGGTGATCTTGAAAACGACCCTAAAGTCTTTCTTTTTATGTCATTTATTTTTATGCAACTTGGCTTTTGAGGGGGAATTAATCACCTCCCATAAGTTATTTAAGGAATATTTGACCTTATATTTCATCTCCTAACATTGACTTCAAATTTCTTCCATTAGGATCGAAAGTTTGAGCAATTAAGCCACCTTGTAGTGTTAGAGTACACACGAGATGTATTTATACTTTGGACATCACACTACACTGAACGAACATCAAGATGTAGTGGTTGTAAAAAGGAATATACATTTTTTCAATAATCCAGGTGATGTAGACACCCAATTACATGCTTTTCTTTCACATCATGATGTGAAAGTCATTATGTAATTGATTCTTCTAGATGTTTGAAACTTTGTAGATCTTAGACAAATCTCCACTTGCCATAGAAGTGTTGTTGGTGTAAGGCAAAACTCAAGGTCCATATAATAGTAATGTCATTTTAGAGAAGGGGTGGTGTAAAAAACCTACTATATAATTCATATTTTACTTTTTGGATGAATGCTAAAAGCTTCTCAAATGATGTATATTTATTGATTCAAAAAATACCAAGTAACCTTGTTAGTTTAGGAATTAGAGTGATTAATTAATTGGTTTTATCTTAGTTTAAGGTCTTGTTTTGAGTTAAAAATTAGTGTTAACAAATTATACAACCGAACACATGGTCCCAAATTTTGTTTGAATAAGACGCGTTATGTTACCCACATAAATCTTAATTTTGCCTTGTTCAAAATTCATCATAAAAAGCTTGGAGTCATATCATCAACTTTGGCATAGTTATGCTCCCCATTCTTAGGTCTAGACCTTTATCCTAAATTGTTTAAAGTCTTTCATTGATAATTCATATTTTAAATTGGCCCTTTCTAAGTTCTAAGGGTTGGTGTGACAAATTGGGTTCGCTATTTGAACACTAAACTTATTTTAACTTGGGTTCAATTTCGCAATTAGATTGAAAGAAATTTTATAGAATCCTAATCATGCTTATCACCATTATTATACTTGAGTCATTTTGTGCTTAATGCTTGCACTTTAAGTCTATTAACCAAGCATTTAATGTTACTATCCTATTTCCATTTCCTTTGAGACCATTTGGGTGCAACACTTTTTTTACCTTAGAGATTTTTGTTAAACTTTGAGAGTATGTGCACCATTTATAAAGGATAGTGTTATGTTGCCAAATTTGTTTGAAACCATATTTTCCTTAGAATATTTTTGAAACTAACATTTTGTCATGTCTTTTGAGTATTTTAACATTGTTATGCTATTCAAATCATTTCAAACATTGTTTCATAGACCTTTTTGCATAGGGTCCAATTTTTTCACGCTTATCAAGATGAATCTAGGTGTACATTTGGAGAATATTTTGTCTAGCATGGTTACAATATTCACCTTCACCTATCTTATTCATCACAAGAGTCTAGTTTTATGCCATTATTTATAATAAAAGCCATCTCAAAATGCCTTTTGTTTCATATTTCATACCTAGTTGATCAAGTTTGTATCCAAGAGTCAAATGCCTCATTTTTATAGAAGTGTTTCAAATCTATTAGATTAAAAACTCATCTCTACTTTTAAAGTCTAGATTTTGATGCTATTTGGCAAAGAGTCCTAGCGCATGCCTTGTTTGAGCCTAGTTTTTGATGTCGCATTTGGCCAAAAGACCTAGAAACTTTTGTTTTCCTAGATTAGACTAATTTGAGACACTTTGACCTTAGAGTTTGGTAGTTCAATTTTTAGTCCATTTACTTGATCGTCTTTGTGTAAAAAATGAGACGTTAGGTATTTAACATTGGCTTGTTTTGTCACAAACATTCGCACATACATATCCATTTATTTTTAGACATTACACTTTTAGAGTTTGTAGAACTCTTTGACCATTTGTAGCAAAAAATTTACTATGGATCCTGACATGTTTTCCTACACTCATAGTGGACTCATGTATAATATAGGGGTTCATAATGTGGTTTCATAGGAAGAAATGGTATAAGACCCCTATGCAGATCATGTTATTTATGAGATAGATCCTTATCCATCTTATGGTTCTCAAATAGGGGTACAAAGCCAAGATTCATTGGATAACTTTTTGGTTAATACACCACTGTATTTAGAACAAGACCAAGAACAAACTACACAATACCTAGCTACGATACCCACTGTTGGAGAACCATTTCCTCAATAATCATATCTTGTTAATGCACCTTTCATGTATGATATGTATTTATTTAAATGACATCTATTATAGAACAAAGACAAGATTTTGTTTAGAGCCATAGAATTAGGGGCTAAGTTTTTGGTAGACTTTCCTAGTGAAAATTTACCAAGCCTAGTAAGAAAGCCACACAATATCATTTGTAGTCAATAGGATTCTTCTAGTAACCCTTTGGATCTTCCTTCAATGATATATCAAGACTCTCATATGCTTTCTAAAGGAAAAGACCTCATGGAGGATCACTTCAATCAAATGAAAATGACATACCAAACCTATTTGAACCTAGCATGTAACTTTAATCAGATGACCATGGTTAATAAACCTCTTATCAACTTAGTTCCTTCAAAAAGAGTTTTGATAGAGTTAATCGATCGAGAGAATCAGGGTGTCAACCCATTCATGAAAAGTACTTTAGGGTATAAATTTCCATGCATGCCAATTATTAAATAAGTGTCTTCTATTTCTATGCAAAATAATGAGAAAAATATAGTGGATAATGCACAAGCAACATCCAATCCAAATCCAAGTGGTACTAATGCACAAATGACTAGTTAACAACATGTGCCTTTAGTTAATACCATGAGTGGATATGTCAATATAGGAATGAGAACTTCTACACCACAACCTCAACAAACTACTTCTAGTCCTCAACTAGTTACTTCTTCAGATATATAACCAATGAGATCAAGTAGCCAACAAAGAACACAAAAAAAACAAAATGCCATGCCTCAATAATAAAATGTAATGAATCATACTCCTTATCAATAGGGGATGAGTAGAATTTCACAACAATAGGCATAGATGAATATACCAATGAAATAGAGGCCAAACATATTAAAACCCTAACAAGGGGAAACTAATGTTCCACCTTGTCAAGTAATAGTAAATATACCTCTCCAGTCACAAGTTAGTGTGCTAATTGAAAACCAAGTGATGTCTAACTAACAAAATATAACTATTGGTTAGTAGCAGGTGCTAAATCTCCAACAAGTATCAACTTCCCAACATGGATTCATGTAATAAAGAGGTTCTAATATTTCTCAAATACCTACTAGGCTACAGTTACCTTTGGCTAAAAAATGTGCCACTTATTCAAAAGTAGGGTCTTGGTTCACAAGTTTCCATTTAATAGTAAGGTTTGATTAGTTGGCAGCATGTCCCTTTTTAACCACAATAGACACAATATGGTTACATCCCTCCATCCCAATCATAAAATCCTCAACATCAAACCTTTATAGCCAATCTAAACTAGAATATCACATAAACAAATGTGAAATTTTAAGCACATCCTAATCTACATATGCATATTTTTGGTTCATTCCCTAACCAATCCACCATACCCTAACAAATATATCCATTATACCTTGGTCTAAGTACTTCACTTGCAACCACCGAACCATTTACCCAAGCCAATATTCACACAAGTTTCCTGGAACAAGAGTTATAATAGATGAAGGATGCAATTGCTGCTATCCAAGTAGGGAAATATATTAAAAAGTTTAAATTAGATGATGTATATTCCTATCTTTTTAATATGGAGTACTTATAGATTTCATTTCCTCTAGGATATGAACCACTAATGTTTGATACATACAAGGGGAAAGGTGACCCCACAACCCATTTAACCAAATTGTTTATCGCATGCCATCTAATGACATATAAATGATATATACCTTTTGTTGTTGTTTCCAAGGAGCTTAGATGGACAAACCTTAGAGTGGTTCTTGAAATTGTTAAAGAATTCGATAACTAATTTTGATGATATTTTAGATAATTTTATGCAACACTTTTCTTATAATCTCGAGCATGATATTTCTTCGGTTGATTTAACACAAGCTAAATAAAAAACTAATGAGCATTTTTCAAGCTATCTGCAATGATGGAGAGAACTTGCAAGCTGATTCACTCATAGTCTATAGATAAACAATTAGCCACTATGTTCATTAAAAACTTGTATAGTGAGATAACTTATCATCTAGAACTATAGTGTGTGCATACATTCAAAGATATCATTGATAAGGGTTTATTGATTAAGTGAGCTCTTATCAGTAAAGGAGTCATCAAGCTTAACTCAACTAATAAGAACCAAGGTACCAATCAGGGAAGTAACCAAAACCAACATCCAATCCAAGTGCAAACATCACAACAAACATAGGCCAATAACTAAGATAGTCCAAATCTATTTAATCATAATAGGAATGTTGTGGGAAATGGAGTAATAGAATCATGCCATGTCCAAATGGTACAAACATCATCTGCTCAACCTATTCCACCTTTTTAGCTTACTCCTACTTGATAACCTCTCCAACCAATGCTACAAGCACAACAACCAAGACCCACATAACAAATACTACAACTTTTAATATTATAAGTTCTTCTTCCAAGGAGAAAGACACATACACATCATGTATTTAGTGACCTTGGTGTGCTTATTGAGTCCATATTTCATAAACTTACCACCTCTAATTTGATTAGTTGGCCTATACCAAAGCATTATCCATAAGACATTACATATCCTAATTGGTACCATAAAAATGAACTCTGTGAATATCATCGGGTCAATAGGGACAATTTATGAAGATGTGTACAAATCAAGAATTTGATCAAGAATATGTTGGGAAATGGGGAGATAACATTGGATAATGGTGCTTCCATCTCTAATCAAAATCTTGTCATCTATCAAAACCATTTTCCATAACATAACCAACTATAACAACAACAACAAAAATAATAATAACAACAACAATAACAACAACAACAACAACAACAACAACAACAACAACAACAACAACAAAAACAACAACAACAACAATAACAACAAAAATAAAAACAACAACAACAACAACAACAACAACAACAACAATGACAATGACAAAAACAACAACAACAACAACAACAAAAACAATAACACCAATAACCATGACCAATGCAACAACAAAATCAAAATAATCAAAATCAAAGGCCAAACTAGTAGAACCAATATAATCAATAGAATCAACAACATAACCCATAATGTCAGAACAATAGACAAAACCAAGGTCTATATAGTAACAATAAAAAACCTACCATGTAGTTGCACATGACTAAAATAGGGTTATAGATCATATTAAATGGGGTAGTGTTAATACCATCTCCATTAATCCTAGACTGAGCACTAATCAATTTAGACCATTGATAAATAATACCACCCAACCAAATTACATGGATAATCCTTTTTTGACCTGGGATGACACACAAGCAAACTAACAAATTAGGACTTCCACTTTTTGGCTTATAACAATAACTTTCCCTTACCATGTGACCACATATAAGTGCACCAATAACTAAGAATTATCCTTTCTAGTCCCACACCATTACAACCATTTATTAGCAATCATGGTCTGATATCTAATCCCAATTGTGTAGTCACAAGTCAAAGGTCAAAGATTACTATCTCAGGCCCATAACCATCTACCACTTTGCCTGTTATCCAATTAACCATTCAGCCTCAGAATAAACCATTCACTATTGACGAAGACAAGAAGTTTGATATTATGGAACAATTGCAGAAGACACCAACACAAATCTCTATTTTAGATTTGTTGCAAATGTAGATAATCCACAAGAACATTTTGAATGAGTTCTTAACCCAATCCACTATTACTAGTGACATATCCCTTGAAAAATTTCAAGCTTTGGTTGGACACCTAACTCTAGCCCAATAAGTCACATTCAACCAAAGTGATATGTCTACCCTTGGCCCACTCCATATAATCTATTACACATAGAAGTTTATATAAAGTGTCATAAAGTGAAATGTGTCCTTATAGACAATAGATCAAGCCTCAACATAGTGTCTATAAAGCTCATCAAACTTCTTGGGTACATAATGGTAGATCTCTATCTATAAATGATAACTATCAAAGCCCATGATAATCAAGAGAGAGAATCCCAAGGCACCATTAACTTACCAATTATCATTGGGCCTTTGACCCATGGTACACTTTTCCATGTGTTTGATCTTGAGTTATCATATACTATGCTTCTAGGATGGCCTTGGTTACATGAGATTCAGTAGTCCCATCAATGCTAGACCAATGTATCAAGTTCTCTCACTCAGGGATGAAAGTAAATATTCCAAGAGATTTTCACCCATATGAGCACTATAAGCACCTCAAGGTTGAGTTTCAAAGCTATAATTACCAATATGACATGAATCCAAGTTCGAAGTAGGATAAAGGAAAGGCCATACTTATTGATCTTCCATAAGATAATTACATAAATCCTAATACCTTAGATTCCCTTTCCCACATGCTACCTTTTGAAGCTTCTAATCATTTCACCATTTCAAATAATGGCCTAGGGGAATATGTGACCCATGATACCTTTCATATTGCCAATCTTCCTCAGAATCCAAAGACCTTTGGATGACCTAAAGTTACCCCATGTATTCATTGGTAACAAAAGGGAAAAAATAAGGGATCTATCATGTTTGTACTAGCATTTGGCCTAGAATTAGACCCTATTGAAGCGGATGAATCATCATTATACAATGAAAAATTGGTTGATTGTTACAAGAACACCAAGTATCCTATTCCCAATAGGATCATGGAACATCAAGATTATGAAGGAAGAGGCCTCATAATGAATCAACAAGGAACCATTGATCCAATTTCCATTACTAAGTACAAAAAACCTTATGGACTTAGATTTAAACTACCTGGGGTGACCCCACATATCATATTTTAGTTTCATCACCAGTGGGTAGTGATGATGACATTGACAACAAAGCAAAGTTTGATCATAGCCTTATCTTCGATGACCTAGCTGAGACTAACCTATTTGATAAAAATGCCATATGTATCCTTAGCCTAATCATTCATAATAACCCATTACCATTATACTATCCCTAACTGATAGATTGGGACCAATGAGAATCTAGTTTACCAATTGATGAGTTTTAGAATGATGAGGCATTCTATGATTTTTTAGGCCTTAGAGACAATGTTCTATTGGGAGATCATAAATCAGGATTCTCAATCACATTAGATCCTGAAAACTATTTTGGAGAGCGGATGAACACCCTTAGCCAAAAACAAATAAATAAAACATTGAGGTCCCTGAGTGAAAATCTCTTTGAGGTGCTTTTTGACCAGGGAAAAAGTAAAGATAAAGGCTAGTCTAGTGGTGAAAACCTGTTTCACGTACCATTAGATGGGGGTGTTCATTCTTCTTCAAATTTAGACAAGGAGGCCACAAATGATGAACCTAGTTAAGGATCTAAATTTAATTTTGAGAAATAAGTGTTTGATCAAATTCTTCAAGAGTTTCCAATTATTTTTGTCACATATCTAGATCTCCCTTTGGGGGACTCAGATTCATCATGCCTAGGAGAAGTTGAAGAGCAAAACTAATAGAGGACCTTGATATAAACAAATAATTCAAGTCTTTACCTACTATCCTAAAATATGGTTTGACCCTTCTAGTCAAAGATGTAATGGAGGTAAACATCAAGACTCCATCAGCCCTGAAATGGATAAAATTAGGTGCATCCCTTATTGAGGAGGAACGTGAAGTCTTTACAACTCTATTGAGAGAATTTGTAGATATCTTTGCATGGGCTTATTCTAACATGCCAAGTTTAGATCCCACCTTGGATTTACATCAACTTGTGGTAAATCTTGATGCCAAACTAGATAAGCAAAAGTTATGCAAGATGCATCCTCACATTATTGTATTAGTAAATAAAGAGTTGGAAAAACTCTTAAAAGTAGGATGTCTTTGATTTATCGACTACTCAAAATAGATATCTAATGTTATATCTGTTAGCAAAAAGCCTAAAAGAATCAAAATTTGTACTAATTTCTTAGACATAAATAAAGCTTGCCCAAAGGATAAATTTTATTACCTAATATTAATATGATCACCGACTCCATGGTGAGTTATGAAATGCTTTCACTCATAGATGACTTTTTAGGATACAACCAAATCATAATAACACTAGAAGACCAATATAAAATAATGTTCACCACATCATGGGGAACATTATTTTATCAGGGAATTCTATTTGGTCTTAAGAATGATGGAGCTACATATCAAAGGGCCATGACAATCATATTACATGGTATGATGCATGATATTATTGAAGATTATGTCGATGATATATTAGACAAATCCAAGACTAGGGCTGACCATCCAGTGTGCTACATAGGATATTTGAAAGATTGTGGGAGTACAAAGTCAAACTTAATCTAAAGAAATGTGTTTTTAGAGTAACATCAAGAAAGTTACTTGGCTGCATTATGTCTCATAGGGGAATTGAAGTCAATCAAGAAAAGGTCCAAGCTATAATAGAGATACCTTCACCAACCAATTTGAAATAGCTCCACAATTTATAGGGTAAGATCCAGTCAATCTGATACTTCATATCTCAGTTAGTAGACAAGTGCCATCCATTTACATATATTATGAACAAGGGAGTTGCATTCCACTAGGATAATCACTACCAAATAGCTTTTTAGTATTTAAAAGATTACCTAACAAATATGCTTGTTTTGTTACCCCCTATGCCAAGAAAACCATTATTATTATATCTATCAGCTATCGATAATGCCCTGGGGGCACTTTTGGCTCAAGATGATGATAATGGAAATGAGAATTTAGTATACTATGTAAGTTATACATTAGTCACATATGAACATAACTATACACCTATTGAAAAAGCCTGTCTATCCATGGTCGTTGTAACTTGTAAATTATGACACTACATATTAAACAATATGATCATGGTCATTTCAAAAGTAGATTTGATCAAGTATATAATATCTAAAATAGATTTACAAGGTATAATGGCCAAGTGGATCATGCTTCTTAGTGAATTTAACATAGAATATGTCAATCAGGAGGTAATTAAGGGATAGGTCCTTATCAATTAGAAGGTAATTAAGGGATAGGTCCTTGTAGATTAGCTTGTTGAAGCAACCCTTGTAGATAGAGCATCACTAATATTCCAATTTATTGATGAATACATAATGACTGTCATTGACACACCTCTTGAGGAGTAGTAATGGAAGCTATATTTTGATGGATCATTTACTACACATGGATTGGGGGTAGGCCTCTTGTTTATTACACCAAATGGGGATCCAATCCCTAAATCATTTTGAATTAGTTTTCCTTGTACCAACAACATGGATAAATATGAAGCACTTGTTGTAGGGCTTTGATAAGAAGTATAATGGAACACATTTTATCTCAAGGTTTATGGTGATTCTCAGTTAATCATCAATCAAGTCACAAACCATTTCCAAAACAAAGATGACAAGTTGATTCCATATAAGGCCATGGTTGACACTCTCAAACAATAAATTACAGATATCTAGTTTGAGTATTTACCAAGGGCTAGTAATAAAACTATAGATGCCATGGCTAATGTCAACTCTCTAATTTGACAAATAGACAAAGCTAGAGAGTATTAGTTCCTCATCAAGAATTTGTTTGCACCGGCTCATGAACCTTCAATCATTGCAATGATTTGTGATATTATTGGTCCTAATTCTATCTAGTATTCTAACCTTTATAACTATCTTCATGACCAAGTTCTACAACTTGACCTATCCTAAAAATAAACTAAAACCTTCATTCACCAAACCAATCACTATACCTTACTAGGATCCACCTTCTACCACCGTAGTTTTGATGGAACTCTACTTAATTGTTTAACTTCGATAGAATCTACACTAGCATTATGGGAAGTATATGAAGGAGTATATGGAGCCCACTCCAGTGGGGCAGTCTTATCCAAAAATATTTTGCATACTAGTTATTATTGGTCCATGATGGATATGGATGTAGCTACATATGTAAAGAAATATGACAAATGTCAATGACATGCCAATCTAATTCATGCCCCACCCAAGACTCTAAAACCAATGTTGACACCATGGAAATTTACTACATGGGGACTTGATGTCATTGAGAAAATCAATCCTACATCTTCAAATGGCCATAAACATATCCTTACCAACACCAAACATTTCATCAAGTGGGTAAAATATAGACCCCTCACTTACGTGATTGGAAATCATATTTCCAAGTTCATTTTTAACCATCTCATCTGTCATTATGGTATCCCTTCCAACATTATATATGATAATAAAGGATCATTCAAAAACAAGGATGTTGAATAGTTATGTGCTAAATAAAACATCACATAACATTTTTCTACAACATATCCTCAAGGTAATGGTTAGGCTGAGGCATCCAATAAAACAATTATCAATATTCTTAAAAATATTATCAATGATGTCGGTCATGATTAACACCTTTAGATATTTCATACCCTTTGGGCATATCATACCAATCATCATACCCCCATAAGAGCCACTCCATATTCACTTGTTTATGGTACAAAATCCATCTTTCCCATTGAGGTTGAGTTACCTTCACTACACATCTCTTTCAAGCATGCCCTAGATGATCATGACTATCAAGTAGCTTGCTTGCAGGAACTAGACCTGCTTGATGAGAAATTCATAGCTATACTCAACAATATTAGGCATATCAAAATTGACTTAAAGGCCATTATAATCAGTTTGTCAAACATTAAACATTTGAACTTGGTGATATTATTCTTAAAGAAAACCAAAAGAATACCATGGATGAGAAGAAGCATAAGGGTAAATTCAAACCAAGTTGGATAGGGCCTTTTATCATTACTTCAGATTATGGATCAGGGGCATATAGGCTTGCCACATCAGATTGAGATGAATTTCATGAGCTAATGAATATTATTCACCTCAAGCAATACTATGCTTGAGCATTATGGTGTATTGTCTAAAAGGACTATTTTAGTTGTGCCACTTTATGACTATTCTTCTTAGTATGACTATCATTCTTATCACTCCTATTAATTTATTACTTATTTGTTTACCATTCCATTCTATCAACCTAATGTCTTTTGCATCCTATTTTCACCTAGCTCATTTGAGCTTGGTTTTGCCATTGCTTGCACATATTCAACATCAGTGAATCTGATCAATTTTGATAGTTGTTTCTAGTATTCCAAAAAAAATTAGTATTTTAGAGTAGTATGATAGAAATTAAGGAAGTTTCATCCTTTATTTGATTATTCCTTTGTTGTCACTAGTCTGGATACTAGCTATAACTACCTATGGTTAAAGTAGGACCATCGATCTATGCCATTTTATCCTATTTATAACTTCTTATGGGAAAACTAGGGGAAAAATTTATTTATTAAGCCTTGACATACCAACTTTCCATTTCTTATGTTGTACTATGCCTTTATACCAACTATGCTTATTTTGTTTGAAATGACTATTACACTAGTCAAATTCCTCTGCTATAGGACATAACTATAGTGGCTTGAGGTCCTACTTTGGGACTATGTAGGTAGTGCTTGATACTTATTGAGGTCAGCTCAGTCACCCTTTCTAAGCCATCCTCTCACCATTTTACAAGCAACCTAAGCCATGTTCTCTTCATTTTACAATCTTGAATCATTTTAGTTTCTCATCATTCTCAATCAAGTTGAGATACTCCAAAATTCCAAAAACACTTGTAAAACTATTAGAAAAGACCAAAAATATTAACCCCTTCTTTGCCTTAAGGATTCTGGAAACCCTTACTAAGTCACAAGAAAATCACTTGCTCCTTAGTTTCCTCATCCTTTTTGGCCTTTTATCCCATGCACTTTCCATTTTTTAAGACCATTCCAATTCTTCTATTACATCCATTATGTTGTCTTTATTAGTTATCATTTTCTTCCCATTTCCTGGGAGAACTACATATGGCCTCAATTCAATCCCAATCACATCCCAAACAAACTAATTACATAATGAAAGAATTTAAACTTTTGTTCAGTTTGGATGAGCATATCCCTACTAGTAGGTTGTTCTAATTCATCTTTATCCTTTGTATCTGATTACCATAATCAATCAACCAATCAATCATGTTTTCCATAATCAAGGTCCGTTGATTATTACTACCTATGGGCAAATCATTGCACACCATTCCACCTACATTTCTCAATGATTATAATTACCTTTGGGTAAATCATTATGTTGTCACCCCTTTAATTTTTTCTACCTATACAAGGGCATGTTGTTAACTTGTTTGTCTATCCTAATTAGGGTAGCTCTATCTTCTCAATGATTATAACCACATTTGGGAAAATCATTGTGTTTTCATACCACATTGCCACTATCGAGGTATAATGCTTATAACCACCTTTGGGCAAACCATCATACCCCATCCCACTTGCATTTTCAATTATTTTGACTAATTTTTCAATAACATTATGTTTTCACCTCATCATCTTCCTTTCTTTCATCCCCTCATTCTGCTTCTTTTCAAGGGATTGCTTGCTGACATTTCCTTGTGCCAACCGTTCCCTCAAGGGGGCATCATACAATTAGTTCATCAACATTGTAGTTGTAGGTATACATGACCTTTTCATTCTTTTAGAATATGTTATTGTGCCTATATCTTGAAATGCCTTCCCAAATAGGGGTAAACTATAAACACCTAAATTTAGCCACCAATAACTACCAACCAGGATTTTGACCAATTCTTACTGAAATGTACAATTTGGGATAAAAACACTAAAACACATTAAATAAGTTGAAAATAATATATTCAAGTGCTGATTTTGGCTAGGATATCCCTAAATAGGGTAATGTAATTTATGGGCCAGCTAACTTTGATCAGATCATTGCGAGTCAAAATGCCAATTTTGCATCTAGGTGCTCTAAATTGCTCTTTTCTATCAAAAGTTTTACATGAGACATATGCTTTGTTATTTTGTGTTGAAAAAATCCTAAATGGGATGGTGGATCCAACACATTTGACATTGACTTCCAATTCTAATCTAGTCAAATTTTAGACCAATAACAAGGCATTCTGATCAATTTGAGTAATTTGTACACACAATGCTTAATCATGCTTAAGAAATAATTAAACCAAATTAGATCCTAATTAATAATTCCATGTAAACTTGTTGAATACTTGTTTTTATAATGATTATTGAATATCTATATCATTAGGTGACCTCATTCCTTAGGGAAGACATCCCTAGGTCGTAAATACCACAAATATCAAGATTTATGCCTCTCATGCCTCATCAAAGCCCTTCCATGCATATTCAATGCCCCTATATCCCAAATATTAATGGAAATATTTATATAATGAATTTAATATTTGGATTTATCCATGGTCAAACATCTCAATCTTGAGATGGACGGTCATGGTTGATCCTCAAACCATTCCAAAAGTCTATAAATAATAAGCCTCAAAGCCATAATTTTAAGCTTAATTTGTGCAAAGTTATAATGCATAATTGATTCCCAAGCCTCATGAAAATTAGTGTTATGATGCCAAATATTGAGCCAAGCCAATCCAAATAAGGTGCCAAGGAGAGATGGAGGTAGCCAACCTTCTATTGATGCAGACTTCATGAGAACAAACTAAGTAAGCCACTATAACAAGCATTTGAAGCATTTAGGGAAGGTGAAGGATTCTTATTTTTCTTTACTTTTTAGTTGTGTTTTTCATTTGTTTTTATTATCAAGCTCAGCCTAGTAACTAGGCATGAAGGTGGTATTTTAGTGTGCTTTTGATATAATTTATCCACTAACATGATACTAATGTCCCCTTAATTGTCAAATTCTTTTTTCACACTTAGTATAAATTGAGTACAAACTATAACTCACACTTTTGACATAGTTGGTCGGTCTAATAGACTCAAAAAAGTTCCTATTACAAGGGATCATTCCTTAAGGTAGTATGCTTTATAAGTTACACTTTGAAGGAAAATACAAAATATTTCTCTTCAAATATTAGATATTATTTTCCTCAGAATAAACTACTAGAATCCATGGCTATGATGTACCCTCAATATTGGAAAATTTTTAGCTCATCATATTTTTAGAATAAAATCAAAACCTTAGCCCAACTCTTTTGCAAGAGTGGAGAATTGAATGGTGAACAAACTAAAGGAATTTAATATTTGTCAAAGCTAAGGAAGAGGTCTATTTGATTTACCATGATAATTTTTGAACTATGCTTTCAAAGATGGCTTAATCACTAGACTATGGACCACCTTAAGTTTTAGTGAAATATTATGTGATGGTATTTCAAAATATTTTAATCTTGATAATTTATGCCAAACAATGATTTTGGACGTAGTGGAAGATGAGAGAATTTTTAGTGCATTATCATTTTTAAAGTCAAAGTTAAGAAATAATCTTGACAAAAAATGGAGACTTGCTTGAGGCTCTATATAACTATATATAATGTCCTTGATTTTTCATTTGATAGAGATTTACTAGTTTGATAGTCAACATCTGAAAGAATAGGATTGACTAATAATTTTTCAAACATATTATAGTTCTACAATACTAGATCCAAGTCCAATAACTTTTGAAGAGACTACAAATAACAATGATTAAGAATAAAATGAAGAAAATTGACATGCTAAAATTTAGGCATTAAAATTTGAGGTTGCATAAGAAAGGACATCAAATTTTGTGATTGATTTTGAGATTTATTTTATCAGGGTTTTGAGAAAGTTTATTGAAGATAATGCGGAGTATATAAATGATTAAGAGGTAATTTGTGTACTTTTTGTTTTTGTTTGATTAAGAGAACATGTCTATAATAGTTGTAAAATCTATTATAAAGATGCATAAGTATATTGTGGTGTTCTTTTGTTATTTTATACCAATCTTATTTGAGGTATCTATAGTGTAATGAACTGTAAGTATCTACGTTGGACCAATAAATTCACTTCTACCAATAGCTTGTATAAATGACTAGAAAATTTGAGAAAATGATCACATATGTATTCAAGCAACTTAAATTAATCCCATGGGTGATGTGTTAGACCAACATTAAATTTTGCCTTGGGGCCCTTCAATATGCCAAGCTAAGTCACTAAAAAATGAGGTAAAATCTAAAACTTGATCCTCATAGCTTTAATTCCATCTGCATTGCATTCAATGCTAGAAATAAACTAAACATTAGGTTTGAAAATTATTTATTATTAAGTTTTTAAGTCATTAAAACCATATAGAAGGAAGATAATGTTTTTTTTTACTCAATTTTATAAATGTGTTAAGGACCACTTATGTTTAGGACACAATAATCTTAATGTAATAATTATATTTTGGTTGACATGGTTTGTTAATTGAAATAAATAAATATTTTAAAAGCCATTAATGATTATGGATATGGTTAAGATATTTTG